>CM031377.1:67940171-68496097 GCA_018208015.1 Medicago ruthenica
ACCTCCTTTTTATTAATACACCTCTATTCTCTTATTTTTTCTAAAAACATCCCTTTCTCCATAATTTCTCTTAATCTCCTATTTTTCAACAACTATCTAACCCATCTATTCGCTCAATATCCACAATCCACAAACTTATATTGAAAACATCAAACATACAATTCCTAATAATATTAATATTACTAATATTATAACAATAATATCAATAAATTAATATTTAAAAATCGGGATGTTACACTTGGTGGGATGCAACCCACGATGTTAAAAATCTCAGGTAGTTGTAGTTTATTGTGTGTTATTGTTTTAAAAAAAAATTGCAAAAATTAAGGGCAGAAATTTTTCTAAGTCCACAAATGGTGTCCCCTGCCAGGAAAATCGTGACACGATACTGAAATCGTGACACGATTTGCCCTTCAAAAATGTACCTCTCTGCCAAGAAGAAATCGTGACACGATCCTGACATCATGACACGATTTCACCCCTCAAAAAACTTGACTTTCTGCCACAAAATCGTGACACGATACTGAAATCGTGACACGATTTGAAGAAATTTTTTTAAAAAAATGGCAGTTAAGACTGAAATCGTGACACGATTACTACACATCGTGACACGATTTATGAAAATTTTGAAAGTTTTTGACCGTTACAACTCAAATCGTGTCACGATCCAACCCAATCATGACACGATTTCTTTCAGCCTATATATTTCCTTTCAAAAATTCATTTTCAGAATTGCCAAACCTACCAAAACTCTGCCCAATTTTTCCCTGACCCACAGAAACCGAATTTTGACTCTTTTTCTTCACCATTCTCACCAATCCTCATCCATCATGGTCCCATTCTCTGAACCAAACACACAGCCAAGAAGGCCAAAACCACCAAACCCCCACCAAAAAAACAGAACACTATCCGGACCCAGGCCGCACCACCACCACAAACGGCCTTCAGATTTATCAGCAAAGAGGCACAGGAGAGGTTTGTCGAGAGCAAAGTGTTTAAGGTGGTTATGGAGCGAAGGTTTGATCTAGTGAACTGGGGAAATATTCTGAGTTCGAAAATATGCTTCGGGCGAGGAATTGGGAGTTGTTGAATAGTATGGTGTTCGAGACGACAAACAAGACAGTGACTCTGGAATTCTATGCGAATGCTAGGATTCAACCGTGAAGTATCGATCGTATGTTAGAGGTAAGACCATTGATTATAGCCCTGATGTATCAATCAATTGTTGGGTTTGACTGCACCGGAGGAATGCGCAGTGAAGAGGAAGCGAGCTGCAGTGAGGGAAATGTCTGAAGAAGATTACAGTGGGTTACTGAACACCTTGTGCAGGCCAGGAACGATATGGAGGAAAGCAAGGATTCTCGCCAAGGCCGATCTCATGCCGTCACCCAAGGCTTGAGCATCTTTTGTTGTGCAGACTTTGGAGGGAACTTCTTGCACTTCTGAAATTCCTCTCAAGAAAGTGTTAACCATTGATGCAATACTGTCAGGTGAAGATATTAATGTGGGGGAGCTGATCTCCAACAACATTTATGAGATAGCAATTGGTAAGTTGAAGTCCATCGCACATAGCAGTTTAATATGTTGGTTGTGTGAGGAAGCCGCAGTAGAAGAGTACCGGGCTGATATTGATGCTCCGACTATGAAACCTGTCACCGAACAGACCATGGATGCTTTTGTCAGCGAGTATGAGGACTTCATGAAGGGAGGAGGACAAAGAGAAGGGCAGGACCAGCAAGGGAACGCACATAATCAGCCTCAACAGCAGACATTCCTGGGAGAGGGAAGTCAGCAATGCACCTATCCACCTCTGCACCCGATGTTGTTGAATTACATGTTCGCTTCTGCCAATTGGATGAACGAGACCTCCGATAGCTCTACGTGAACCGTATAAGATTCTCCAAGAGTTTGCTGCAGAAGCCCAGGTTAAACCGGCGGCCTCCCCAAGTGTCCTATCATCGCTTTGAAGGAAATCGAGATAGCATGGTGCATTACTTTGAACAACAGAGAGATAGGGCAGTCAGCAGGGAGCAGGAAATTGCTGATGATTTGGATGGCAAGCGACAAGAGGAATAGGGCACATTTCATGGAAGAGATGAACGTAAATGACCCTCAAAACACCTGGTTCTCGATGGAGGAGCTGAATGAGAGGGACGGGAGCAGTGATCACTTGTTTCTGCTTTATTTTTTTTTATTTGTGTTTTTGTTTCGTTTTGTTTTTGTCATGTTTAATCAGAACTGCTGTAGTTTTTTTTATTTGACTCCATTTGTCCCCTCATTTGTACTAAACTTGCACTTGTTTATTATTGATGAATTTATCTGTGGTGTTGATTTTCTCCAGTTTAGTAACAATCTTTGATTAAGTGGTATGTCAAATTTCAAAAGGAGGTAGAGGCCTACACACGTCACGGTTGAAATGTTCGGCAATGTAAGGATAGAGAGTCACAAACTCCCAGATATCATAACATGTCGAACATTGGCCAAATTTATTTTCAATTTACTTCAAAAGAGTGTTCCATGCAACTATAATTCTAGAACTTGCGATATTTCTCTGTTGTTAATTGATCTTGTCACTGGCACAGAACCAGCTGATTCATGGAGGAGATTCATGTCCAGAGCAGAATGCTACATCAAAGGAGAGGAGAGTAATGCAGAGAAGAACGCTAGAGACTTCGGGAGCCGCGCCCCAAATAATTATGATCACGCCCCGAAGCTACTATGCGTCCACCCCCAGAGACATAGCGCCTTACAAGCGCCACAGTCCCGGAACAGGCACGACACCCCTACCAGAGACCTTCACAGCGCTCAACACACGTCGTGAGCAGATCTGGAGGGATGTACTACCACTCAAGCTCATCCCCGACCCCCCCCCCCCGCCGCCAAGAGAGAAACCTGATGGGAAATGATAGAGGATGCCTGGTGTAAGTACCACCGGATAAAAGGACACACCACAGACGACTGCATCCATCTGAAAAGAGAGATTGAAAAGTTAATTCAGAATGGCAGACTAAGAGGATACGTCAAAGATAGCAGGGAGGGAGACAGACGCCCCCCTGAAGACCCCCCAAAGGAGAAAGATGCGCAAAGGATGGCGAACGCCACACTCTGAACACTATATACGGCGGGTTCGCAGGAGGTGGTGAATCCAGCGCTTCTCGAAAGAGATATGTAAGATAGGTGATGCTTGTTGATGACCACATCCTGACGAGGCTAGAGCGCCAAACAAATATCACCTTCTCAGGCAAGGACCGCGAGGGGGTAATTCCCCATGATGACGATCCTATGGTCATTACTGTACAAAATCTTCAATGGGACATCAAAAGAGTGATGATTGATCCCGGCAGCTCTACAGATATCCTTTATTACTTTGCCTTTGAGAGAATGGGACTTGATGAGGACCGGTTGCAAGCCTTCAAAGGGATCCTAGCTGCTTCACCGGAGAACAGGTGCACGTTCGTGGATACATTACTTTGAAAAACAATCTTCGGTATATGGCACAGCGCCAAAACCATCAGAATTAAATATTTAGTGGTCAACTCGCCTTGTTCTTACAACATCATAAGTAGGCCGCCCGGCTTTCAACCTTCTTGACGCCTGTCTGTCACTAAGTTCCTCTGTCATGAAGTACCCACTGGAAAATGGACAGGTCGGCACTATCAGAGCGACTAGAAAATTGCCCGAGAATGTTACCACAAAAGTTTGAAGCTATAAAAGGAAAAGAAGGGAGACGCAACACAAAGCACACCAGGTGAACGTCCATCAACATAGGTCCAAGAGAATAGAATTTCAGCAAGAGCGCACAGAATACACTGAGGTCTAAAAGAGAGTTTGATGGACGAAGAGCTGAGCATAAACAGAGCTCCTGAAGAAGAACCTAAACCTCCTTGCTCATCATTCGACAGATATGCTTAGCGTCAACCCCGCCGAAGTGTGTCGTCGCCTCGCTTTCTGTCCAGGAGTTAAGCCGGTCAGCACGGCCAGCCTGGCGTATCCGTAATTTTACGAAGAAAGCTAGCAAGACAGCCCTACTGCATGGAACGAACACGATTCTGGGATTTCACAAACTTAACCACATTCATGACTTCGCTACCAAACAGAGCGATGCTCATCATGAAAATTCAAAAGGCGAGCTAGAAAGCTTATCAACAACGCCAAGAACGAGAAAGATATCGCCACCTAGTTCTTTAACCCCAACGAGGGTTGCCACCTAATTCCTTAACCCAATGAGGGCTCTAAGACGTCGTGAGCTTAAATGAGATCGCCACCTAATTCCTTAACCCAAAGAGGGCTCTAAGATGTCGTGAGCCGAAAATGAGATCACCACCAAATTCCTTAACCACAAAGAGGGCTCTAAGACGTCGTGAGCTGAAAATGAGATCGCCACCCTGATTCTTTAACCCCAAAGAGGGCTCTAAGACATCGTGAGCCAAAAATGAGATCGCCACCTAATTCCTTAACCCCAAAGAGGGCTCTAAGACGTCGTGAGCCGAAAGTGAGATCGCCACCTAATTCCTTAACCCCAAAGAGGGCTCTAAGACATCGTGAGCCAAAAATGAGATCGCCACCTAATTCCTTAACCCCAAAGAGGGCTCTAAGATGTCCCGAAAATAGGACGGTCCATGCAAGAAACAATAACATCGAGAATAAAACCTTTTTACAATTTTTAACAAGTTGCGAAATAAGCACAAGTAATAATCATCGCCCAAGAGGCATTTTCTAAAGCATTGCCATTAAAAAGAGGAAATTCGAAGCTAAGAAGTACGGATGAACAGCTTAAAGAGAACAATGCATCATTACAAATTCAGAGAGAATACTAAGTTCAAAACAAAATTAAAAATTACAACAGTGAGATTATGGTTCGTCCACTAGGGAGCCATCTACAACAACCTTAAAAGAATCAAGGGCGAAAATATCAACGCAGGGTGCAAAAGAGCGACTTGAGCTTTAGCCCGCTCAAAGCCAGCATCGAAGGTCAGGGCCAGCTCGCCCTTTGCCTTAGAAACCTCAGCCTTGAGCTGATTTTCCCTTTCCGCTCCAGCCGCGACATCGTTTTAAAGCTTCGCGATAACCCCATCCCTCCCAGCCAAGTCCGCAGCGTGGCCAATCTTCAAATCAGAGATGCGCCCGTCGCACTCTAGTTTCATCGCCTTTTTGATTTCATGTATTTCTTTTTCCCTAGCTTCCTTGGCTTTCTTCAATTCTTTTTCCAGTACCCTCACCGTGGCCTGGAGTGCCTCTTCACTCTGCACCAGCTCCTCATGCTTCCGATCTATTGCGTCCAAGATCATTATAGACCGCAAGCAGTGGACGCCCTCATCTCTCGTTATGATGGGAACATCGCCTTGATTCCCAGCCTCCACATCTTCTGGATTAAAGACCACCCTCTCTGTGGACCATAGATCTTACCATTTAGGCCTTAGAGCCCTACAGACAGGGCTTGAACCCTTAGAGTAAGGTTGGGCGCTCTCTAGAAGGGCACAAAACCCACCTGACAGTCATATATAACCTTAGGGAACTCTCCTGACAGTCATATATAACCTTAGGGAACTCACCGAATTCCAAAACCATGACCGGGTAGGCCCAAATTGGGGCTACAAATAGTAACATTGGGATCATTCCCAAGGCATGACCTAAACAGACCCTGAAAACCCTAGTTTTCCTTGATTGTACTCACAGCTAGTACAGTATATGACTGTGGGGTTACCCGGATGATGATGGCATGTGAATATGTTATGAATGTATGTAAGACGAAACTAGGCTTTGTGATGTATTTGCATGTATTGATGTTGATGTTATTGTTGCCTGAACTTGCATGCGTTTATTATTCTCTGATGATGAACGTATATCTTACCCCCCACTGACTTTTGTCGCCTCACCCTTGTGGTGTAGACGTCGTGCAAGTTGAGGAGTAGCATCTTGCTTGTGAGTTGATGAGGACGGCTTGAGGCCCTACTCATATTTATCTGCTTTTCTTGAGGAGTCTAGATTTAGGAGCTCTGATCTAGGATGTCGGGATTTTCTTTTGTTGGATTTTATGTTATGAGATCTTATGATCAAATTGTTGTTGATATATTATGTTGAGTTGTATGTTATGAACCGAGACATGACATTTTTATGATGTTGATTGTGATTTTATTCCGCTGCGATCTGAATATGTTGATGAAATTTTTATATTGAATAATTGATATGAGATGTATGTTGAAGTAGTAGCTCCCTGATGTGTGATAAATGTGTGATTTATCTTTTATATCTGTTCTTGTGGACTGGGGACATTCAATTTGGTATCAGAGCAGTCCGGTCTAGTCCGGGCCAACACTTGGTGATTATCATGTTGTGTGCGACATGTATGTGTATATACTTTCGATGCTTTTCTTGTCTAACTAGGTGGTGATTGTTGTTGTGTAGCAAGAGATGACTGGTAGAAACGATGTTGCGATTGTCGAGGCGATGACCGCAATGGCACAGACACTAGCCCAAGCTAATGCTGCTGCTCACGTTCATAAAAAATATTATGGAGGAGCTGATGAGTTATGTTTTGATCAATTCTTGAGGAACCAACCGTCAAAGTTCAAGGGAAGGCACGACCCTGAGGGAGCTCAGTCTTGGATGATGGAGATTGAGAGGATTTTCAAAGTGATGGTCACATATGATGCTCAGAAGGTGCGGGTTGCTATGCATATGCTTACGGAGGAAGCTGAGTTCTGGTGGTTGAATACTCAGCAGAGGATGGAGGCCGGTGGAGTCGAGATTTCATGGGGTGTCTTCAAGGAAGCGCTTCTTGGGAAGTATTTTCCAGAAGATGTTCAAAGCAAGAAGGAAATTGAATTTCAGGAGCTTAAGCAAGGGAATATGTTGGTAGTAGATTATGCGGCAAAATTTGAGAGCCTTTCTCATTTTTGCCCGCATTATAATGCTTTTGGAGCGGAGGCATCGAAGTGCATTAAGTTTGAGATTCGTCTTCGTCCGGAGATTAAGATGCTTATTGGTTATCATGAGATTAGATTGTTTTTTACTTTGGTGAACAAGTGTCGTATCCTTAATGAAGATAGCAGGGCTAAGTCAAGTTACTACAAAAGTTTGAATGAGAAGAAAGGAAAGGGAAATGATCGTGGAAAGCCTTATGGTGGAGACAAGGGGAAGAAAAGTGCTTGTGGTGGAGCTACTCAGAGTGTAGGTGACTTGAGGTGTTACAAGTGTGGAGCTATGGGGCATCAGGCTGCGGAGTGCATTAATGCTTCCGTAACTTGTTACAAGTGTGGGAAGGTGGGACATAGAGCTTTCGAGTGCAAGAGAAAAGAGGTGGTGTGCTACAACTGCGGTGAAGCGGGTCACATTAGTACCAAGTGTACGAAACCAAAGAAGGAGAAGGCTAGTGGTAAAGTTTTTGCCTTGAGTGTTGAAGAAGGAGCGGAGCCAGACAACTTGATCAGAGGTATATGTTTTATTAACACTCCTTTGCTTGCTATTATTGATACTAGTGCGACACATTCATTTATTTTTCTTGATTGTGCTAAGAGGTTGAATTTAGTTTTGTCTGCTATGTCGAGAGGGATGGTCATTGATACTCCAGCTAATGGCTCGGTGACCACTTCCTTGGTTTGCGTTAGTTGTCCTGTGAATTTTGGTGATGTGGATTTTAAGCTAAATTTGGTTTGTTTGCCTTTGGAGCATATGGATGTGATTTTTAGAATGGACTGATTATTAACTTTTGGTGTTAACATTAACTGTTTAACCAAGAGTTTGACCTTTCCTAAGACGGAGGAGCGTGATGTAGGGAAGTTTTTGTCTGCAAGGCAAGTAGGAGTGTCGTTGGGCGGAGCGGCACAAGTGTTTGTTATGTTTGCTTCGTTGAAGGTTGGAAGTGAGGTTCAAGTTCGTTATTTTCCGGTAGTGAATGGGTTTGCGGATGTTTTTCCATATGACATTACTGACTTACCATCGGAGAGGGAAGTAGAGTTTGTGATTGATGTTGTACCTAGAAGTAGTCCTATATCGGCGCCGCCGTATCGGATGTCTGCTTTTGAGTTGGGTGAGCTGAAGAAATAGTTGGAAGAGTTGTTAAAGAAGAAGTTCATCAGGCCGAGTGTTTCACTGTGGGGAGCGCTAGTGTTGTTGGTCAAGAAGAAGGATGGTAACTTGAGGTTGTGTGTGGATTATCGACAGTTGAACAAGGTGACCATTAAGAACAAATATCCCCTTCCAAGGATAGATGATCTAATGGATCAGTTGGTTGGTGCTCAGGTGTTTAGTAAGATTGATTTGAGATCTGGATATCACCAGATACGAGTGAAGTCGGAGGATGTGCCTAAGACTGCGTTTCGAACGAAGTATGGTCACAATAAGTATTATGTGATCCCCTTTTGTGTGACTAATGCACCTGGTGTATTTATGGAATACATGAATAGAATTTTCCATCCTTATTTGGATCAGTTTGTGGTTGTGTTTATAGACGATATCTTGGTATATTCGAAGTCTGAAGAGGAGCATGCAGAGCATTTGAGGATTGTGTTGCATACTTTGAGAGAGATGAAGTTGTATGCTAAGTTGTCAAAGTGTGAGTTTTGGCTGCGAGAAGTGAGTTTTCTTGGTCATGTTATTTCTATAGGTGGAATAGCAGTTGATCCGTTGAATGTTGATGCAGTGTTGCAGTGGGAGACTTCGAAGTCAGTTTTTTAGAGTAGAAGATTTTTGGGTTTGGCCGCTTATTATCGGAGGTTTATTGAAGGTTTCTCTAAGTTGGCTTTATCGTTGACGCAGTTGACTTGTAAGGGACAAGCTTTTGAGTGGGATTCTAAGTGTGAAGAGAGTTTCCAAGAGTTGAAGAAGAGGTTGACGACTGCGCCTGTTTTGATTTTGTCGAATGCGAAGGATTCTTTTGTGGTGTATTGTGACGCATCGAAGATGGGTTTTGGCGGTGTGCTTATGCAAAGTGGTCAAGTGGTGGCGTATGCATCGAGGCAGTTGAAAGTTCATGAGAAGAATTATCTGACCCATGATTTGGAATTGGTAGCAGTGGTGGATGCGCTTAAGATTTGGAGGCATTAACTGTTTGGTTCGAAGTTTGAGGTGTTCAGTGATCACAAGAGTTTGAAGTATCTGTTTGACCATAAAGAGTTGAATATGAGGCAGAGGCGTTGGATGGAATTCTTGAAGGATTATGATTTTGATTTGAGTTATCATCCCGGTAAGGCGAATGTGGTAGCTGATGATTTGAGTAGGAAGTCGTTACACATGTCGACGCTTATGGTGAAAAAGTTAGAGTTGATTGAGCAGTTCCGAGATCTGAGTTTGGTGAGTGAGCTGACTCCGAATGGTGTGAAATTAGGAATGTTGAAGCTGACGAGTAACATTCTTGAAGAGATCAAGAGGGTCAGAAAGTGGATTTACAGCTGGTGGATCATTCGGTGTTGGTTAAGCAAGGCAAGAGGTAGACTTTGGATTGGATGAGAGTGGAGTTCTGAGATTTTGTGGTCGAGTTTGTGTGCCGGATGTACCCAAGCTGAAGAGCAAGATTTTGGAAGAAGGTCATCGGAAGTAGTTTGAGTATTCATCCTGGAGCGACGAAGAGGGATCAAGATCTGAAGAAGTTGTTTTAGTGGCCAGGAATGAAGAAGGATATCGCTGAGTTTGTTTATGCTTTTTTTGGTTTGTCATAAGTCCAAGATCGAGCATCAGAAGCCGTCTGGAGTGATGCAGCCATTGTTTGTGCCGGATTGGAAGTGGGATATCATTTCTATGGATTTTGTGAGTGGTTTGCCGAAGACTGCGAAAGGTAGTGATTCAATTAGGGTGATTGTTGCTCGGTTGACGAAATAAGCTTATTTTATTCCTATCAAGATTAGTATGACTTTGGGGAAGTTGGCCGAGATCTACATTGAGTAGCTTGTGAAGTTGCTTGGTATTCCATCTAGCATTGTGTCAGATAGAGATCTGAGGTTTACATCGAAGTTTTGGATGAGTTTGCAAGAAGCTTTGGGGACTAAGTTGAGGTTGAGTTCTGCTTATCATCCTCAAACTGATGGTCATTCGGAGAAGACTATTCAGTCTTTGGAAGATTTGTTGAGAGCTTGTGATTTGGAGAAAGGTGTAAGTTGGAGTGAATGTTTACCGTTGATTAAGTTTACCTACAACAACAGTTTTCATTCGAGTATTGGTATGGCACTTTTCAAAGCGTTGTACGGTAGGAGATGTAGAACACCGTTGTGCTGGTTTGAGTCAGGTGAGAGTGCTTTGATTGGACCGGAAGGTAGTTCAGCAGACTACGGAGAAAGTTAAGATGATTCAAGAGAAGATGAAGGCATCTCAGAATAGGCAAAAGAGTTATCATGATAAGAGAAGGAAGGATATTGAGTTTCCAGCTGGAAATCATGTGTTTTTTAGAGTGAATCCAATTACGGGTGTTGGGCGAGCTTTGAAGTCAAAGAAGTTTACGCCGCGTTTTGTTGGACCTTATCAGATTGTGGAGGGAGTTGGAGTTGGAGTGTATCGGATTGCGTTACCGCCGACGTTGTCGAATCCTCATGATGTGTTTCATGTGTCTCAGTTGCGGAAGTATGTGTATGACCCTTCGCATGTGATCCAAGTGGATGATTTGAAAGTACGAGAGAATTTGACCATTGAGACTATGTCGTTGAATATTGAAGGATGAGATGTTAAGCAGTTGCGTGGTAAAGAGATCATTTTGGTGAAGGTGATTTGGGGAGGTCCTACGGGAGAGAGCATAACTTGGGAGTTGGAGAGTAAGATGAAGGAGTCGTATCTGGAGTTCTTTCCTTCAAGTAAATTTCGAGGACGAAAATTCTTTAAGGGGGGAGAGTTGTAACAGCCCGATTTTTAGTATTAGAATTGTTTCTTAATGTTTATTATTAATTGTTTGGTTATTATATATGTTAATTGTTTATTTCAGGGGATTAGTGAATTTTGAATGATTAAGGGTATTTTGGTCATTTGAGGGTTAGTGGTATTTTTTGTAATTTGTTAGAAGTTTGAAATTTGAATTTTCTAGAGTTGTGGTAAAATAGAAAAAGAGGAGGTTTAAGTATAGTAAAAGAGCAGTGTTTTATTTATGAGAGTTGGATATAACTAAGTCCACTAGTGTAAGTGACTCAAACTCATTATATTTAAAGAGAAGTGTTAGTTTTAGTGAACTAGGTCA
Organism: Medicago ruthenica; assembly: GCA_018208015.1. Lineage (NCBI taxonomy): Eukaryota > Viridiplantae > Streptophyta > Magnoliopsida > Fabales > Fabaceae > Medicago > Medicago ruthenica. The sequence continues at coordinate 67,951,327 of CM031377.1, forward strand.
AATCATTTGTGAAAATTTTGAGAAGAGGCTAAGGAGAGAGAAGAGAGAAAGAAGAGGCTAGAAGAGGGGAAAGCACTAGGAAGTGAAGAATTGAAATTAGGAAGCCATTTTTGAAGAGTTTTGAGGTAAGATGGAAGATTATTTTCATCATTTGGGTGTTAAGAAACAAATGGGTTGTTTGGGTGTTTTAGCTTATGCTTAATTTCATAATTGTTGTTGTTGATTATATAAAATTCGTGCTCTATTTTTCATGATTAATTTGAGTATGTTAAAGTTGGTGAATTCATGTTTTATTCATGTCAAAATTCATGGTTTGTTATATTAAATTGATAAGTTGTCAATTTTGATGATTTGGATGGATAACATGATAATTGAATGGAAATGATTAAGTTTGTTGTTGTTCATTAAGTTGTTTTCATGACTTGTTGAATTAATGAAAAGATTAAGTTGAATATGTGATTTGTTGTGAATTAAGTTGTTGTTGTTGTGTTTTGGCAAAATAGCTTAATTTGGTGAAAATGAATAAGGTGATGTTGAAATGAATAAGTTGTTGTTATAACTATTAGAATAAGTGATTATGATGATGTTGGGTATGAATGAAGTGTTGTGGTTGTTATACCTTGTTTGGTTGGTAAGTTGTTGGTAAAAGTGAGTTTTTGAGTTTTTGATTAATTAAGTGAAAAACCATGAGAATCCATGTTGAATTGATGTGTTGTTGTGTTTTAATTGTTCCTTTTCAATGTAATAACTATGGGTACTGTTTATACAATGATTTTGGGATAATTGGGATCGAGGATGGGATTTTTGGGAGATTTTTGAGGTCTTCCCGTAGGGAAAACCTGTTTTCTGGTTGCCTAAAAAACAGGGGCTCGCTAAGTGACCATAGCAGGAACAGCATATGCTACTCCGTGCGTTTTGGTCCTTTGGGGATGTTTCTGGACACCCCTAGACATTCCTTTTGTGCTGTTTTGATGTTGTTTTTATCAATTAATGATGGAGAATGATTGCTTGCATTAGAATGTTTATAATTGGTTGTTTTGAGACGCAATTGATGAATTATGAAATAAACTTGGAGATTTATTTTGAGCCGTGAAATATATGTAAGTGTGTTAAATGTTTATGATGATGTGAATAGTATTGTAGCATCATTTTATAGAGTGGATTAATGATGGAATAATGAAACCTTGTTGATTAAATGTGTATTGTGGACTTTGCGAATGAAGTAAAACGGAGATGTCTTGTATGATATTTATGCTATATTGATGAATGAATGAATGAATGAATACGATGATGCGATGTTTGATTACTTGACTTGTTGATGTGTGGCCTTATTGATTTGATAATGAGATTGGTGTTGAATTGGTGATGATATGTTATATGATGGTGTAAATTGTATAACGAATGATGAGTATGTTTGGTGTGCATTGTCGAGTCTATATGTGGGTCCATGCATTCATAAGTCAGTCCTATGCAAAGAAGAGTATGTAAAGACGAGTGGATTGTTCGGTAACATAGTTCCAACTTTCAAATTATGTAAAGACGAGGGGTCAATCGGTAAAATAAATCCGACATCCAACCCGGTACCACATGCATGTAGAGTCCTTAGGTGCATTGCATACACATGAAGCGTCGTATGTGGCAATGTTTTGGCATGAACTTGTGCATGTAATTGGTAATTGGATACTTGTTGATTGAGTTAAGATTGAATTGATTTAACTTGAGTTGATGATTATATACGAACATGATTTGGTATGAGTTCTTAATATGTATATAATTGTGGGGTAACCCGGATTGAATGGGAATATGCTAGTGAAACCAGGCTTTTTGTGATGTATGTGGATGTATTGATGATGTTATTATTGTTGCCTGAACTTACATGCGTTTATTAATCTCTTATGTTGAACGTATATCTTACCCCCCCAGTGACTTTTGTCGCCTCACCCTTATGTTGTAGACGTCATGCAGGTTGAGGAGTAGCATCTTGCTTGTGAGTTGATGAGGACGACTTGAGGCCTACTCATATTTATCTGCTTTTCTCGAGGAGTCTAGATTTAGGAGCTCTGATCTAGGATGTCGGGACTTTCTTTTGTTGGATTTTATGCTATGAGATCTTATGAACCGAGACAGGACATTTACATGATGTTGATTATGATTTTATTCCGATGCGATCTGAATATGTTGATGAAATTTTTATATTGAATAATTGATATGAGATGTATGTTGAAGTAGTAGCACCCTGATGTGTGATAAATTTGTGATTTATCTTTTATTATGTTCTCGGGGATTGGGGTGTCACAGAAAGCAGTACCTCATAGGCTATGGTGCGCACAAGTGAGTCTATAAATAGAAATCACTTGCGCACCAACACTTGCACACAAGTAACAAATACTTTCATGGATTCATGTCAAATTGTGATGATCCATGGAAAGGAAATCAAAATTATAATTTTCGTTGTCTTTCTGATCATGATTTCCTTCATAATTGTAGCTCAGTTCAATTACAAAATCTCTATATAAAATAAAGGACTCCACTCAGTTAAAAAAACACACCAAAAAGTTCTATTGAGATGTTGAGAACTCTTTCTCTCTTCTCCCTTCAACTTGTGTTAATGAGCTATTCTCCTCTTCTTCTTTTTTTTTGTCTCTTCGGAATTAAGAGTGTTCTTAAGACTATGTGCAGCCTTTGTAATTCCCATGAAGAGTCTACCCTCCACTTATTCCTGCATTGCAGATTTGCTCAATCCATTTGGCAGTGGCTATGCTCTTCCATTAATATTCAATGCAACCTGAACAACATTCTTGATGTAGTGAACTGTTTGTAACAGGAACTGGTCTCCACTCTGCAAGCTTGTGATTTTGGCTGCAGTAACTCTAACAATTAACACTATATGGCACTGCAGGAATCAAAGAAGATTTAAAGATAGAAGTATACCTCTTAGATCTGCAATCAACCTCATTATTTCTGGCACGACTATGTCTGGTAATAACTCAAAACTTCATGCTAGATCTTCCATCTCTGATTTTGTCATTCTTAAGGCTTTCTCAGTCAAGATTAATCATGGAAATGCCCCTAGAATTAAAAAAATCATTTGGCAACCACCTATTCTTAATTGGATTAAATGCAATATTGATGGCTCCTCAAATGGTAATCCTGGTCCTTCATCTTGTGGAGGCATTTTTAGAAATTCTAATGGTGAGTTCCTTGGAGCCTTTGCTCAAAATTTGGATATCTCTAATTCCCTCAATGCTGAACTTAATGGAGATATGCTAGCCATTGAAATTGCATCTCAAAAAGGATGGAATCATATTTGGTTAGAAACTGATTCCTTGCTTGTGACTCTAGCTTTTAAATCCAAACATATAGTTCCTTGGCAGTTAAGGAACAGGTGGGATAATTGCTTGTTCATTTCCTCTTCTATGTCATTCATTGTCACTCATATTTATAGGGAAGGAAATCATTGTGCAGACAAATTGGCGGCTATTGGTTTATCTATTTCCTCTTTTGTCTGGTGGAATCAATTGCCCTCCCAAATTGGGGTAGATTTCTCTAGAAATAGATTGGGTTTGCCTTACTACAGATTCTGCTAATTTCCCTGAGGGTTTTGGTTTTTTGTCCCCCCTTTTTTTCCTGTTTTTTTTCCCTTTTAATATATATATATATATATATATATTTGAGGCTTGCTTTTTTTTGGCAAGCTTCTTTGCTTAAAAAAAATGTGTTCTTAAGACCAAAGTTCATTTTAGGTAAAATGTCCCTTCAGAATGAAGAATTGTGTTAATAGCATAGTCCCTTAGATAATTTATGTCCCTTCGAAATAAAGAGTACATATAAGATCATATCCCTTTCGTGAAATAACGTCCCTTTAGAATTAAGAATGATCTTAAGAGTATATATCCCTTTGATATTTTCTGTCTTTGGAGAATTTAGAGGTTAGAAATGGTGGTAGCATCATATTTGAGTTGTTGTAGTACCATATTGATATTTGGAGAAGTTAAAGGTTAGAATGGTGGTAACACAATATTTGAGTGGTCACGATATCATAGTAGAGTCATCGTAGTACCATAATTGATTGGTTTCAGTATTAAGTTAAGAGTGGTCTTAGTACCATATTGAAGAATTCTCGAACGATTAGCTACAGTACGGTAGTTAATCCACAATTGTAGTTGAACTTGTTTTATCTAGGAGGCGGCGTGTTTGATAGTCTACCTTACCTAACATTGGACAGTGTCGCTGAAACGTCATAAAGGAAGTAACCTGGTCGTGACTCAACCCAGTGATAACTTCGGTAGATAAAAATTCTTTTTTTAAAATAGACTTTGAAAATTCAAATACTAAAGATTTTAGAAATCCATTAACCAGCAGTACTTCGCTATAAAGACGGCCTTACAGCATTTGTTCAAACAAACAAGGGTTCAAAAATACAGAAAGAAAGAACGGTGACTATGACATTGTAGGCAGCAAACTAGGTAGTCCATGTAAAGGAAGAAATGGAGAAACACTATGCAAGATAAATAATCTCAATATGGTAGCAAACAAACAAGGGTTTAAAGGTATTAAAGAAATAAAAAAAAAAAAAAAGAAAAAAAAAAGGATGGTTAGTGCAAATATTTAAGAGTGGACCATATTATATTGTAAGCTAAAGTGGGTCACTAACCGTCTAACCAATAAATATTGAATGTGTAAGGACTATGATCAAGCTACTACAAATTGTACAATATTAAGGTTATAGAATATTGTCTGGCCAAGAAAAGTAAAATTTGAAATTTGGGAATTAGTTATTAATTGAGTAATGAGAATGAGAGGATGAAATCAGCAGATTCCTCTACAACCAGGGGGTAGGCCCTTGCTTCTTGTCATCATGTAAGCAGAATCACACCAACTCTAAACTTTGGTATCAAAGACTGATCATTATTTTATTTCTCCATTCTTCAAGTGGTCCTAATTATGATGATTTCAAAGTCAATCCAACACAAGTGCCCTTGCTAGCTTTCCAATTCAATCTGAACTGCCACCATGTTATGGCATTTTCCCAATACTTGTTTTTCTTTCCTTTTGCTGAAAAAATAATACAAATTATTGGAAAACTAATATTCACAATACTTTGTTCCCTTATGTGTCCCTTATTTATGAGTCAAAAAAAAATATCTTTCCCTTATTTCATGATTGCATATTTGGTGAAGTTTATGCAATTCATGATTGGGTTTTAAATATAGTTCAATTTAAAAGGTCTATGTTTATTTTTTCTCAAATAATATTTCTAGAGACACGTTATATTATATTAATACATCAATATTACATCATTCAATATTATTTTACTCGATACATATTTTTATAATTTGACTTTTGAATTGAAAGTTTATTTCATGTAGATCATCTATGTAAAATTTGACACAAATGTAAAATTGTTTGATTAGTTATTGAGACCCATCAAGATGGGTTTAACCGTTTTTATTAAACACGGTTAATTTTAGTGGGTCTCAATAACATATCAAATGATTTTAGATTTGTGTAAAATTTTACATGAATAATCTATATGATATAAACTTACAATCCAACGGTCAAATTTAAAAAATATGTATCAAGTAAAAGGATACTGAACGGTGTAATATTGATGCAACATTACGTCCGTGTATTTGATTCATCACAACACACACCCCTATATTAAGGGGATATATGATTTTGGGCTAAGGTTTGATCTTTCATTTATACCCTTCATTTAAACTATTATAATTACAATTTTATCTTTTGTATATTATTTAAATTTTTAATTACAAAAATTATAAAAAAAAATCACTTAAATCTCATTATAATAAGAACATTTTCACAACAATATAAGTTCAATATTCATTTGAGTGTAGTATATTCCGAAAAAAGTTATAATCAAATACGATAAAAAGAACATACAATTAAACATATGGAAATGATAACTAGTGTCAGTATGGAACTAGTTAAGGAAAAAGGAGACACTGGTATAATTAGTGGGGATTTGTTGACTTTAGAGTTACTCTACTTCATAAGTCTTTGTAAACATTATATTTATTCAATTTATAAATTTTCACATTTTTTCTAGAAAATGACTCTTTATCATGTAATTTTAATTTATAGTTTAATATATTTTTAAATTTAAGTAAAATATTGACTCTAAGATCATATAACTACAGGTATCAAAGACTGTAAATGATATTTTATTAAAGGCTTCCATTGAAATATTGAAACCACTAATGTACTTGCAGTGAATATAATATCTAAAACTAGAGTTTAGTAACTGTTTTGGTCATGCCTTGAGAATGCTCTCGAGGGTGTTATTTATAGTCTTTCTTGGGCTTGGTTTTTCGTGACTTAGGCCCCAAGAAACTTGGGCCCTAAGTCACGTTTAAAGCGTTCTAAATGCTTTTAGAAGCTCCTTGAGGTAACGCCCTTAAAGGGGCTCACCTAGGGCTTTTTCGGCTCTTCTGGACGGCGTTGTGCCCTTAATTATGAGATTGATGGTTCACAGGCCAACAAGCACGAGTATTGGGACAAGGAGAAGTGATTAACTGTGAGATTGATGGTTCACAGCCCAACAAGCACGAGTCTTGCGACAAGGCGAAGTGATTAACCGTGAATTTGATGGTACACAGCCCAACAAGCACGGGTCTTGGGACAAGTGAAGTGATTAATGTTTGACAGGCTGGTAGTTTGCTATCGAACGATGGTCGGCGTGTAGCCTCGGCGAGATCTTAAAGTTTGGGTGTTGTCTTGTGATCTGACTTTCTCAGATCCAACGGCTAAGCTTGAACGACTTTTCAGTTTTGCTGACGTGTTAGAATCTGGACAACCTTTGGCATGTGTGTCCAATCAGTGTCGGTTTTATCGGGATTCCATAGGCGACATTTATGACCGGTCCTTTAAAAGGTCGTGTCTTTTTCATTCCTTCTTCATTCATTTAAGATTGAAGCGGCGGAGAGTTTTGATAGGGGGTTTGATCGTTCGAGTGCGCCTTAACTTTGTAATTTTGATGTAATATTTATGGTGATCCTTTCATGGTGCCTTAGTACCTTGGCTTTTTAAGTTGTAATATTAATTGGGTGATCCTTTGCTGGCGCCCTAATACTCTTTTATTAGTAACTTCACTTTGTTTGATTCTTTTTAGCTTGGGGTCTTATCCAAATGGTATTACCTTTTCTCACTTCTTTTTAATTGTTTTGTTTTGGCGTTGTTCCGTATTTCCTTTTTTTAGGAAGGTTTCTCTTACTGTTTTGGTGCCCCTTCGTCTAGGAGAGATCGTTCTTTTTGTTTTGACCCTACTTGGGGAGGACGCCTTTCTGAGAAGTTTTTCCAAACCATTTAGGGAGGACTCCTCTATGAGAAGTTTTGGCAACCCACTTAGGGAGGACTCCTTTTATAAGAAGTTTTGCCAACCCATTTAGGGAGGACTCCTCTATGAGAAGTTTTGCAAACACACTTAGGGAGGACTTCTTTTATAAGATGTTTTGCCAACCCATTTAAGGAGGACTCCTTTATGAGAAGTTTTGCCAACCCACTTAGGGAGGACTCCGAACCCATTTAAGGATGATGTTGGAACAAAATGTATGAACAAGTCTTTTTTGAGTTTTGATGATAACAAAGTGTTAAAAAGAAAATTGGATATGCTAATGCTTGTTCTAAGTGTGCAGGACCATATATTTAATTGTTGTATCTAATGGTGGTTCTGAAAGATCAAGTTAAGAGCAAAAGGAAAATATTGAAGCTTGTGTTGCAAGTCTGAAAGACCAGCGTCTGAAGGTGCGTCTGATGAAGAGCTTCTGAAGACAGCGTCTGATGACTAGCTTCTGAAGACAGCGTCTGATGAATAGTGTGTCTGATGACCAGCGTTTGATGACCAGCTTCTGAAGACAGCGTCTCATGAACAGTGCGTCTGAAGACTGAGTCTGAAGAACTGCGTCTGAAGACTGGGAGTCTGAAGAGCAGCTTCTGAAGTCTGAGTTTTAAGGAAACGCAAAAGTCAACAACTATCACTGTCAACAGTAAAATACTGTACGATCAGAACCACTCTTTGCAACAGTTGTCACCTTGGAGGAAACATTCTCCCTGTTTTAAGGAAACAATTCAAAATTCCATTCCTCTGTTTCTCTGTTCCGCACACAATGTCAGGAAGGAATTAAATGCTGGTTGAAGCTTCAATTACAACGGCTCTAATTGATAACATGGCATCTTCTCAACAGCACTTTAATTCTCTATAAAGGATTGAAGTTTTGAAGAAGAAGATTAAGACTCTACAGACCTGTTTTCTGAAAACGCAGTACTGTTTTCTGGAACACAAAACTGCCAAATTCGAAAGTCATCAAAACAACTTAGAAATTCTTACAAACCTTTTTATCTTAGAATTTCTTAAGTATAGAGTCTTAATCTGTGTTGCATTTTGTGAACACCACTGATAGTATATCAAGTGTTCAACTCAAACAAATTTCTCTGTAATTCTGTTTGATTAAAAGTCTCTTGCTTGTGTGCTTGTGCAACTAGAAGTCTCTTACTTTGTGTTTGAGCAAGGAAGTCTCTTACTTAGTGTTTGAGCAAGGAAGTCTCTTACTTTGTGTTTGAGCATAGGAAGTCTCTTGCTTTGTGCTTGGGCAATTGTAATCTTTGTGATTATAGTGAAAATCTCTTGTAAGTGACAAGGGGACTGGACTACTTCCGTGTTGTGGAAGGAACCAGGATAAATTGCTTGTGTTACTCTCTCTCTCTCTCTCTCTCATTTACTTTATATCCGCTACAAAACAACTCTGAAAATAGGTTCAGAATCTGATCTATATCTGATTCTGAACTAACCTTAGTTTTAAGAAAGAAAACGCCAACACAATTCAACCCCCCCCCCCCCCCCCCCCCTTGTTGTGTTTTTCTCACCTTCAGTTGGTATTAGAGCTTCTGTTCTGATATTTAATCACCTAACAGTGAGTCAGTAAAGATCCTGAGAAAAACATGACTTCTAGTGGTTCCCCTCCACTTTCTCCTAGAAATCACACTTTTGTATCATATGATTATGGTACAGGTGAAAGGCAATCTCGCTCACACTATAAACCTCCTATGTTTACTGGTGATAAGTTCCTGAGCTCAAAATATAAGTTAAATTCTGTCAGTAATTAACTTATGAAAGGGGAGTAAAAGGTATTAAGACCTGAGGCTCTGAACATAAGTTAATTTCTGAATAAATTTAACTTATGAGAACTGATTTTAACTTTCAGCCTCTGATTTGAGATTCTGTGAGAAACATAACTCTTAGTGAGTTAAAATGAATTTAAAATAACTTGGATAAGACTCAGGGAGCTTACAAAACTCATCATGTGGATTATCAGACTTAGGGGGAGAGCTTACAAACCTCAGAACCTGAAGTCAGCAAGTTATTTACAATTCTGAGTGTTAATTTCACCTGATTGTTTTAAGTTAAGTTTAATTAACTTAGATAAGAATCAAGGGGAGCTTACAAACCTAACCTTGAGGATTGTCAGACCTAGGGGGAGCTTACAAACCTCTCCTGAAGTCAGCTTGTTAATTAAACTTAACAACAATTCTGAAATTTTCACATTTGTGCTTTAAACTGAACTTAATTAACTTGGATCAAACTCAGGGGGAGCTTACAAACCTCACACCCTGCAGTTAACTTGTTAATTAAGTTAACAACAATTTTCTGATTTAATACTTGTGTTTGTCATCATCAAAAAGGGGGAGATTGTTGAAACAAAATGTGTTAAACAACTCTCTTCTGAATTAAGGGGGAGATTGTTGAAACATTATGATTAAACATATCTCTCTTTGTTGGTTTTGATGATAACAAGAATGTTAAATAGAAAATTGGTTAATTGCTAATGCTTTGTTCAAGTAATTTCAGAACCACATATTTAATGGTTAGTAATTGATAATGGTTATGGAAGAACAAGCTTAGTGCAAGAAAGGAAAGCTTAGAAGCAATGTTGCAAAGTTGGAAGAAAACTGGGTCTGAAGCCTTAGTCTGAAGGCAGCTTCTGAAGTAAGTCTGAAGGCAGCTTCTGATGTCTGAGTCTGAAGGTCAACGAAAAGTCAGCGTCTGAAGAAGTCAACAATAGTCAACTTTTGAAGACCAGCTTCTGATCCGTACAAAGGCAGCTTCTGATGTACTGTTCACGCAGAAGCTTCTGAAGTCTGATGTGGCCAAGAAAGCAACTGTTACTGTGCGCATTTAATGCCTGGATGTGTCAGAGCAACTCAATGGAACAGTTGTCTCCCTGACTCAAACATTCCCCAGCTTTTAAGGATTGGAAATTCAAAAATGGCTGCTGCTCTGTTTTCTGCAAAAAGTTCAGCACACATTTTCAGTCTATCCTAGCTCACATTGCAACGGCTCTTTCCTCAAATCAAGCAAGTCTTCAACAGCTCTAATTTCCCCTATAAAAGGAAGAAGAATTGAAGAAGAATTTTGCTAAGACTCTTGAAACAAAACTGCTGAACCTGTGCTCTGTTTTTGCTGTCAAAACTCATAAGTTCACAAAACTCATAGAAATTCTTTCATCTATTGTATCTTAGAATTTCTTAAGGTTAAGAGTCTTAACCTGTGTTGTATTAAGAGAACACCTCTAATATTTTATCAAGTGTTCAACCCAAACTTACCTTCTTTGTAAATCAGTTTGGTCTAAGTCTTAGTCTGCGTACTATAAGCATTGTAAGTCTCATTACTTAGTGTTTTGAGCAAACCAGAAGTCTCTTCCTTTGTGGTTGAGCAACAGGAAGCCTCTTGACTTAGTGTCTTGAGCATTAGAAGCCTCTTCCTTTGTGGTTGAGCAATTGGAAGCCTCTTCCTTGGTGGTTGAGCAACTGGAAGTCTCTTCCTTAGTGGTTGAGCAATTGTAATCTTCTGATTATAGTGAAAATCTCTTGTTAGAAAACAAGGGGACTGGACTACTTCCTACATTGGGAAGGAACCAGTATAAATCTTTGTGTGTCTCTCTTTCCTTCTCTATTTACTTGTTTATCCGCTGCAAACACTCTTTGAAAATAGTTCAGAACTTGTTTCTGAACTAAGCCTAAGTTTTGAGAAGAAAAGAACCACATTTTTGAGTTACACAATTCAACCCCACCCCTTCTTGTGTGTGTTTTTCTCACCTTCAGTTGGTATCAGAGCTCCGGTTCTGATATTAACACTTAACAGTGTGTCAGTAGGATCCTGAGAAAAACATGACCTCAACAAGTAGTTCTCCTCCACCCTCTCCCAGAAATCAAAGAAATGTATCTTATGACTATGGTACTGAAGAAAAGAAGTCTAGGTCACACAATAAACCCCCAATGTTTACTGGTGACCCAGAAAAATTCTCTTGGTGGAAGAGTAAAATGTACAGTCATATAATTGGTATTGATGACTCACTTTGGGATATTATTGAAGATGGAATCTCAATACCAGTTGATGAAGAAGGTGTTGCTGTCAACAGAAGAGGACTCAGTGATGCTGAGATGAAGATATATAGAAAGCACCACAATGTCAGAGGCATCATTGTGGATTCATTACCTCACTCTGAGTATCAAAAACTGAGTGACAAGTCTACAGCAAAGGCCATCTTCACATCCCTCTGCTCTAACTATGAAGGTAATAAAAAGGTTAGAGAAGCTAAGGCAAACATTCTTGTTCAGCAATATGAATTGTTCAGAATGAAAGAGGATGAAAATATTGAGACAATGTTCTCAAGATTTCAGACTCTGGTTTCTGGACTTCAGATTCTGAAGAAGAGTTATACCACAGCTGATCATGTGAACAAACTCTTAAGAAGTCTGCCATCCAAATGGAGACCTAAAGTGACTGTTATTGAGGAAGCTAAGGATCTGAATACTTTAAGTATTGAGGATCTTATAAGCTCCCTCAAGGTGCATGAACTAGGACTCAATGAGGATGAGTCTTTTAGAGAACCAAAATCATTAGCTTTGAAATCTAAAAGAAAGCCTGCTAAAGCTTTGAAAGCTATTGAATCTGAAGAAGAATTTCCTGAGGGAAATTCTGATGAAGATTCAGATGCTAATGAGCTTGCAATGCTTTCTAAAAGAATTCAGTATCTAATGAATAGAAAGAAAAAATTATCTAACAGAAGCAGTAACTTTAGAGGATCTGGTTCAAAGAGGGATAACCAGAAGGAAAGCTGCTACAACTGCAAGAAGCCTAGACACTTTATTGCTGACTGTCCTGATCTTCAGAAGGAAAAGTCTAAAGAGAAAGCAAAGAAGTCCAACTCAAAGTCCAGCAGTTTCAGAAATAAGCTTAAAAAGAGTCTCATGGCAACATGGGATGATCTGGACAATGAGTCTGAATCTGATGAAGAAGAAGCAAACCTGGCCTTGATGGCAACTGCATTTTCTGATGCAGAATCCTGTTCAGATTCAGATGAAGAAGATGAGGTATACTCTGAACTCACTAGATCTGAGTTAATTGAAACAGTTAATGATCTTATGAGTCATCTAAAAAGCAAGTTAGGAGAAATAAAATCCTTGAAAAATAAAACTAACTTGCTGTCTGAGGAAAATCTTAAACTTCAGAATCAAATAACTAAGTTTGACGAAGAAGTTAAAGAACTCAGAGATGAGGCTCATAAGAAATCTGAAGAGATTCCTAATGAACATGAAATAGTTCTTCAGGATTTCATTTTAACTGGCTTCAATAGAACTAAAATTGCCTCTATGCTTTACAATATGGTCAGAAACAAAGGTGAAGGCATTGGCTATGATTCATTCAAACCTTCAAATGAATCAAACCCACCTCCCTGTTCTGGAGATATTTTAAAAGGCAATGGTATATGCTTTGTGCCTGCTTCTGATAACTCTGAGAAATTGAAAATGTCAGAAACTGAGATTGAGTCTGAAGTTCTGAACAGCTCAGACTCTGAAGCTTCTGAACCTAAGGGTAAGATGAAGGCAGATGTTAAAACCTTGCCTAAATCTAAGCCAAAAGGTCCTAAGCCTAAGAGTGAGAGAAAATTAAACTCTGAACCTGAAAATGTTCAGAATCTGAAGAGTTCAGAATCTGAAACTAGTAAGTCTCAGAATCTGAATAATTCAAATTCAAATTTTTCAAAGACTGAGTTTGTTAAAACTTCAAAATCTATTAAACCAGTCAATACAAAACATTTTCTATCTCAGAATGTTAAGCAAAGCAAGCAAAAGCAAACCAATCAGTTTTCTGCTTATAATTGTTTTAAGAAAGGCAAAACTGAAGCTTGCCTTGTGTCTGAAGCTAACAGAGTTAGAATTCTGAGGAAATCAGAACCAAAGCACTCAAAGGGTCAGACTTTAAACAACTCAGAACCAAAGACCTTCAAGTCTCAGGTTCTGAAGAAATCTGAGTCCAAACCTTTGAGAACTCAGGTTCTGAAACTCAGACTTATTCAAGATATAAGGATTCATATCCTAAGTATCAGAACAAGTCTGAATATCATAACTTCAGACACAAGATGAAAAAGCCAAAACCTTTCAGGACTAACCCCAAAGGACCCATGAAAATTTGGGTACCTAAGTCTGAAATTATTTCAATTGCAGATATGCTTGTCATCGAAAGAAAAGGAAAGGTCCTGGTACCTGGACAGTGGATGCTCGCATCATATGACAGGGGACAAGTCTATGTTCCAAACCCTAACTCAGAAAGAGGGAGGAACTGTGGGGTTTGGAGGAAGTCAGAAAGGAAAGATCATTGGTACTGGTAAGATAGGTAATTCTTCCCTGTACATTGATGATGTTTGGCTGGTAGATGGACTTAGACATAATTTACTTAGCATAAGTCAATTATGTGATAGTAATTATGAAGTCCTGTTTAATAAGAACACTTGCACTGTAATCAACAATGAAAATAAGTCTGTAGTGTTCAAAGGTAGCAGGAAAAACAATGTTTATAAAATAAACTTTTCTGAATTGGTTCAGCAGAAGGTAGTTTGCCTTCTGTCTGTGAGTGATGAGAAGTGGGTGTGGCACAAAAGGCTGGGACATGCTAACTGGAGACTCATCTCTAAGCTTAGCAAGTTACAGCTGGTCAGAGGCCTACCCCAGATTGATTATCACTCAGATGCGCTATGCTCAGCATGCCAAATTGGAAAGTTTTCAAAAACCTCTTTTAAATCTAAGAACAATGTTTCCACCTCAAAACCTTTAGAACTCCTTCACATTGATTTGTTTGGTCCTGTTGGAACAGCTTCAATCAATGGGAAGAAGTATGGACTTGTAATTGTTGATGATTACAGTAGGTGGACTTGGGTTAAATTCCTTAGAACCAAAAATGAAACATATGATGTGTTTTTCAAATTCTGCAAACAAGTACAAAATGAAACTGATTTGAAAATTTTAAAAATCAGAAGTGATCATGGTGGGGAATTTGAAAATGAACCATTTGAAAATTTTTGTGAAGATCATGGAATTATCCATGAGTTCTCATCTCCTAGAACTCCACAACAAAATGGAGTTGTAGAGAGAAAGAACAGATCTTTACAGGAAATGGCCAGAACCATGATCCATGAATCCAAAATTGTTAAGTACTTTTGGGCAGAAGCTGTAAACACAGCATGTTATATTCAGAACGGGATCTATATCAGACCTATTCTGAATAAAACATCATATGAACTGTTTAAAGGAAGAAAACCAAGTATTTCTTATTTTCATCAGTTTGGTTGTACATGTTACATACTAAACAATAAAATCTACCTAAAGAAATTTGATGCCAAGGCTCAAAAGGGTACCTTTTTAGGTTACTCAGAGAGATCTAAGGCATACAGGGTGTATAATTCTGAAACACATGTTGTTGAAGAAGCTATACATATTAGGTTTGATGATAAGAAGCCTGGTAATGAAATACCAGAGCTGGTTGAGAGTTTTGCAGATGTCAGAATCTCAGAAGAACCTTCAGAAGCTGAACCTAGTTCAGAGTCTGAAGAAGGTTCAGAAGCTGAAAACAATGAAGAATCTGAGAAACTCTGTGATAGAGACACTACTCCTGAAACAAACCAAGACCAGCATGGTTCTGAACACATCTCTGATGGTTCTTCAGAAGCTAATCCACCCAGAACCTCATTCAAGTACAAGTCTTCACACCCTGAGGAGTTGATCATTGGATACAAGAACAGTCCAAGGAAGACAAGATCAGCATTCAGTCAGAATGAGTCTATGCTTGGCCTGCTATCCATGATTGAGCCCACAACTGCTGATGAAGCACTTGCTGATGATGGCTGGATTGTAGCAATGCAAGAAGAACTGAACCAGTTTCAAAGGAATGATGTCTGGGATCTTATTGCAAGACCTGATCATAAGAACATCATTGGAACAAAATGGGTGTTCAGGAACAAGCTCAATGAACAAGGAGAAGTGATCAGAAACAAGGCTAGACTAGTAGCTCAAGGGTACAGCCAGCAAGAAGGAATTGATTACACAGAAACTTTTGCTCCAGTTGCAAGACTGGAAGCAATCAGGTTACTTCTTTCTTATGCTGTTAATCATGATATCATCTTGTATCAAATGGATGTTAAGAGTGCTTTCTTAAATGGTGTAATTTCTGAAGAAGTGTATGTAAAACAACCTCCTGGTTTTGAAGATGTTAAAAATCCAGATTATGTTTTTAAACTTAAGAAGTCTTTGTATGGTCTGAAACAAGCTCCCAGAGCTTGGTATGAAAGGCTAAGCAACTTCTTGATTAAAAATAATTTTGAAAGAGGTCAAGTTGATAATACACTCTTTAGGAAAACTGTTAAGAAAGAAATCTTAATTGTGCAAATATATGTTGATGATATCATATTTGGTTCTACTAATGCCTCCCTTTGCAAAGAGTTTTCAAAGTTAATGCAGGATGAATTTGAAATGAGCATAATGGGTGAACTGAAATTCTTCTTGGGAATTCAAATCAACAAATGCAAAGATGGTGTTTATGTTCATCAGTCCAAATACACTAAGGAGCTTCTGAAGAAGTTCCAGCTGGATGATTGCAAGCTGATGACCACACCCATTCATCCTACCTGCACCTTAAGCAAAGAGGACAATGGTTCAAAAGTAGACCAGAAGCTGTACAGAGGTATGATAGGTTCTCTTTTATACTTAACTGCTTCTAGGCCAGATATTTTATTTAGTGTATGTCTGTGTGCTAGATTTCAGTCAGATCCTAGAGAATCTCATATGACTGCTGTCAAGAGAATCTTTAGGTATCTGAAAGGAACAACTAATTTGGGACTTCTGTATAAGAAATCCTTGAATTATAAGCTAGTTGGATTCTGGGATGCTGACTATGCTGGGGACAGGATTGAAAGAAAGTCCACCAGTGGAAACTGTCAGTTTCTTGGTGAGAATCTGATATCCTGGGCCAGCAAGAGACAAGCAACCATTGCTTTGTCAACAGCAGAAGCAGAATACATCTCAGCTGCAAGTTGTAGCACACAACTGCTTTGGATGAAACATCAATTAGAGGATTATCAGATTCATGCAGATAACATTCCAATTTATTGTGATAACACTGTTGTAATATGTCTGTCTAAAAATCCAATTCTGCATTCTAGAGCCAAGCACATAGAAATAAAACATCATTTTATAAGAGATTATGTTCAGAAGGGTGTTTTAGATATTCAGTTCATTGATACTGATCATCAATGGGCTGACATATTCACAAAACCCCTAACAGAAGAAAGATTCAATTTTATTAAAAAGAATCTGAACATGCACTTTATCTCTTGAAAATGTGCTTGAATCTGAATGAAAACCTTGATTCTGAGTTTATCATAAGCTAAGACTTATCAGACACTCATTTTATGAGAGTCTGAAGAAAGTTAAGCCTGAAAAACTTCAGAGTCTGAAGGATCAGAACCTGGATTTTCTGACTTCTGAATCTGATAGGAATCTAATGTTTGGTCAGAATCTGATAAGTATAACCCTGGGCAATAATGATTAAAGCTTTGAAAGTTTATACTCTATCCCTCCCAAAGTCATCAATTTAAAAATGTGATTTTCTGTTTTAATATCAATTGCTAAAATTGCTTTAAATCCAATTGGTATCAGTCTGCTCTAAAATGTTTTAGCACAGACACATTTTTTTATTGCTCAATTTGTATCAGACATGTTCAGCTCTTAGAACTGTTTTTCAAATTTGGTATCAGCACTGAACCTTATTTTGGTATCAGGTTCTGATATAAGTTCAGTAGTTCTAAAACCTTCATTTGGTATCAGGCTCTGAGATAAACCTTCAGTTGGTATATGAACTGAACATTTTTTTGTTTAAAATAGCTCAGATTTGCTCTGATACTGAACAAAATATACTGAACAACTATGTCTGAACAAAGAATGCTCTGATCAGAAGCTCTGAACTATTTTTTTCTGCTTCTGAACAACATTCTATTTTCAATGCAATGTCATATACTCATTGAAAATCAAGTATGCTCTGATGCTCATATTTGCTGCTTGATTATCTATATGATTGCATAATTATCTCACATGTTTTTCAAACTCCCTCAATTCTGAATTTTTTTTAAAAGGGGGAGAAATGTTTTCAACCTCTCTTAAAGGGAGAACTCTTTTAAAAAGGGGGAGAAGTCTCACATCTTTGCTCTGATACCTGTTTTCAAACTCTTTTAAAAACTTTTTGTTGATGACAAAAGGGGGAGAAAAGTAAAACAAGTATTAAGCTCCTGAGCTCAAAATATAAGTTAAATTTTGTCAGTAATTAACTTATGAAAGGGGAGTAAAAGGTATTAAGACCTGAGGCTCTGAACATAAGTTAAGTTCTGAATAAATTTAACTTATGAGAACTGGTTTTAACTTTCAGCCTCTGATTTGAGATTCTGTGAGAAACATAACTCTTAATGAGTTAAAATGAATTTAAAATAACTTGGATAAGACTCAGGGAGCTTACAAAACTCATCCTGTGGATTATCAGACTTAGGGGGAGAGCTTACAAACCTCAGAACCTGAAGTCAGCAAGTTATTTACAATTCTGAGTGTTAATTTCACCTGATTGTTTTAAGTTGAGTTTAATTAACTTAGATAAGAATCAAGGGGAGCTTACAAACCTAACCTTGAGGATTGTCAGACCTAGGGAGAGCTTACAAACCTCTCCTGAAGTCAGCTTGTTAATTAAACTTAACAACAATTCTGAAATTTTCACATTTGTGCTTTAAACTGAACTTAATTAACTTGGATCAAACTCAGGGGGAGCTTATAAACCTCACACCGTGCAGTTAACTTGTTAATTAAGATAACAACAATTTTCTGATTTAATACTTGTGTTTGTCATCATCAAAAAGGGGGAGATTGTTGGAACAAAATGTGTTAAACAACTCTCTTCTGAATTAAGGGGGAGATTGTTGAAACATTATGATTAAACATATCTCTCTTTGTTGGTTTTGATGATAACAAGAGTGTTAAATAGAAAATTGGTTAATTGCTAATGCTTTGTTCAAGTAATTTCAGAACCACGTACTTAATGGTTAGTAATTGATAATGGTTATGGAAGAACAAGCTTAGTGCAAGAAAGGAAAGCTTAGAAGCAATGTTGCAAAGTTGGAAGAAAACTGGGTCTGAAGCCTTAGTCTGAAGGCAGCTTCTGAAGTAAGTCTGAAGGCAGCTTCTGATGTCTGAGTCTGAAGGTCAACGAAAAGTCAGCGTCTGAAGAAGTGAACAATAGTCAACTTCTAAAG
Organism: Medicago ruthenica; assembly: GCA_018208015.1. Taxonomy (NCBI): domain Eukaryota; kingdom Viridiplantae; phylum Streptophyta; class Magnoliopsida; order Fabales; family Fabaceae; genus Medicago; species Medicago ruthenica. The sequence continues at coordinate 67,969,968 of CM031377.1, forward strand.
ACCAGCTTCTGATCCGTACAAAGGCAGCTTCTGATGTACTGTTCACGCAGAAGCTTCTGAAGTCTGATGTGGCCAAGAAAGCAACTGTTACTGTGCGCATTTAATGCCTGGATGTGTCAGAGCAACTCAATGGAACAGTTGTCTCCCTGACTCAAACATTCCCCAGCTTTTAAGGATTGGAAATTCAAAAATGGCTGCTGCTCTGTTTTCTGCAAAAAGTTCAGCACACATTTTCAGTCTATCCTAGCTCACATTGCAACGGCTCTTTCCTCAAATCAAGCAAGTCTTCAACAGCTCTAATTTCCCCTATAAAATGAAGAAGAATTGAAGAAGAATTTTGCTAAGACTCTTGAAACAAAACTGCTGAACCTGTGCTCTGTTTTTGCTGTCAAAACTCATAAGTTCACAAAACTCATAGAAATTCTTTCATCTATTGTATCTTAGAATTTCTTAAGGTTAAGAGTCTTAACCTGTGTTGTATTAAGAGAACACCTCTAATATTTTATCAAGTGTTCAACCCAAACTTACCTTCTTTGTAAATCAGTTTGGTCTAAGTCTTAGTCTGCGTACTAAGCATTGTAAGTCTCATTACTTAGTGTTTTGAGCAAACCAGAAGTCTCTTCCTTTGTGGTTGAGCAACAGGAAGCCTCTTGACTTAGTGTCTTGAGCATTAGAAGCCTCTTCCTTTGTGGTTGAGCAATTGGAAGCCTCTTCCTTGGTGGTTGAGCAACTGCAAGTCTCTTCCTTAGTGGTTGAGCAATTGTAATTTTCTGATTATAGTGGAAATCTCTTGTTGGAAAACAAGGGGACTGGACTACTTCCTACATTGGGAAGGAACCAGTATAAATCTTTGTGTGTCTCTCTTTCCTTCTCTATTTACTTGTTTATCCGCTGCAAACACTCTTTGAAAATAGTTCAGAACTTGTTTCTGAACTAAGCCTAAGTTTTGAGAAGAAAAAAAACACATTTTTGAGTCACACAATTCAACCCCCCCCCCCCCCCCCCCCTCTTGTGTGTGTTTTTCTCACCTTCATTCTGGACTTCAGATTCTGAAGAAAAGCTATACTACTGCTGATCATGTGAACAAAATCCTCAGAAGTCTGCCATCTAAATAGAGACCTAAAGTGACTGCTATTGAGGAAGCTAAAGATCTAAATACTCTAAGTATTGAAGATCTTATAAGCTCTCTCAAAGTGCATGAACTAGGACTCAATGAAGATGAACCTGTTAGAAAATCTGAGTATGTAGCACTTAAATCTAAAGGAAAGTCTCCAAAAGCCCTAAAAGCTTCAGAATCTAATGAAGAATCTCTTGAGGGAAGTTCTGAAGAAGATTCAGAAGCTGAGGAGTTGGCAAGGCTTTCTAAAAGGTTTCAGTACTTTATGAAGAGACAAAAGAAATCTTCTAACAGGAGCAGTAACTTCAAAGGATCTGGTTCCAAGAAGGAAGAACAGAAGGGTTGCTACAACTGTAAGAAAACTGGTCATTTCATAGTTGAATGTCCTGAGCATCAAAAGGACAAAACAAAGGAGAAATCCAGAAAGACCAACTCAAAGTCAGGCAACCTCAAAGATAGATTCAAGAAAAGTTTTATTGCTACATGGGATGAGCTTGACAATGAATCTGAGTCTGAGAATGAAGATGAAGAAGAAGCAAATATAGCTCTGATTGCTACAACATCTTCTGATGAAGAGTCAGGATCAGACTCTGAAGAAGAAGATGAGGTATATTCTGTACTTACTCATTTTGAACTTATTGAAACAGTTAAAGATCTTATGAACCACCTCAGAAGCAAGTTGAGTTTATTAAAATCTTTAAAAAAATAAATATAACTTGCTGACTGATGAGAATCTCCAACTTCAGAATCACATCAATGAGATTGATAAAGAAGTTAGAGAACTCAGAGAAATGGCTCATAAGAAACCTGATGAAATTCCAAGTGAACAAGAAATTGCACTTCAGGATTTTATCTTAACTTGAATCAACAAAAGTAAGATTCCTTCTATGATTTATAATATTAGCAGAAACAGGGGAGAAGGTATTGGTTTCAAAAATGATCCATTCAATCATTCAAAAGAAACAACTATACCATCATGTTCTGAAAATATTATGAAAGGCACTAAGGTGTATTTTGTACCTGCATCTGAGATTTCTGAGAAACAAAATTTACCAGAAACAGAGACTGCTGACTCTGAAGTTTTGAACTGCTCAGAATCCAAAACTTCTGAACCTAAAGGAAAGATGAAGGCAGAATCTAAAATTTTGCCAAAGTCTAAACCAAAAGGTTCTAAGTCTAAGACTATGAGGAAAACAGACTTTAAATTTAAAAAGGTTCAAAGTCTGAAGAGTTCAGAACCTAAGACAAACAAGTCTCAGTCTCTGAATAATTCAGACTCACATTTTAAAAAGACTATATTTGTAAAACCTTCAAGGAATACTAAATCAGTTTATACAAAGCCTTTTAAACCTCAAAATGTCAAACAAAGGATACAAAAGAACCCATATCCTTTCAGAACTAACCCAAGATGACCCATAAAGATATGGGTACCTAGTTCTGAAATTATTTCTGTTGCAGATATGCTGAACAGCCAAAGAAAAGGAGAAGTCTTGGTACCTGGACAGTGGCTGCTGGCATTACATGACAGAAGGAAAGTCTATGTTCCAAACCCTGACCATGAAAGAGGGAGGAACTGTGGGATCTGGAGGAAACCAAAAAGACTAGATCATTGGTACTGAGCTGTTGAGAGCTCTGCAGATCTTCAGCTCTCAGTGGACACTTTAGAACCTGAACAAATTTCTGAGTCTGAAGTATGTCCAGAAGCTGAAAATCCTCAAGTAGCTGAAAAACTCTCATAAGCTGACACTTCTCCTGAAGCCAATCAAGAACATTGTTGGAACAAAATGGGTGTTCAGAAACAACCTAAATGAACAAGGAGAGGTAGATCAGAAGCTCAACAGAGGTATGATTTGTTCTCTGTTATACTTAACAGCTTCTACACCAATGTGAAAGACTATTAGATTCATGAAAACAGCATAACCATCTTTGTGATATTACTGCTGCAATCTGTTTGTCTAAAAATCCAATTCTACATTCAAGAGCCAAGCATATTGAAATTAAACATCATTTTATTAGAGATTATGTTCATAAGGGTGTTTTGGATATTCAATTCATTGATATTGATCATCAATGGGCTGATATATTTACAAAACCCCTCACATTAGACAGATTTAATTTTATTAAAAAGAATCTGAACATGCATTTTATCTCTGAAAAAAATTGCTTGACTCAGAATAAGAAACTGAGAATCTGAAGTTCATCAGAAGCTAAGACTTAACAGACACTCACTTTGAGAGTCTGAAGAAAGTTCAGCCTCTGAAAACATCAGAGTCTGAGTTTCAGAATCTGAATTTTTGACTTTTGATAAAACTCATTATAAGTGGACACTTTACACATGGTCCACTAATGAGAGTGAATCTGAATAGTTGTCTAACACATGGTCAGAATCTGATAAGTTATAACTGCTGGGCAGTGATGAGTTAGTTTTGAAAGTTGTACTTTGCACCTCCTAAAGTCATTAATGTGCAGTTGTGTTTAATGTTTTTCTGTTTTCAGTTTCTGAAATGTTTTAACAAAAACACTCAAACCACGGTCACACTTTCAATTTCTCATCTTATATGTTCAGTTTTCAGACCCATTTAAAAACTCTCATTTCTGTCTGAAAAAGTTCAGTAGTACTGAACCATATGTTCTGAACAATTGTGTCTGAAAGAGTTCAGCAGTACTGAACCATATGTTCTGAACAATTGTGTCTGAATCAGTTCAGTGGTACTGAACAAAATGCGCTGAACATTTTTATTTCACGTTTTAAACTTTCTTGTGTCTTAAATTCTTGAATTTTCTTTTTGTTGATGACAAAAGGGGGAGTCAAAGTAACAAGAATTTCAGGCTCTGAGCTTACAGAATATAAGTTAATTTCTGATAATTAATTAACTTATGAGAACAATTTATTATCTCTTGGCCTCTGGTTATATTCTGTGTGAGATAATTCTGAGTTTTTGCTCTTTATTGATTTAAATGGAATTTAATTAACCTGGATAAGACTCAGGGGGAGCTTACAAACCTCACCTTGTAGATTATCAGACTCAGGGGGAGCTTACAAACCTCAGACCCTGAAGTCAACTTGTTAATTAAATTAACAACAATTTTCTATTAATACTTATGTTTGTCATCATCAAAAAGGGGGAGATTGGTGGAACAAAATGTATGAACAAGTCTCTTTTGAGTTTGGTTGATAACAAAGTGTTAAAAAGAAAATTGGACATGCTAATGCTTGTTCTAAGTGTGCAGGACCATATATTTAATTGTTGTATCTAATGGTAGTTCTGAAAGATCAAGTTAAGAGCAAAAGGAAAATATTGAAGCTTGTGTTGCAAGTCTGAAAGACCAGCGCCTGAAGGTGCGTCTGTAGAAGAGCTTCTAAAGACAGCGTCTGAAGAAGTGTGTCTGAAGACAACGTCTGATGACCAGCTTCTGAAGATAGCGTCTCATGAACAGTGCGTCTGAAGACTGAGTCTGAAGAACTGCGTCTGAAGACTGGGAGTCTGAAGAGCAGCTTCTGAAGTCTGAGTTTTAAGGAAACGCAAAAGTCAACAACTATCACTGTCAACAGTAAAATACTGTACGATCAGAACCACTCTTTGCAACAGTTGTCACCTTGGAGGAAACATTCTCCCTGTTTTAAGGAAACAATTCAAAATTCCATTCCTCTGTTTCTCTGTTCCGCACACAATGTCAGGAAGGAATTAAATGCTGGTTGAAGCTTCAATTACAACGGCTCTAATTGATAACATGGCATCTTCTCAACAGCACTTTAATTCTCTATAAAGGATTGAAGTTTTGAAGAAGAAGAAGATTAAGACTCTACAGACCTGTTTTCTAAAAACGCAGTACTGTTTTTTGGAACACAAAACTGCCAAATTCGAAAGTCATCAAAACAACTTAGAAATTCTTACAAACCTTTTTATCTTAGAATTTCTTAAGTATAGAGTCTTAATCTGTGTTGCATTTTGTGAACACCACTGATAGTATATCAAGTGTTCAACTCAAACAAATTTCTCTGTAATTCTGTTTGATTAAAAGTCTCTTGCTTGTGTGCTTGTGCAACTAGAAGTCTCTTACTTTGTGTTTGAGCAAGGAAGTCTCTTACTTAGTGTTTGAGCAAGGAAGTCTCTTACTTTGTGTTTGAGCATAGGAAGTCTCTTGCTTTGTGCTTGGGCAATTGTAATCTTTGTGATTATAGTGAAAATCTCTTGTAAGTGACAAGGGGACTGGACTACTTCCGGGTTGTGGAAGGAACCAGGATAAATTGCTTGTGTCTCTCTCTCTCTCATTTACTTTATATCCGCTGCAAAACAACTCTGAAAATAGTTTCAGAATCTGATCTATATCTGATTCTGAACTAACCTTAGTTTTTGAGAAAGAAAAAGCCAACACAATTCAACCCCCCCCCCCCCCCCCCCCCTTCTTGTGAATTTCTCACCTTCAGAGGACTCCTTTATGAGAAGTTTTGCCAACCCACTTAGAGAGGACTCCTTTTATAAGAAGTTTTGCCAACCCATTTAGGGAGGACTCCTCTATGAGAAATTTTGCCAACCCAATTAGGGAGGACTCCTTTTACAAGAAGTTTTGCCAACCTATTTAGGGAGGACTCCTATATGAGAAGTTTTTCCAACCCACTTAGCGAGGACTCCTCTATGAGAAGTTTTTCGCCTTGCTTTTTGTTGGATGATTGTCTTTTGTTGAAGATTTATTTGATTTAAATTGTGGCTGGACTATTTTTAGAAAGTAGGATGCCTCGTTAAAAATCTGGAAAACAAATCTCAAATATCGAAAAAGGTTAGAATAACTTCGCGTTTCATTTTCATGCTCTTAATGGTGGGACTGTTGCTTCCATATGCATTTCTTTTTTCACATTTTAATTCTGACGTACTGGTTGGTGAGCTTTATTTTAATTTCGCCCTTAACGAGCTTGTTTTTATCGTGGACATGATTTATCTGAAACATAACAATGCTTTACAAACTTCAAAGTAACCAGTAAAAATAAAAGAGTTTTAATTGTATTCGATCATCTTCAATATGAACTAACTAATCTTTGTCCTTCTCCTATTAACTCGTCCATGTTTTCCACTCTTCTTCTTATTCCTCTTCATTTTTTTACTAAATCGGGAATAACTTTCTTACTTAATTATCTTGTGTTTTTAGTCCTTCTCTATTAGATTGGAACTAAGTTTTCTGTTTCATCCTACTATTTCTCTTGAATCGGAATTCACTACTTCCCTAATTAAATTGGAACTAACTCGCCCACTTCATTCTTTTGTTTTATACCCCCTTCTCTTTGCCATACTAACTTGAAATTAATTTGCTCGTTATCTTATTTTCTATTTTTTTTCTATGAAATTGGAACTATGTCTTTTGATCAAATTTATTCTTCTACATGGGTTCATCTTGTCTTTATTCTAAATAGCACTATTAGTCCATTATTCATGTTTTTACTAAGCAGTTAGTTCAGTTCGCAAAGTAAATGGTACATGAAAGGGGTTCCCAGGAAATAGAGGTGGGTTACTTAGACCACTTAAATACCAAGACTTTCCTCGCCAGAATCCATCTCATGTGACCTTTTAACAATACTACACTTTACTTCTGCCACGGGATACCGAGAGTAGTTTTTATTCTATTAAATTGGTAACTACCTCCTTAATTATCTTGTGTTCTACTCATCTTTCTACTAAATTGTAACGAACTCATCCACTTTAATTTTTTTTACTCCTTTTTTCTACTTGTTCTCCCATCATATTAAGTGCAGAATGTTATTGCTGAAATTATAGGCTATTGAAAAATAATAGGAACTTAATTATATAGATCAAGTTGGAACAATTTTGTATGTTAGGTAAAACTGATTATCCACATATTATGTATATATGCACCAAAGAATAGTTGGAAAATAAATAATATCGATTAAATTCTACAACTGAATTTTTCATCAAATATGAAGACTTAAGTTGTTACTAATTACTTTTGAAATGTCTTAGATGTATAATAGTTTTACATATAAAGATCAGAAGGATGAAACCTGATCGTTACTTCTCTCTCTTTTGAATGATGTGTTGTGTTACATAAAATTCTGGTGTCTTCGACTGCGATCCAGAATGATGTCATGAATACACTGTCTGATACCTGTCTCGATCTTGCAATTATCACATAACTTATGCAACATCTAACTTGCCATTAGTTGGGAGAAAGAACTAGTTGAGCCTTTAACTTGGGTGTCAACCATCATAGGTTAAGAATATATCTCTTAGGGTTCGTTTGGTTCGAGAGTTTTGAAGGGGAAGGGGAAGGGAGAGGAGAGGAGGGAATATTTTTAATTTGATGTGTTTGGTTCAATTTTTAGAAGAGAACGGGAGGGGAGGGAAGGGGAGTGGATCTCTTTAAAATTTTATTACATTGCCAAAATTATCCTTAGATTAATTTAAAATCTCAATATTATCATTGTAACAACTTTTATTATTATTAGGTTATATTATCTTGTAACAACTTTTATTATTAAGTTATATTATCCTTGTAACAACTTTTATTATTATTAGGTTATATTACCGTTGTAACAACTTTTATTTCCATGTTATCTATCACTCTTATTTGTTATATGTAAAAACAAACATCATCGTATATTTAATTAAGTTTAAGGGTAAAACAGTAAATTAATTTTAAAATCCCTCCCCTCCCCTCCCCATGTGAACCAAACACATTTTTAATTAAAATCTCTCCCGTCTCCTCCCCTCCCCTCCCCTCCCCTCCCCTCCGTTGAACCAAACGGACCCATAGTAATAGAAACTATACAGCACACGTGGCAATTAAACCTAAAACCCGCGATGTGGTCCAAGTATAAAGAGATAGTGATCAAATGAACATATATAAGAAGAAACAAAACACACAGGTAATTTGCTGCTATCATAATTACAATGTTCGGAAGTAGGTAGAGTTTGTGCGCAACATCTTTGAAAGCCTTAACCATTAATTAACCTAGCCATATCTTGGGACTAGACCATATCGATGAATCATTAATGTTTATTTTTCTATTATGTCTCTTACGATTTATAATTTAAAATGGAAAGAGTTTATATAATTAATTCATAGCGCATTATATGAAGAAAGTAAATCAACATCTCATAAAACTGAATAATTGAATTTAATAAAATCCCCCCAATTTGATAGTAGTTAGGTTTTCATCAAAGTAAATCATACAAACAAATTGTGATTCATTCCAAAATTAATATATCATGGAAGGGTTAAAGGGTGTGATTACTCGCATATTAAATCAAGACTGAATTGAAATTAACTGTTGCTTTTTGATTATTCCCTCGTTACTGCCCAAGCTATATTTTCCACTCGTTTCTCCCCCTTCTCTTCTCTATGTGTTACTTTTATTTAAATTTGAAGTTACTAGCATAACAAACTATAGTAATTCATCCCTGATAGATAGCTGACACGGTTAATATTTGAATTGGCAAACAAAAAATCATACAATAACTGACACGGTGTTCATGCTTACTTCTCAAACTAAAAATCAGAGGTTGTAATTAGTTGGCTATAATAATAAGGAAACAAAAACTGAGGAATTCAATCCAGTCCCATATATTCATATAACATGGTCAGAAATTATCGATTGCAAATTTAGAATGGAAATAATACAAAACAAACATGAAAGTTTGAAACGGTGGAAAGAATATTAAATAATGATGTCGATGATCATGAGGTGAATAAGAGTATTGAAAACGAGATAACATGAGGTATGAATAACGGTGCACATGGTTGTCGATGCCTCCAAAGATGACGTTGATGCGGTTTCTTGGCGGTATCGCCGACGATGGGGTTTGCGAATGCGACATCGAACGACATGATTACCTCGACAAGATCGTTTTGGGTGCGGCCTAGGTTAGTTTTACTGAGGCCTCACGCTGATGCCAATTGTACTTGCAGTGAGTACAATATTTAAAACTAGGGTTTAGTAACTGCTTTGGTCATGCCATGATAATACTCTCAAGGGGGTTATTTATAGCCTTTCTTAGGCTTGGTTTTCCGTGATTTAGGCCCCAAGAAACTTGGGTCCTCAGTCACGTTTAAAGCGTTCTAGATGCTTCTTGAAGCTCCTTGAGGTGGCGCCCTTAGAGGGGCTCGTCTAGGGATTTTTCAGCCTTTTGGAGGGTGTTGTGCCCTTAATTATGAAATTGATGGTTTAACTTCTGGAGTGTGAGTGATTTCCTTTAGCCTATTCTTACAAAGATTTTTTTACCTTGTGTTCTCTTAAATGGCACGTCTTTATTTTCCACATCTTGCAAAATGCTAACCCTTGTGGTGACGTTGTTGAGAATTTGGATTATGTTGGTTCCGTCTCTTGGTCTATTCATAACATTGTCCCTGTCTTCAATAAGTTTCATTTTGATATTTGGACTGTCATGTTTCACTCAAACCACTTCGTTCATAAACAAGACTTGTGCTTGGTGGACGTGGACCGCCAAATCAGGACTAAACACATTTATCTTAGGATAAGGATAAATGTCCAGGATAAGGCGGCCACCAAAGGTGTGTGTGGTAGCCCTTATCTCTTGAACCAAAGTCAACAGCAAAAGTCAAGACCCTCATACGAGATTTCCAGATACAGATAAACCTTAATGTGCCCACCACTATAGGAACAAACCGGCTAAAGCTCTGGAGAAACATTTTTGGGTTGTTGCGACCAAAAGGGGCCAAAAACATTATAAATAGAACTCATGATATCATTTCCAAGACATGACCTAACTAGGTACAAAAACCTAGAAGTTTTAACTTATTTACAGACTAAGTTCTCATATTGTACTCGTCACAAGTACAATTTTTAAGGTGTTAGGGCGTATCACACCTTATCTTGTTGATTAGTTTTCGCTCCTCTCTTCTCTTATAAAAAAACATTTATAAAGAGTTATGTAGCGGATTAACTAACAATAGTTGCCACACACAACACACAGAAAGTTGGCATGACCATAAGATTAATTCTAACATCCCGATCTGGTCTCTTTCTTATTTATTTCTTGTTATTCAATGAGAAGTCATTAATTACATCGATTATTTTGTTATTTTTCTTTTTCAGCAACGAAGAATAGTTGCACATTCGCGTTGATTCGTATAAAATAAAAGTAAATATTACTTCCTCCGATCTTTAATATAAGAAGAAAAACAAAAAAAAAATCAAAACTAAGACAATCAATAATTGTTTCAACTTTTTGAATGTTTTTACAAATTTACTCTCCTAAAAATTTGTGATGTATTAAATATACCCACTAATATTAAAAGACAAATATTAAATGAGGTATAAAAAAGATTTTTATGCAATAAATACACTTAAAGTTGTCATTTTTTTTTTTATAAATAGAACCAAATTTTTTTTTTAAGTTTCTTATATAAAGGACCCTAGAGGGAGGACGAGAGAAAACTCAGAGAGAACAATTCGAGAAAGTGTGGAACATAAAAACAAGTCTTGGTTTAATCGCTTCATTTTGCGCTTCTTTAGTTTTGGAAATGGTTGTTCAATGTCGGTGCAATTGGAATTGTTTAGAAGATAATAATTGTATAATTATTTCCTATTTTTATTATTTCTTTTTGGACCTCTTATAATTAAAGGGTATCAACGGTGCATGATATGGAGACAAAGGCTAATGGAAACCATTATGCTTCTCTTGATTAGTGGTAAGAGTTTGTCTGGTATAAGTAGACAAGCTCATAAACCATGTGCTTTCAAATACTATGCCTAGATTAAATAATAGGATAATAAATAATAGGAGAATGCTAATGAGTGTTCTAAGGATATTGGTTTAGGAATCAAAAGAAATAAATTAATATAAAAAATTGGTGTAATTATTACTTGATTAAAAGTAACAATTTATATTTTTAACATAAATTTTTTATTTATATATTTCTTAATCATTGTTTTTAGAGCACTGATTAGCAAGACTCTAAATGATAAGAAGATGATAGATTTGTCATCAAATGATATTGGTACTCCCTCCTCTATTTAAAGGATAGTGTTGTTATCATTGTTAACCAGTGATTATGGAAATCAAGTCGCAAAACTCATTACAAGCCCTAAAATGTTATAGACCATTTTAGAACTCCTCATTACTTCATTAATGACAACGGCTATGATTTGGTTAGAATTGTTTTTTAAAGGACAAACGAAAAGAAATATAGTTTTTTTTCTTATAAAAAAAAATTAGGGTGTGGAGATGGTGACCTAATCCAAGATAGGAAACATGTTAAGGGTGACTGGGATGGTGACCCTAAAGATTGTGTAGTTATAGGTTTGTAGGTTTGTGTTTTGATGATGTCTATTAGGTAGTTCTATTTGATGTTGTTTTGTTTTTCATAGTTCTTGCATAGTATCTTGTTAAAGCACCTAGCAATCAATGTCTCCTTGTCCCTATGATTCCTGGTAGCCTAGCATACCTTGTGTCTGAAGAAAACCTCTTTAATTTTGGTCAAAACGTGTTTCTCTCTGACTTGATTCGATTTAAATTTACTTGAATCGTATCACTCAGACTCTCGGCCTTTCTTCCATGACAATTTGATTCGATTCATAAATCCTTGAATCATATCACCATGAATCGTATCACACCTTCTTTGAATCATATCATTGTTTCTCTTTGACTTTGGTTTTAGGCTTAGTGATTCGATTCACATGATGTGTGAATCGTATCAATCTTCATTCTGGGCAGTTTGACTTGTATTTTTGTTGTCTGATTCGAATCACACATTAAGTGAATCGATTCAGCACATTGTTTTTGGCCAAAATATTGCGCTTGCCACCCTTTTCTATATATACTAATATCCTCCTAACCTCTTAACTACTGAATTATTTGCATATATTCTCTCTATAGTCTCCAAACCTCATTGTTCATGTGTTCTTGAGATTAAACACTTTTTCTAAGAATCATTGTGTTCCATTGAGTCATAGATTGCTAGAGTGCTATAGAGATTGTAAGTTGATTGCTTTCAAGGATATTGGTTAGGAATCAAGGATCCAAAGTGAATTGAGTAATTTTATTCCACCTCCAAGGGTATTGGGGGTTCTTTCTAAGGTTCTTATGTTCAAGGGGATCCAATCACCGGACGTAGCAAAGAAGAGTTCGAGTGAAGAGCTTCAAGGATTGAACGGGTGTTTCAGTATTCGAAGATATCAAGAAGCATCAATTTCAATCGGTATTTGAAGATTGTGGGAGTGGTTGCATAAGGATTGAAAAGCTAGGGTAGTTTGAAGGAATTCTTGTAATCACATTGTATTCAACATTCATATTCTAGTGGAGGTCCTTGGTGGAGGTGTTTTCTGTAACAACCCGATTTTCAGTAGTAGAATTATTTAATATTATTATTTATTTGTTATATTTGTTAATTGTTTATTTTATTGGAAATTGGTGGGTTAGTGGATTTTAAGTGATTAAGGGTATTTAGGTCATTTTAGAGGGAGTGACATTTTTGTGATTATGTTAGAATTAGAAATTAAAGAGTTTAGATCTTAGTGGTGTAAGAGTAATTTGGGGAGGTTTAAGTGAAGTAAAAGTGTAGAGAATTATTTTATGAGAATTGGATTTAACTAAGTCTATTAGTGAGAGTGACCCTAACCCATATTATATAAAGAGTAGTGTGTGTTGTAGAGAAACTAGGGTTGGCTCATTTGTGACAAAACTTTTGGGAGGCTAGAGAGAGAATAGAGAAAGAGGAAGAGGCTTAGAGAGAAAGAGAAGAGGAACTCAAGAGCACAAGGGGAAAAGGGAGAATCAACTTAGAAGAGCTTGTTAATTAGAGCTAAGATTTGAGGTAAGGGGGAAGATTATTTTCACCAATTGGGTTTAATAAGAAAATGGGTAGTTTGGGTGTTTTAGCTTATGCATAATTTCATGATGTTTGATGTTAATTATGTGAAATCCGTGCTCTATTTTGATAGTTAATTTGATTATGTTAAAACTAGGTGAATTCATGTTTTGTTCATGTCAAAATTCATGTTTTGTATGGTGAATTGATAACTTGATGAACTTTGATGATTTTGATGAATAGCATGATAATTGAATGATGGTTGTTGTTTAATAAGTTGATTTTGAGCATAGATATGTGTTTTGTTTGAGAAATCATGAAGTTATGATGAATAAGTTGTGGTTTACGTGATTATTGCTTTGTTCATGAGAAATTGCTTAATTAAGTGAATTTGAATAAGTTGTTGTTGTTGATTAAGTTGTTGCTATGATATATGAAAAGAATGAAGTGATTATGTTGGTTGTGTGGTATTGTGATGAATTAAGTTGTTCATGTTGTGTTTTGAATGAAATAGCTTAATGGAATGAAAATGATTAAGTTGATATTGGATTAAATAAGTTGTTGTTGACATGTTTGAATGAAATGATTTTGATTATGTGTAGCATGAAGAAAATGTTGGGGCTGTTGTTAAATCTATGTTGTTGTTGAATTGTTGGTTAAAATGTGTAATTGAGACGAAGTTTGAAAACTAGTGCAAACATAATGATTTTGATGAAAAGTGATTTTGAAATGAGTTGTTTGAGTTGAGTTTGGAACATAATTAATTAATTAATTAATGTTGGGTTAATGACTGCAATTGAGTTTGGAGTGTTTGGGATCGAATGGTGTTGCCGAAAAAAGAGAAAAATTGTTGTTTTGTTGTGTAGTGCAAAATACACGGTCTGGCTATGCAAAACGCACGGACCATGCGTTTGTTACGACATTGGCAAATAAAAAACACGACCGTGCGTTTTTCCCTGTAGCTTGGAACTTCATTTTATTTTATTTTTAAAGGGTTCCAAGGCATGTGTTTGGGTCCCAAACCCCTAAACTAGATCAATGGGTGTTTAATTATAATGTATAAGGTTGATTAACATGATGTATGATTAAATATAACTTATGAATGGAAAGAGATGAAATGAACTTGTGAATTATCTTTAATTGAGCCGTAAGTTGCATGTAAACTTGTTAATTGACTAATGAGGCATGAATGATGATGAATCATGATTAAATATATGAGATGATGATGAGTTAGTTAGTGGTATGTTAATGGAACACAGTGTTGGTAAATAATGATTTCTGAACTATGTAATTGATGGATTAACTTGGACTTAAGTATAAGGAAGTTTAAAAGTTAATTGGTTGAGACAGACTTATAAATTGTCTTGATTTAAGATGTGAAATGAATGAGGACTTAGTAAATAAGTAATGAGGTATGAATGGTGAAAAATGATGATAAGTTAATGGGTTAATGCAACCTTGTTTAATTATGTGTGTGTTGTGATGATGTGAGTGAAATTAAATGACGATGTGATGTTATGGTGTGAATATCATGTTAAATGTTTGATAAGCAAAGATGATCATATGAAAGAATATATGATAATGTTTGATGATGATGTATTAAGCGACGATGATCATATGAAAAAATATATGATGATGTTATGATGATTAAGCATGATGAATGTGATGAAATGATGTTGTGATGATAACATGACTTGTATTGTATGGATGTATTGATTTGGTAATGCAATAGTGATGATGTGAAGATACGTTATATGATGGAGTGAATTTTATAATAGCATGATGAGTGCATTTTCGAGTCCATACGTGGTGTCCATGCATACATAGTCAGTCGAGTTGTGAATAGATGATAACATGTCGAGGGTCTTGATAACCCAACATGTCGAGGATTTTGATGATAACATGCCGAGGGTTTTGATAACCCAACATGCCGAGGGATTTGATAATCCAACATGTTGTGGGATCACACAGTAACAAACCTCTTATATCCAAAACTTGGTACCACATGCATGAAGAGTCGAGTTAGGCGCATTGCATGAACATGATCAGTCGTGTATGATGATGTCTTGGTGTGAATTTGTGCATTTATGTGGTAAATGTATAAATGATGATTAATTGTTGATGTGATGTGATGGAATTATAGTTGAGTTGATGTTTATTTGAGATGTAAATAATTCATGGATGATATGATGATTATTTGTTGATGAGATGTGATTGAATTATAGCTGAGTTGATGATTAGTTGTTGATAAAATGTGATTAGCATGTATTTGATTTGGCGAATATTGATTTATGAGAATATGATATGTATGCATTGTGAACCTTGTCTTTAAGTGATGATGTAATTAAGCTGCTAATGGACTATGACTGAGTTATAAATATAGTAAGATGATAATCAGGCTTTTAAAATTGGTTGATAATGATGTTATGCATGTTTGAGAGATAAGACCATGTTTAATATGTTGTATGATGATGATGATGATGATGATGTTTGTTTGTTTTGCCTAAACTTATAGGTGCTTACTGATCCTTTTTATTGAACGTATATCTTACCCCTCAGTGGCTTTTTGTCGCTCATCCTTGTGATGTAGACATGCAGGTTTAGGAGTAGCTCTTGCTTGTGAGTTTGATGAGGACGACTTGATGCCTACTCATGTTTATTGCTTTTCTGAGGAGTCTAGATTAGGAGCTCTGATCTAGGGCTTGGGGATTTTACTTTTTATGTTGTTTTGATGATATGTGATCTTTATGATCAGACTGATGTTGTTATGTTATGTTAAGATAATTATGTTATGACCCGAGACGATATTTGTTGAGATGTTTATTTCGTTATGATCTGAGTATATTATGATGAAATTTTTATTATGAGAAATTAGCATGAGATGTTTGATATATTGTAATACCTCGATGTTGTTGAATTACATGAATTATTATTTAAATAGTAGTCTCGGGGATCGGGGTGTCACAAAGTGGTATCAGAGCAGGTCGGTCTAGTCCGGACCAACACTTGGTTATTATCATGTTGCATGCGACATGTATATGTATACTGTCGATGATTTTCTTTCCTAATTAGGTTGTGCTTGTTGTGTAGTGAGAGATGGCCGGAAGAAACGACGCAGCAATTGCAGATGCGATGGTTCAGATGGCTCAAACATTGGCGCAAGCTAATGCAGCGGCTCATGGGCAGCATGCTCAACAAGGGGGAGCGGATGAGTTAAGGTTGGATCGTTTTATGAGGAACCATCCGCCGATGTTCAACGGGAGATATGATCCGAAGGGTGCGCAAGTGTGGCTTCAGGGCATCCAGAGGATTTTCAGAGCAATGGTGACGACGGATGATCAGAAGGTTCGGTTAGCGACTCATATGTTGGCAGAGGAGGCTGAGTACTGGTGGATGAACACCCACCAAAGGTTGGAGATTGGAGGAGATGCTGCGACTTGGGAAGTTTTCAAGCAAGAATCCAATAGTTGTAAATCTTTGTGAGCATTGTCTTAATCTTTTTGTTGTTGTTTTTCGCTTCAAGCAAGAATCCAATAGTTAATCGTTTTTCAAACGCTTTCGCCATGTTTTCTAAAACCTTATTAGAATTGCTATTCACCCCCCCCTCCTAGCGCATATTACATTGCCATATAGACCAACATACCCAATTATTCTCCAAGTGCAATCCCCAATTTCTCTCTTTTCTTATACCAACTTACTCAAACATAATAACTACCCTACGTGTTTACAATGTGTTTTCCAGCACTAGAAACTCACCCAAAATCACTCAACTTTTACCCTAAAAGTTTCCTCTTTTGGTCTATCAGGATTCTTGCAAGTCTCCCTTGAAATATGTACTTTGGTATTCCTGCAAGGCTGCCACAAATTCCCACAAGTCCAAAACCAAAACTGCAAAGTAGTGAAGTGAGAAAAATACAAGAGGAGGGGGGGTGAATTGTGTTGGTTTTTTCAAACTTTTTTCTAAGTGTTTTACTGATCAGAGTCAGAATGTGTTAAGAGTTTGAACTTGGGGATATGATTCACAAGTGGAATTTCTCATGGCATGGCCAACATTTGGTGTTTTCATGGACATGAAATTTGTTCCATTGTAATCGCTTATATGCTCAGCCCCATAATATTCAAAACTTTGTGGTTGAACCTCATTTTCTTCAATAGAGCTAAAAGAGTTAAAAGACCAATACCTCATAGTTTCAGTGCAAATATTTTTTATACAAAAACAACAAATAAACACAATATAAACAGAACACAAAATAGAAAAAAAAATTGACCAAAAAATATCTTAACTAAAATAAAATAAGAAATATGAAAATAACTTTTAGAATAAACCACCTAACAAGCGCCAAAAACTTGATGCTAGGAAAATAGTTACCTATTTCCCATGCATACTTAGTGCAAGTATACACTGTCACAACATGTAATAAAGAGTAAGTAAAGTATCGACCCCACGAGGATTGTCGTGGATAAGTTCTAAGTAAAACCAAATACTAAGTTTATTTATATAAGATCCAAAATGACAATTAAAAAAGATAAGGTTTTGAAATGCTAAAGTAATAAAATGCAGAAGTAAAGTAAAGCATATAAAATGGAATTAGAGATTCAAGTGAAAAAGTGTGGTTTAAACTAGGTTCAGTTATAATAAAACATTACTGCAATGTACAAAGCTATAGTTTAGGTATGTTGGATATTTGGTTGTTGGCTTCATGTTTGCTAAAATTAAATAGACAAGCAATTTGTGATTTGTGCTTCAGAAGCTGGAAATATTCATCAGAAGCTGAATTGGTTCATCAGAAGCTGATCTGGGTCTTCAGAAGCTGGAACAGTACTTCAGACGCAATGTTCAGAAGCTGACCTTCAGACGCACTGTTCAGACACTGACCTTCAGAAGCACTGTTCAGACGCTGACTTTCGTTGACCTTCAGACGCACTGTTCAGACGCTGACTTTCGTTGACCTTCAGAAGCTGCATTTCAGAAGCATGTTCAGAAGCTGGTTTCTGCGTTCAGAATCTGTGTCTTCAAGCTGTTAATTCTCTCACAGTATCTTGAGAAGATTTAATTGAAGAATTATCCAAGCTTTGTTTCTAGAAGAAAGAAGAATTGCGCAAGATATGTTCTGAAGATTTGATTCAATTATTTGTGAATATATTTTCAAGGAAATCTTTGGAAAATATATTTCTGAATAATATGTGAGCTTCTATTTGCTTCTAAAGAATTCTGAGATTATATCTTTGAAGATTAGGTTCAGAATTATGTTGCAGCTGAGTGCTATAAATAGAGGAAGCTGCTATTGAAGTGATCTCATCAAAAACCAGAAGTTAGCATTGAAAGAGTCTTAGGTTTTTGAGTCTGTTAGTTGTGAGCTTTGTGCTCTGTCTTTCTGTGCACCACTCATCTGTTAGAGTTGGTTGTTTGTTATTGAGTTGTAATCACTCAAAGCTTTTAAGCAACAGTGACTGTTTTTATGTTTTGAAGAGTGTCTTCAACAAGTTGATTTGTTTAGAGTTTACAATCACTGGGGCAGTGATTGCTTGAGTGGGAAGTAAGAGGGGTTCTTATATCTAGGAGTTCCTAGGTAGAAATACCACGAGTAGTGATTAAGTGAGAAGGGGTTGTGAAACAGGGGTTGTTGTCATAGGGGCTGTGAAACAGGGGCTGTGTCATAGGACTTCGAATTGATACTATTTTAGTGGATTTCCTTCCTGTCTTGGTAGCCTCCAGATGTAGGTGAAGTTTGCACCGAACTGGGTTAACAAATCAACTGTGTTCTTTAATTTTTTTTCTTTTATATTTTTGCTTCTGAACTGCTATTTTCATACTTTGTTTTACGGTTCAGAACCAGTTCTGCCAGGAATTTCAATTGGCATCAGAGTAGGCACCCTGCCTATATTTGAGTGAGCTCCAGGGAAGTTATTTTCTGGCAGAATGGACAAGGAAGTTGTTCAATGTGAAAAAGATACTGAAGAAAGGATCTCAGACAGCAACTGTGGTTAGGCAATTCAAGAAATTGCAGGTTAAATTTGAAGAGGCTTGTCAAGTAGGAGAAAAGCAGAAGAAAATCATTGCTAATTTACGCATTGAAAAAGAAAAACTCCTATCAACCATCTCTGGTTTACATGATGAGGTAACCCAATTGAACTCTCAACTTGAACATATGAAGAGGCCAAAGGAGATACTGAAGAGTCAGAACCAAGGGAAACCTAAGATGGAACATCAGAACCAACCACAGGGATCTAAGAGCAGAAAGGATTCTCATCCTTGGGTATGTCATTATTGTGGTAAAAAGGGGCACATAAAGCCTTTCTGTTACAAGCTGCATGGATACCCCAAGCACTTTCAACAAATAAAACCTCATGTTCAATCAAAGGTCAGCCATACTTTTGTTCAAGTTAGAAAAGTGGAACCAGTTGTGAACAAAAGCAATGTCAAGAAAGAATGGAGACCTAAAGGGGTGAATACCATTGGTACTAAAAGGATCCATAAGAGTAAGTCTGTTGAAGGTGGTAATGTACCTAGGAACAAGGCCCTCTTAGTATCTCATGGGAACAACAAAGGTGAAAGTGTTGACAAGAGTAGAATGAAGAATTGTGCTCTTATGAATGCAAGACACAAGAGAACATCTGATGCAGCACATGTGAAGTTAATCAAAAAGTATGTAGGGTTCTGATGATGGGTCTGAGCATGAAGTTGTACCAGATGTTGAAACATTCCTGATCCAACCTGATGACCCTATTAAAGCCTGCCAAGTAAAGTCTCCTGGAAAGTCTGCCAGCGAGTCTGTTGCTGTGTCACCTTCTGACAATTTGCAAGAGGAGGAGACTGATGAGAATTCCCAGGATACTGTGTCTGACCAAGAAGTTCAAGAAGTTAGTTCTGATGTAGGTTCTGATGTGGAGTATGATGATGAACCCATTGGAAATAGGCTTGAACTAAGTGTAGCAAAAAGACTGGATCCTAGTGAATATGAGGATGATGTTGACATCATGCTCTCTGTTCAGAAGAGGATTGCTGAACTTTAGAAGAGGATTGCTGGGAAGAAGGTTCTGAATGTGCCTGAAGCACACATAACTAAACAGCTTCTGATGATGTGTCTGATGATGAAACAACATCTGTTGCTGAGTCTGAAGACTGTCAAGTTTGTGACTGATGTCTTGGATTTCTGTTACTGCTTCTGGTCTGCAGTTGTTGTTTTTTGTGTGTGGATGCTATGTGGTTCTGATCCTGATGTTGGTGCTGTGATATGTTATGTGTTGATGTTTTTGATGCTGATTCTGAAACTGGTTCAGATGTGGTTCTTTGTGTGCTGTTCTGTGTTGTGCTAGTTATAAACTCTGAATTGAATTCTGTGATGTGCTTATGCTCTGTTTCTTGTGTTTCTCTGCTCCTGGTGATTGCTGGTTGTTTTGTCAACAATGTTTGGCTAAAAAGGAGGAGAAATAAGTATGTGTCTGTTTCAGAAGTTGTTTAACAGTTCATAGGGAGTTCCTGAATGTGTGTTTCAGGGGGAGTTCCTGAGTTATGTTGTTCCTGAGTATCTGTTCAGAGGTAATTCAGGGGGACTGTATGTGTGAAATGTAGTGAATCATCCGCTGCTGACTCTGTTGCTACATTTGTGTTATGTTCTTCATGGTTGCGTACCTTGATGTTTGAAGAATTTGCTTGTTGTTGTGCTCAAATTGATTTTAGCCAAAAATTTGCCAAAGGGGGAGATTGTTGGATATTTGGTTGTTGGCTTCATGTTTGCTAAAATCAAATAGACAAGCAATTTGTGATTTGTGCTTCAGAAGCTGGAAATGTTCATCAGAAGCTGAATTGGTTAATCAGAAGCTGATCTGGGTCTTCAGAAGCTGGAGCAGTACTTCAGACGCACTGTTCAGACGCTGACCTTCAGACGCACTGTTCAGACGCTGACTTTCGTTGACCTTAAGAAGCTGCATTTCAGAAGCATGTTTAGAAGTTGGTTTCTACGTTCAGAATCTGTGTCTTCAAGCTGTTAATTCTCTCACAGTATCTTGAGAAGATTTAATTGAAGAATTATCCAAGCTTTGTTTCTAGAAGAAAGAAGAATTGCACAAGATATGTTCTGAAGATTTGATTCAATTATTTGTGAATATATTTTCAAGGAAATCTTTGGAAAATATATTTCTGAATAATATGTGAGCTTCTATTTGCTTCTAAAGAATTCTGGGATTATATCTTTGAAGATTAGGTTCAGAATTATGTTGCAGCTGAGTGCTATAAATAGAGGAAGCTGCTATTGAAGTGATCTCATCAAAAACCAGAAGTTAGCATTGAAAGAGTCTTAGGTTTTTGAGTTTGTTAGTTGTGAGCTTCGTGCTCTGTCTTTCTGTGCACCACTCATCTGTTAGAGTTGGTTGTTTGTTATTGAGTTGTAATCACTCAAAGCTTTTAAGCAAGAGTGACTGTTTTTATGTTTTAAAGAGTGTCTTCAACATAGTTGATTTGTTTAGAGTTTACAATCACTGGGGCAGTGATTGCTTGAGTGGGAAGTAAGAGGGGTTCTTATATCTAGGAGTTCCTAGGTAGAAATACCACGGGTAGTGATTAAGTGAGAAGGGGCTGTGAAACGTCATAGGGGCTGTGTCATAGGACTTCGAATTGATACTATTTTAGTGGATTTCCTTCCTGGCTTGGTAGCCTCCAGATGTAGGTGAAGTTTGCACCGAACTAGGTTAACAAATCAACTGTGTTCTTTAATTTCTGTCCTTCATATTTCTGCTTCTGAACTGCTATTTTCATACTCTGTTTTACGGTTCAGAACCAGTTCTGCCAGGAATTTCAAGGTATAACTTCTTGTGTTGCTCAGAGCTATAGCAGGTTCAAAGCATCTTTAGCATCTGAGATACACAGGGCTATATCCTTATATAGCTTCTTATGACTCACATAGCTGCGGCCATTTATTAGTTTCTCGCAACTATGTGGTTCATAGAGCTATATCTTGAAGGTGAGAAAAATACAAGAAGGGAGGGTTGAATTGTGTTGGCTTTTTCTGAGTGTTAAAAACTATTCATAATCTGAAGAGTACAGATTCTGATACAGAGTCTGAGTGCAGTAGAATACAAAACATAAAGATAAGAGAGAGAGAGAGAGAGAGAGAGAGAGATAAGAAGCAGACACAAGAAATTTATACTGGTTCCTCCCACAACACAGGAGTAGTCCAGTCCCCTTGCTCTTCCAAGGGATTTTACTATAATCACTACTGATTACAATTGCTCAAGGACTCTTCCAATAGACTTCTCACTGCTCAAGCACTCTTGCAAGAGACTTATTTTCTCAACGTCACTACCAAGAGACTTCAAATGCTCAAGGACAACTCCAAGAGACTTCTAATGCTCAAGGACAACTCCAAGAGACTTCTAATACTCAAGCACGCAGGCAAGAGACTTCTTCATGGCCTTCAACTCCTTATATAGGCAGGGATTTGAGAGACGTTGGAGAAAAGTGCCAGCGCATTAAGAGTTGTTGAGAAGCTTCAAATTAAGGACGTTGAGCCATTGCCTGATATGGATAATTCTGTTGGATGTTCATTCGAAAATCCTTTGCTGAAATAGGAAGTATCCATTCATTCTTATTTACCTTGAAGTTCTTTGTTTGTTTCTCCATGTGGTTAGAAGAAGACAAAAGTGTACTCAGATTTTTTGATGTGGACATCTATAGATGATGACAAATCTGATGTGGAGTTTGGGTCCCTTAGATGCTTCTGAAGTCTGAAGGTCTTCCAAGTCTGATAAGTTCTTTTGTGTCTCATTAGGTCTTCTGAGTCTGATGATCTCTACAAAGTCTGATGATCTCTTCAGCTTCTGAGAGGGGTTCTTTTCTTCTGATCCAATGTATTGACTTCTGATTGACCTTTCTTTAGATCTTCTACCATAGTCTTTTGAGCTTCTCTTGTGCTTCTGATGCTTTAATACATGTTGAATATTTGATGGATACAATCTATGATCATGCACACTTGAATAAATATTAGTATATCCAATTGTTCTTCAATACTTTGTTATCATCAAAATCTTAGAGGAATTGTACAAGACCCTTCTTGTTCCAACATATCTTTCAATAGTTGCTAGGTTCGGGTGCCCGACCTTTCCGCACGAGGGTATTAAGCTATGGCGTCCTATGTGCCATATGATAAGATTCCTACCAAGAACATAGCGCTTAGTTATAGCTTCAAGGCTCTTCTACGTTCAAGATATTCAAGCAGTCTCTCTTGATCCTTTCACTGGTGTTGTACCTAAGGACAAATTCATATCTAACAAACATTTTCCACTCCCAAACCTTGTCGGGATCAGGGAGCTATAGCATTGGAAATAAAAGTTATCAGAATTTATTTCTAAAGATTCTGAGTTAAAACAGTTTGTTAGAGTAAAGCTCGGCGTTACAGGTTTATATGTCGTGAAATTCTGGCTAGGACTATGATCAGACCACAAATACAAAGTGCAAACACAATAAAACTTAGCACAATTAAAAACAGTTCAGCAGCAGGAAAATAAAGTGCAGGAAAGATAAAAGGCACAAAGGTTTGTTAACCCAGTTCGGAGTAAACACCTTCTACTCTGGGGGATACCAATCCAGGAAGAAATTCCACTATAGGAATTAATCCTTATGACTCAAGACACTGAACACCCAGTTCCCAGCCTAAGCAATTAACCTCCTCCTAGTCTGAATTCTACCCAACACGTTGAGTATTAGAAAACCTCTAACTTCCTATTCAAGTAACTAAACCCAGTCACTTAAACAAACCTGAACTAAAACCCAGTTCTGAACACAACTTCAATAACAGACCTTCATTCGTACCTACAGGCTTAGAATGAATTTACAACTCTATAAAACACCTAAACCAACTCAAAAGAGTGGTGCACAAATAAAGCTAAAAGCTTAAAACTCTAAGACTCTATTTCTCTTATTTTCTTCAATAATTCGTATGTATTGAACAATGGCATAAGCACTCATTTTATAATCTTCAGCAAGCAACTTAATTATGACTCCAATCTTCTGAATTGATATGTTTCT
Organism: Medicago ruthenica; assembly: GCA_018208015.1. Lineage (NCBI taxonomy): Eukaryota > Viridiplantae > Streptophyta > Magnoliopsida > Fabales > Fabaceae > Medicago > Medicago ruthenica. The sequence continues at coordinate 67,993,889 of CM031377.1, forward strand.
AAATTATGCAAGGCTCAATTAGGAAACATATAATTCTGCAATGTATCTCTTCAAAGATTCTTCAGTAAAATACGAACTTCATAAAAAACGAGCCAAATCTTCATTAGATCTTTACCAATTCAATCAGCATTCCATAATAAAACCATGATAAATCTCGCAAAGATTCGTGCAGAAATAACATGTAAATATGCAACTTCTGAAGAAGTCAACAAAAGTCAACTGTTGAATAGTGCGTCTGAAGTATCAGAAGCACATTTCAGCGTCTGAAGAGCTACAGTGCGTCTGAAGGTGCATTTAGCTTCTGAAGGGCAAAACAGCTTCTGAACAGCTTCAAATGAAATTTCTTGCAACTGAAGACTTGTTATAAACATAGAGATGCTTCCATTGAACACATTGGATTTGCCAAAACATGCAGCCGACTGCAAAATACTCAACATGTCGCAAGTAAATAAATAAATCATAACTCCACCATGTCTAAACCACAAAGGATTTAGCTCATGGTGAGCTGAACCTTAGAAATGGAAAAGATAAGAGATAAAAACATAATTGCATAAATCATTAGATAATATTAGAGTTTACAAAAGAGAAATTACAATCCTTTGAGGATGAAGGTGATTTCTTTGCTGATCTCCCTTAACAATTTACTCTAATGACTCTAAAACTCTAAGATTCTAACTACTATGATTTCAATATGGAAATGGATGAATGTATGAGATGAAGAAGAATGATTTGAATCTCTAATGATGGCTACAGTTGATTGGAGGTTGTTGCCTCCAATCTCTTTCTATTCAGCACATCCCACCACTAGCACACACCTTGAAAATTAGGTCTTGTTGTCCTTTTATAATACAAGTCCTTTCTTATCCTTTAATGCCATTTTTGGTCTTTTCCCATGTGATGATCCTTTCCTTAACCATTAAGCATAGGAATATACCTTTATTCATTTGGTGTACTATTTAAGACTCCCTTATCTTCTTCTCCAAGCACAAGATCTTTTGGGCCCACTTTAGTGCATATCCAATAAACCAAGTCAGATTCGTCGCAAAGTTGTAGCTTCCTGCATCTCCCGGACGAATCCTTCAGTACTTTCTCCTATGAGTTAGCAGCCTTATCTCTTGGAATCAGCATATTCCTTATTCCTTGTAATGCATTCCCTGGAGCAAGCTCATGTAAACTTGGTCCTCAAGACTTGCAAATAATGGATCCAAGGTCGTACACTTGTACGACCCGCAATTAGAGATCTTCAACGTTATAGCTCCGAACTCCTTTCCAGCGTTATAGCTTCTTACATAGTTAGCATGCTTCCCAGCGATGTAGCTTTGAACATCTTCTCATGACCTTTCATTCAAACCAACACTAGAAAGCATAAAAGGTTCTTTAAACTCAAATAAACATAAAAAACTATAAAAGACAAATTATACTAAATAAAGGCTAAATAAGCTTTGCATGCACTCGAGGATCACATGTAATGGGAGATAAATGCAAGGTAATAACCGGCATATTTGCCGGTTATCAGTCCACAAGGCAAAGCACAAAAGGACAAAAAAATGGGTAGTTTCTAACTGCTAGTTCCTTGTTTGATCACCAAGATTGAAGTTCTATATAGGCAACATCATTCAACTAAGAACACAACCTCTCAACACACAATCTCTCACCAAAATTCTTTTATGTCAAGAATCTCTGCATCTGAAAAAGATCAGAAGTAGAAAAGGTCAGATTTCACTGAAAAATATCCAAACTTCTTCTCATATTGAGATTCACTTCTCAAACATTAGATAACAGTCACAAATACACTCAAGCCTCCTTTATATCTTTGGAACATCTTTTATAGTGTATTTGAAAAGTTCATATTCACCTATGTGTAATCATATTAAACTTAGAAAAACAAAGTTTAGATTTACCTTAGTGTGATTGGTTCGAACTTTGAGAGAGAGAGAGAGAGAGAGATAGAGAGAGAGAGGGAGAGAGAGAGAGAGAGAGAGAGCTCATTATGAGATTAAATTGATTATTGTTATATCAAGATCACAAGAACGATTGTGTAATTAGTTGTAAGACTTAACTAATTCTCTTTAAGGTATAAAAGTGGATTATGTGGTAGCTTCAAGTCTGAAGAGGATGTTCAAAACTTGTATGATCAGGTAGACTAGAAAAGAATAAAAGAGTGCAAAATCTAAAAGAGTATCTTAGGCACCATATTGGAAAATCCCACAGTTAGTGGGGACTGGACTAGCCCAGTTAGGTGAACCAGGATAAATGTTTTGTGTCATCTTGTATATCCATTAACTCCTTTATTTGATAGTTCATAAGAAAGCACATTCATCCAATCTCTTCGTGTATCAAATCCATTTTGATACATACTTTAAAGCCTCGGATCTGAATATCTTCTCGAGGTTTGAGAAGCAACCAAAATTTTTAAAGGGACAAAATTCAACCCCCTTTCCTTCTGACCATTTTTTTTACTTCACGCCTATCTAAAAGCCTAGTTTGTGCTAAGAAAAATTTTGTAGAGCTTGTACATCCATTTAGTAGAAGCTAATAAGAAAATATTGCATACATTTGACCTATTGCTTTTTTTTTTTTTTGTATTCGTTGGAATTGGAATAATAGAGTAATACCAAGAGTTTTGTAACTCATTGGAAATCCCAAGTGACAAAAAAAATGCAAAAAATTAAATCAATTGTTGTATCGGAAATTTGAAGGAACCAAAAATTTATTAATATAACAGAGTATATGTAATTTGACATATATGGATCGGCTTGGTAGAACTAGTAGGCTTTTCAATAAGCCTTAGCCTGACCTATTTATATTAATGGACTTTTTATAAAGTATGAGCTTAACTTATTTGCTAAACAAGTTAGATTGGGACATGTGATGGACGAAATTGGGAAGTGCACCAAATCATAACAAGTAATAAAGTAGTAAATTTATCGCTTCTCCACATGGATTGTCGTTCAACTTAGTAATTAATAAAACTTATTTCAAAAGACGAAAGTTAAACAAAATTGAATAGAATTGCAGGGTTGAATTGCCCTGCCCAATGCAAGACAAGATTAGGTTTGTGATTCAAATTATTAACGACGATTAGGGAATCCTTGAATCCCCCCTTCGTCTTTGTTAGAATTATCTTTTAAGAAACAAACAACTTATGTGTTGCCTACTTTGATTTAATGAATCCAATGGTGAAACTCGTACGAATTTTCTTTAAATAAATATTGTCGGACTAACCAAGGTTTAGATTACGTACGACGTTGTCTAAAGAAAAGAGTAATGACGGAAGGAATTCAAACCTGAAACTTTCTAACCTCTATAAGAAGTGGTAATTAGAAAATCCAAAGAAACTGATATAATTTCGGGTTGTCAGGACCTACTTTTATCCTACGATTCAATCTTCAAGGTTACACTCGTAGTTAACCAATTGAAAAAGCAATAAAGAACAGACATAATCTAATTTAAATCAAGCACAATAAAACCATAAACTGAATAAAAAACTTTATTAATAAGATCCAACAAATAAGAAGGGGTTCATCTTGGAACCCTAATCAAGAGGTTTAGTTGCTCATGGCAACATACATCATAACAAAACAATAGAAAAACATACCCTAAAGAGAACAAGAGAAGGAAGAATCATGCCTTGAAGCTCTGATGCTTGACCCTTGCTTTGACCGTCAATGTTTCTGAATGAATAATAATGTGTGAAAGGGTCTTTATTTAAAGCATATGTTACTTAGGGTAAGAGAAGAAAATTGGGCTTTTTGTACCGATCCAGCTTGGAAAAACAAGCAAAAACCAATTTCTGCCCGCATATGGGCGCCTAGGCGCCTATAGGCACGCGCAGGGGCGCCTGAGGCAGCAAGTAATGTTGTCCTAGGTGTAACACCCCTACTTTACATTTAATTAATCCTGAATGTGATGTAAATGTTGAGAGGGTTGAATTATATTCGTGAATTAATTTATAGTAAGAGAATTTAAATAAAATAGAAAGAGAATTGAAAACAAGTAGAAAAGAGTAGGAGGTGTAGAAAATAGGTTTTTAATAAGTGGGGGAGGGGAAAAGCAAAAGAATAGTGAATAGAAGAGGAAATTTTATGACGAGTGGCTGGCCCAAATATAAATAAGGGTTTTGGGGAATTAGAAGTCAGTTTTGTTGAACGTAGAAACAGAGAGAAGAGCAGCAGTCAGAGAAAGGAAAACCTAGCTACAACGAAGTCAAGCCAAACTGGAGATTTTAGAAGATTCGAAGTAAGGGGGAGAATTTTTTGCACTTTAGGGTATCGTAATATATGACGGGGGTGTTTAATTCTTAAGATGATGTTGCTGTTATGATGTGAGATTGTGATGAAAGATTGATGATGAACGAAGGTAAAGACAAGGTTTAATCATTTAAAAATTAAGGGGAACTAGTTTAGTGTTTTTCAAATTGAGGATTGACCATGAAGAGAGTGTGTGAATCGGTAGGCTAATAGAAAATTAGTGTTTGAATGATAGCGTAACCTTAGGGTGATGTTTAGGGACGAACTAGGTGAGTTTAGGGGTCGAAATCGGAGCCGGGGAAGCTCCCTTGGTGGAAAATCACAAAATCTGCGTTCGGATGCTGACAAAATCGTGTCACGATTTTGACATCGTGTCACGATTTTGTAGGCAGAAGCGAACCATTTTTCTGGGCCACAAAATCGTGCCACGATTTGCAGAATCGTGACACGATTTTGAACCAACCTTTTGACCATTTTATTTTTCGATTGGAGCTTAGGTGTCTTCATGAAAGTTGTAGATATGGATGTTAGATTTCATTTGGCTTTTGAGTGACCACATTTACAGATCCAAAACGTTACTTATGATCAAATTACTACACATGGGTCAGCACGGTCGTACACTCTGCTCAGATTTAGGAAAACCAACCTTTCCACCCCTCTCTGTCCCGAATTGGATTTAGGACTCTTCATGAAAGTTGTAGATATAGATGTGATATTTCATTTGCCTTTGGTTTGAATCCATTCAGATCTATAGAACTTGAATTATGATTAAAACACCATGCATGGGTCATGCTGCATTCCTGATGAAATTTCAGCACAATATTTTTAGTGGACTCTAAAACATCTAAGAAAGCAATAGTTAGTTTAAGCAAGATGTTAGCGTGTAAAGTTATAGTAAGGATCCTTAAATTACATATCTAAATGAGGGAGTGTGTTTAGGCATAAACATAAGTAGTTACCTCAAAATAATAGTAAGTCTAAACATGAACCGACGATAGTAGATTATGAGAACCTAATGATGTTAAAGATGGCTTGGCAATAGGAAATGTAAGATAATGTTAAGAGAAGGGGCAAGCAATTTGTTTAAGATAGATGACTAGGATAAACATAAGTTCCTCGAAATAGAGATGAACCTAAAAAGGTGAAGTAGTTTAAGCAGTAGAAGGAGAAGTAGGAGAGATATAGATAAGTAGTTCAAGGCGGAGTGATAATGACGAGAATAATCCCTTGAGGTATTTAAAAGGTCTAATGTGGTAAGTCAATTAAGAGGGTATAAAATATGAAAGAGGTAAAGAATTGAAAAGAGACGATGATAAGAGGGGCAATGAAGTAGGTGTTTTCCAAGTAACTGATGTAGTTAAACATAATCTTCCTAAACCAATGATGAACTTAGGAATATGGTTAAGTTGAAGAGTAAAAGAGTCAAGGTAATTAAAGAACTTAAGAAGAATTCTAGATAGAAACGTATAAGGAGTAAAAATGAATAAAGAATAGAGAAGTCGAATTTGGGTGATTGTAGACGATGAGAGGGTCGTTAAGACAAAATATAAAGGAAGGTAGGGGGTTGTGTATTGAGAAATGAAAGATAATCGGAATGATGATGGCGGTGAATAAGACTGGAATTGATTATAAGATAGCAAGATGAATATGAAAGAAGATAAGAGGTAATAGTTATAACATTTGACGATAATAATAACAACCGGTATCGAGAGGATAAAACCTTAAACTGTAATGAAGTCTTAGTGAGAAAAGTAGCTGATGTCAAACGTAACGATAAGCTGAGATAATAACTTTAAATTAGAATGGAGTTAAGACTAGGGGAATGGTCGAGGTTATATATTACGATTAATGTGAGACGAAGTAATAAGATATAAAGTCGTTTTAATGAGACGAACAAGTAGGAAGAGTTATTGACGGTGGTGAGGTGAAACTTAGTTGTATGGAGATGAGACGTTTATGTATGTTAATGGAGAAGTAAACATCTTAAAACTAAGAAGGAGGAATAGTGTGTGCTATCAGGATAAAATATCTAGAAAGCCTAGAATAGACGAGAGAATAGAGCATGTCCATAAAATGAATAATAAAATAAAATATAGGGTTGTTGACATAGAAATGAGTCGTGCTTAAGGGTTGGATTGATGAGGAGATAATGTGGAGATATAGACGATAATAGATAGTAATGATGAGGAATCATATGACTATGACAAAGAGTGATGACGATCGATATTATATACAAGTGTATAAATAAATATGATGAGAAATGATGATACTTATATTAATATGATGATGAGAATGATGATGTTAATATTATAATGATGATGAGAATGACGATGTCTATATTACTATGATGATGAGAATGATGATGTATATATTATAATGACGATGAGAATGACGATGTTTATATTATTTTGATGATGAGAATGATGATGTTTATTTATGAAGACGATGAGAATGATGACGATGTGTTTTGCATTGATGTTGTGCATATTAGGGAGAGTCTTGCATTTATGAATGTGAATTCCTGATGACGTGATGATGTGTAATACCTGATGAGTCTGTCACCATGCATGCATATAGAGTCGTGTCTAGGAATTATGAAGATGAAATGATGATGAAAGTCCAGTAACATATCTCTGGCAATTTATAACGACAAAAGTCCAGTAACATATCTCTGGCAAATTATGACAACGATAGGTGTGGTACCACATTCATATAGGTCTTAGGGTGAGTCCATATGCACTTAAATGATGATACTTGTACTTGGTGTTTTAAGTGTGAATTGAGTGAGATGATGATATGTATGATTGGTTGAGAAGAATATAATAAATGTTGATGATCGTGTGACGACGAAGTTTAGCTGTGGGACGACTTAGAAGGTGGAGATGGAATACGTCTTCCGTCTAGTTTTCATTTTTATTTAGTATTCGATTAAGCATGTAGTCGCTACGAGCTCTGATTCTCGTAACACGAGGGTGGGGGTTGACGTTGAAGTTATTTGTTTTTAAGTCGAAAACTTGGAACTATTGTTATTTCTAATTATGATGTTGTATAACAAGGATAATCTATTTTGATGCGATCAATGAAATATTTTTTCCGCTGTTGAAATATTAAATTTAAGGCTTAATTGCATGTTCCCTTACGTTTATTTTAGGTTTCAAGTTGGTCCCTTATGTTCTAAACGTTTCAAGTTGGTCCAAAACGTTTATTTTATGTTTCATGTTGGTCCCTTTTGTTTTAAATGTTTTCAAGTTGGTCCCTTTTGTTTGCAACGTTAGCATAAGTTGGTCCCTTTCAAGTTGACTTTTTACACTTGAAAGTAAGAGTTTCTATTAAAATTTGAGCTCCAATTATGTTCACATTCAGATTCAAATTGGAATTGCATGGAAAACGACGAGAATACCTCCTAGACACACTGCTGGGACCAAATTGAAACGTTTAAAACAAAAGGGACCAACTTGAAACCTAAAATAAACATAAGGGACCAAACATGCAATTAAGCCTAAATTTAAAGGAAGTGTTTATGTTATATATGATATATTGACGAGTTTTGTAACATCCTCTTTATTAAATATATTATTATTATTTAATAATCATCGTCGGGAAATAGGGTGTTACACCAGGCGCAGAGGTGCATGGTTCAGGCGCGTGGGCGCCCGAGGCAGCCCCTCAGGTGCGATTTCTTGCGTTTTCATCCCGTTTTTTATCGTTCTTCTGTTTGAAAACTCCTAGGAACTTGAAATGAATTTTTTTCACTTTGTATTGTCTTTCAAAAACCTTTTAAGAACCATTGGTCTTCTATTTCATACCCTTGATCCTTCACGTGATGTCTTGATTTGTCGATTTACATGATTCCTCACTACAAAACACTCAAAACACCTATGGAGTTGCATGATCTAGGATAAAAGTGAATTACAACGACTCGAGTGAAAACAATACAATATGTTCCTCAAACCATTAACAACTCCTCTATCTCTCATCTTATTTGTCTTTAAATGCAAAAAAAATTACTAAAAAACATAGTCAAAATTTCATGATGCTCTGTCATCAGCAGGCTTTAAAATGGTCGGGCCATAGGCCCCTGACGTGCTACCTGGTCTATTTCTACCCTTATTTGTGTATGTGTGGTATTTATGTTCATGAACAAATTACTAATCTCCTTTATCAAATAATGTGTCATTGTTTGTTCTTGACAACAACAAGAACAATGTTGTTTATGTGTTGAACATTAGCGATAATTTTTTTGGGTTGAAGGGGAAGAAATTGATGAGTGTGTGGGTTGAACATGAAGGGTCATTTTGTCATTTTGTTTTTGTCTATAAGTTATAAGGACATTTTCGTCCATACATGTCCATTTTTTATGTGTCAACAACAATTTTACATAATCATCACTGCCGCATTAGCAAAAACACATCACATCAGCAAATAAATGAGCTCAAGGACCAAATTAAAAGTGATTAGTAATTACAGGGATGAATTGAAAAGATTAATAAATACAGAGACCAAATGTCAAGTTCGTTATGTTTACACGGACGAAATGCATATTTAAGTCAATTATAAATAATCATATTATTAATCCATCGACTTTAGTCCTTCCGTTGCTTAAAAAGTATGAGACATATATATAGCTAAAACAATAGAAACATTGTGTATTGTAATAAGTCGACATATAAATTAATGGACCTTTTCTTCTTAACCATCATTGACAAATAGAAGGCTATCATTGCAGCTCTTATATGATGATCAAGTTGCCGTTGCAAACTAAAACTAGCAAATACAACCGAAGAGAGAAAATAAAAAAGTGGACATTAAACTATATATTTCATGTATAAATAATGATTGAGCTATGTATATTATAATGCAAATTGGTCATTTCTTTCTCAACCATCATAATTCGATGGATATCATTGCTGCTCTTACATGATGATCAAACTGCTCTTGTCAAACTAATACTAGTTTGGCCAAAGAGAAAAATAACAGTAAGATGAGCAAAAAATCCTCATATGACGGAGCACCAAGTAATACACTTCTGAACAACCATTAAAGAAATAAGCTAATACAAAACAAGGCAAGTGCATAAGCAAAAGAAAATTGAAATGCCTCATGTCTGCCACTTAAAATTCAAGAACTTAATTTGATGTCCATCACATTTTAATATGCTTCCACACCCCACATCAACATTGAGGTTGGGTTCATAAAGGTTCATATAAAGTGTTAGTTAAGGTATTTGCATATTACTTTTTAATGAGATCCTCACATCCACGGTCAAATTTAAATTTTAATTCTTGTGGGATATGAGTTGAACCGTTACGAACCAATCAATCTATATGTTGGCACCGCACAATTTTTAGCAACAAAATCTCGGGCTACAATCAACTTCTAGATTAAGCTTCATTCGTGGTGGTGGCTAAAGACGAATAAACAACGTTTTACTTTTGATTTTTATTTTTGGTGATCTTCACCGTCACTTTGTATAGGGTACACCACAACTTTGTAACTGTGGTTCTTGCTTTTGTCATCTTTATTATGTTGACTCTTTGTATTTTTTCCTTTTATGCACATCTTGTGCTTAATGGTGATGCTTTTTAATATATTTTACTTTTGGCTTTTTTTTTAAAAAAAAATCTTGTTAATGAGTTCCTCGGAGCATTCTTTAAACATTTCAAAATAAGCAATTATTCTTTAAAAAAAATCAAATATTTTGATTTCCAATTCATTGAATACACATATTTTTATAAATACTTACCACTTATAGTTCTTAAAGAGTGCCCCAGGCACTCGTTAACATTTCAAAAAAAAAAAAACATTGATAGAGCACAAACCAAATTAAGCCATGCAACCAAAATTAATATTCAAAAGCAAGGATGGCAAATCTGTAATTGAAGGAAATATGCAATCACACTTATAGCAACAGTTCCATGTCCATATACTTATATATATACATATAAACCTTCACATTCTAACTACATTAATTCTCAACCCCAAGGCATCTATAACTTCCAAAAATGCAAGCCAAGCCCATTCACAACCCCTCACCTTACAAAATTCCACCTCTCATAAGGCCTCCTCCGGTGCACCAAACCTCCTTACCCCAAACAATAATCAAACCAAAACCAATATCCACGCCCATACCCAATACCGACGTTGTAGTACCTGATCGGGTTCTACAACCGGCTCAACCTTTTATAGAGCATGATGACTCCATAGCTGCTTCATGGGACTACAATTTCTTGTTCATGTCACAAAGATCGGAAACAACTCAACCTATCAAACTAAGTGTCGTGGAAGGTGCAATACCAACCGATTTTCCATCCGGTGCATACTATTTAACGGGACCGGGGATTTTCAAGGATGATCATGGTTCCACGGTGCACCCGCTAGATGGCCACGGATACCTAAGAGCATTCACTTTTGATAATGTGACTAAGGAAGTCAGATACATGGCTAAGTACATTAAGACCGAAGCTCAAGTCGAGGAGTATGACCGGAAGACGGACTCATGGAGATTTACACATAGAGGTCCATTTTCTGTATTGAAGGGTGGGAAAAGGATTGGGAATACTAAGGTTATGAAAAATGTTGCTAATACTAGTGTGTTGATGTGGGGGAAGAAGCTATTGTGTATGTGGGAAGGTGGAAACCCGTATGAGATCGAATCGGGCACGTTGGATACGATTGGGAAGTTCAACATGGTGGACGTTTGTGATATGGATGACCATAATGTGAATCACGGTGGTGATGTTTGGGAGGTTGCTGCCAGCTTACTAAAGCCTATATTGTATGGTACGTATTGATCATTGTTTCTATAGTTTGCATTGCATAATGAGTAAGCCAAAGGATCAAATTTCTTAATTTCTTATATTTGTACATCTTCAATTTTCCAATATTTATTCAACACTTCATTTTCTTTCTATCTCTCTCTTTTTATTACATCACCAATATATCACATTTATCACATCAGAGTCTCTTTCTCGTTCAGAGTGTGGAAGAGGTGTATGATTGTCTACCAAAGATTTTTTTTTTTCTTCTTATTACTCCACTCTTTTAACTTCCTCAGCCACCAATTAAATCTTTGTATAACGTAGTTTGCATTGAATATTAAGTTCAATAAATACTTATATATCATTTGTAAGTAATTTGAATCATGCCAATGCTATTTGTAAGTAATTTGTCAAGATTTCACTTCCAGATGTTGAAGTAAAAATATTTAACTTTTGAGCCAAATCAATAGTTCAGGTGGCCAGATCAGGTAGAATGTGCTCCTTTTCTCCATATATGAGCATAAGAGCTTGAATAATACACACACTACATGTCTATGACACAAGACAAAAATGGGGGCACAATCAAAGTGGATCATTTTAATATTCCCTCTTCATATATTAAAAAACATAAGAAATTAATGTGACCAAATGGTGTGATTATGATGTTGAATAATAATAACAATAAGTAACTTGATACATACTAAAGGAATAATAAACAATTTGGGTGCTTTGGTTGGGCAACCAATACAAGTATATGAGACTCTAACTCTAGTTTTAAATGCAACTCGACATTAAAAAAAATGTTAACAAATGTCGTAAAAAATTATATTTTCAACCCAAAATTTTTTTTTTTTATTCTTTCATAAGCACCCTGAGAACATTTATTAGCATGATCCATTGTATATATTGATTCCATTATCTTTCCAATAATATTTTTTTTTTAAATTGAAGTTTTATCACAAAGTGGCACACAAGACACACATAATCATAGCTACATGTTCAAGTGTGTGTGTCCAAAAATAGTTTTTAAGGATCAATTCTAGTTTCCCAAGGGGGAATTAAATAAAGGTTTTCATGTCAATTATACCATAGCATATACTTTAATTATAAAACTAATACAGTGTACAACATTGAATTTTACGAATGGATTTTTCCTACAATACAAAAGTTTATCAGTTTTATAACATTTTATTCTATACTATAAAAATATTTATGTTTGTTTATTGAAACAGGAATCTTTAAGATGCCACCAAAGAGACTCTTGTCTCACTACAAGGTTGATTCTAGCAGGAGTAGATTACTTACTGTGTCATGCAATGCAGAAGACATGTTACTTCCACGAAGTAATTTTACGTTTACGGGTAAATAATTATAAAAGAAAATATATATAGTTTCGTGCTTTCATTTTTGTAATTATATAGGTTCAACTTAATTTCATAGTAATACATACTGTACAGATATTATAAGTATTAATATTTTAACATATGAATGAAGAAATACAGTAATACACGATCAATATCATAAGTTTCATAAAAAAATATTGTATACTTTGCTAAACAATACCCGTTACCCTGTATTATTATTGAATATTATACATTAATAACATTGATTAGCGGTATAATAAGAAAAAATAATCAATACTTGTAAAATGATAAATTAAAATTGAACAATATTTTTAGCTAAAATGGCGTATAGTAAAAATATCTAGTTTTGATTTTGATGCTAATTCATGAACTTTTTATTTTATTTTGCAGAGTATGACTCTAATTTCAAGTTGGTAGAGAAGCAAGAGTTCAAAATTCCAGATCACTTGATGATCCATGATTGGGCTTTCACGGATACCCATTACATAGTATTCGCCAATCGCATAAAGCTTGATGTACTAGGTTAGGGTTTATTTTCCTATTATACATTTTGAATTATATATATATATATATATATAAGGGTATATGTGGAAAGATTGTAGAAATATTATTATTATGATGTAGTCCACTAAAATTGACAACTGGAAGAATCAAACTTGAGACTTTAAGAAGAGCACATTCTAAGGTCTCAATTCAACAACACCAGACCAACCTAAACAAACACATCTATAAATTTTACACTTTGACTATGATAAAAAAAGATAGAGTTTTCACTTTAAAAAATTAATTAATTAATTTCAAAATTTGTCAATAGGGATTGTCAATATGGTTGTAACTCATAACATACATATTTTAATTAAGAAGCAAAGAAATAATTAATAATCACTGGCTCAATGTAAACCAAAAACTAAGCTTCAAAAAAAAATAACAATGATACATGAACATCTTTAAATTTCATACACATATTCAATATTACATTTTATCTCTATGTCTTTCTTTTATCATATCATTAACATATTATATTTATCACATCGTTCTTTTTTTCTTTCTTTTTAAGTCTATACTCATATAAGCTCTACATCAAACAATTTCCTACAAAAAGTACAACATATACATTTGTGGTAGGGACTTGTATTTTTGTAGTAGTTTATCATAAAATATTTTAGACACCACCGTAACAAGGTGTCACGTACCATTTTTCCAATTCTTAATTTCTACAAATATTTGTGTCAAATCAATATATATAGATTGTGTATTATTGTTTTTACCTATAGTACATGTATCAATTAAACTCATTACTTTAATCAAATTTCAGGATCAATGGGAGCAGTATGTGGGGCATCTCCAATGATATCAGCGTTAACCGTAAATCCAAGTAAGAGTACATCACCCATATACTTGCTACCTAGGTTTCCAAACAAACCTGAAAGCAAAAAAAGAGATTGGAGAATACCACTTGAAGTACCTTCACAATTGTGGTTGCTCCATGTTGGTAATGCCTTTGAAGTTAAACAAGCTCATGGGAATTTAGAAATCCAAATACAAGCTAGTGCTTGCTCTTACCAATGGTTCAACTTCCGCAAATTATTTGGTATGTATATAGTTTTATATATTGATACATTCACTTAAAATATAATATTAAAACAAATAAAAAATAATTAAGATAATTATATTAATAAAATATTAAAGGAGTTGTAAATCACAGTTTTAAATTTGGATGAAACAGAAAAATACTAATCTAAAAACTAATTATTAATATTGACCGTTTCAAAAATATATATATTAATAAATATTTTTCTTTTTTGTAAGGATAATAAATATTTTTCTTCTCAACAATTGGATGTAATAAATGGTCTTCTTAATAAACTATGTAAAAAAATTCTCTAATTCCGTTTGATTTATTTTCAGGATATAATTGGCAAACACGAAAGCTAGATCCATCAATAATGAATATCAAAGGTGAAAATGCTTTGCCACATCTTGTTCAGGTAATTCATGATTTTTTTTCTTCTGTTTTTTGTTTTTCTTTTTTGAGGTTTTTCAGGTAATCATATTTAAAACATTTTTTAAGAATCAAAATGACATTCTGTCTATTTCAAAAAATGAAAATGACATTTAGTGTCATATAGATTTTTTTACGCAATAGTGACATTTAATATTAAGGAAAAATTATACCTTATATTCTTACAATTAAACCTACAAACAAAACAAAAAATCAATTTAACCTTTTGTCATTTGACTTCACACTACAAAATATATTCAGAAACTGAATAAATTTTCGAAAAACTTTAGCTATGTTTTTCCGTAGGCAAATTGTAAAACAGGAAGTCGAGGGAAAGGTTTTCGGAGTTTTCGCCATAGTTGTTTTGCCACATGCTAAAATATGATTTCTCTCTTCAATACGGGATATGTCAAAAGAATGTTTTTTTAAGAAGTTAAACTATTATATTTCTTCGGTTTTAAAAAAAAAACTTGAAAGAATAATCCATTCTTAGAAATTGAATAAATTTTCGAAAAACTTGAGCTAAGTTTTTCAAAAGAATGTTCGTCAATAATACCATATATGATCCATCCATTCTAATTAATAAAATGATTCTTTCCTTTAAAAAAAATTATATTTTTTTAACAAAATCTTTTGTCAAAGCTATGAAAGGATAATCTCATACTCTATAGATAAAAGAAAAAAGCTTGTAACAAACAAAGCTATGAAAAAGAAGAAGCATATGAATGAGAATTTCATTATTCACCAATCTAGCTTTTACAAGTGAGCTATTCATCTACAAGCTTAGTTGCATATTCAAACAATGACTTGTGATACAAGTAACTGTCGAATATCATTTATCCCCAAAAAAAAACGAAGTACATAGTATGTATTAAACTCAATTTTTCATCATGTCTAAACAATTTATATTTTCCCTCAAAAAATAAACAATTTATATATTCGACTAGTGGTAAAAAAAAGTTATATATTCGACTACGCCTTTAATTTCAATGAATATTTTATTTTATTTTATTTTTCCTCGTTAATATGTTAATTATACAACATAATGTTGCAGGTATCTATAAAATTAGATTCAGATTACAATTGCCAAGAATGTGATGTGAAGCCCATAAATAAATGGAAGAAATCAGCAGATTTTCCAGCAACCAATCCTGCATTTTCTGGCAAGAACAACAAATATCTTTATGCTGCAACCACCTTAGGATCTCGAAAAACATTGCCAAGTTTTCCTTTTGATACTGTAGTGAAATTTGATCTTGTGAATAATTCTGTACAAACTTGGACTGCTGGAAGTAGAAAATTTGTTGGTGAACCTATTTTTGTTGCCAAAGGTAAAGAAGAAGATGATGGTTACCTTCTTGTTGTTGAGGTAAGTATTAATTTGACAAGTTTGATTCACATAATTTATTTTACACTAACCATGTATACAAATTAAATTCTGGAAATTATCAATATTGTGCCTAATTTGTTTTACACTAACCATGATATTCATTTTTTTTGTTTTGTAGTATGCTACCTCAATGCAGAGATGTTGTCTTGTTATCTTGAATCCAAAAGAGATAGGAACCAAAAAGGCCCTTGTTGCGAGACTTGAAATTCCAATGCACTTGAATTTTCCTCTAGGCTTTCATGGTTTATGGGCAGCCAACTGAAGGCAATATTTAAATTATTGTACATTTTATTTTATAGTGAAAAAGAAAATTGTATTCAAAATTATAACGAGTGATTTATTGAAAGCTACAAGCATTTGTCCATAATGGCTATCTTCCACAATAAACAAGATATTTGCTCTTACACAGTTAAGTGTTAAGTCAAAGAGACCATGACTTTGGTACCAATTGAAGGTGGGTGAAAACAAAAGAAAAGGTGGTTTGAATTAGAAAAGGTTGGACACAATAGTTTGAATTAGAAAAGGTTGAACACAATAGTTCTTTAGCAAAACATTTAACTTTATTTTAAAACTAAAGAGACAAGGTGAAATTAAACCATAAAGAACTCGACACACACACATATATGTAGAGAGAGAGAGAGAGATTTATCTCGATTCATTTTCAACCTCATAGCTAGTCCAGTCCATCCTATCTAGAGTATTTTTGCCATCTCAGCCGAGATGGACTTCTTTCAGTATAATCCATGATTACAGTATCATGGTAGTCACCCCAAGATTTCACGAAGTATCAATCTTAGTAAGTCCATTACTCACATCGCTATCCAGTTACCAACCATGACATTCACATCACTTATCTGGTGGCACAACTATGATGACTTCATCATTTTCTAGCAAACTATGATGATCTCTGCCACTTACCCGGTTACGATCCTAACTTATAAGTCTAATCCGTCTTCTCACACTCGTTGAGGTCCAATGTTTAGAGTCTCTGCAGATTACTCTGAGTGCTTATAGTCACTCATGACTTTCATTCCTAGGCATGGTTACAATATTGGGGTTGAGTTTGTATCAGTGCGATGCAAAGTCGTGTGTAGGATGATAACTCTCCTTGAGAGGATATTACAATTCAAATCCTATATCAATTCAAGACTACTTTGATTTATTGATTGATTTGCAAATGATCTAGATAAACTCTCATGTGTGAGGATATTTCACCAAGCTTCTAATTCTAAATCATCGTTCTTGACTTTTTAATTTGATTTCATTTTAAAATAAGAACGCAACCTTTTTATTTTAAGTGTGGTGTTTTAAACACTCACTCTGTTGGACTTCACATAGAAGGATATGGTGTTTTGAAACACCAGCGATGATTGCAGTAGCAACAACACCAACCATTCTCTCAACATGAGTATTTTCTCTTTATATAAGTTTGATAATCCTGTTGTTGGAGAATACAACAAGAGATATAGTCGTTATAAGGATATGTAGTACATAGTACAAGTATTCGTTGTATATCTTTGTCCTTAAAGTGACAACTCTGTTGAAAAGCTCTAAGAGAATCACTTCTTCGTACTTTGAAGATCTTAATAGCTTCCGAGTCATATCAGAGTTAGGTGCGTGATCTTCAGTAGTTGATCCAGATGATTGTCTTGATATTTGAATACGACCCAAAAGCATATGTATTTATATTTTTTTGATAAAAATAGGATATATATATATATATATATATATATATAATTTTGACATTTAATTTAATATTAATAAAAATGATTTTAAATACGTTTTTTCCTAATAAAAATAGTTTTAAATAGTTAATACAACAATACTATAATGACGTAAATATCAAATAAACTAAATTAATATTTAAATATAAAAACAATAACTTACCAAAATATTAAAAGAAAAATAAAATTTAAAATGAAAAAATGTTGAAGTAAGAAAGAGACGGTAGAGAGCATGAAGTAGAGATTTTGCGTCCACTACAAAGGCTAAAAGGCCGTCACAAATTATTTTCTCAATAAAAATGGTTGGAAATGCCTTTGTGTGGGGCATTTTCACCGCAAAGGCATACATTCCCGTCACAAATTTGCGTGGGAAAGTTGTCTGCCGCAAAATTTTGCTGCAAATACAAGTATTGCTTGTAGTGTGTTCTTTGAACCTACGTGATTATGACAAGTTGGTGTATTCACTAAATTTATTATACAATTAATCTATGCTACTACAAACTTTTCCTTATACGGAGTCAGCCATGTATCTTTGTTGTAGTTAATAAAGTGATATTATCAACATGTGCTTGATCAAAGTGTGGCAAGATCTACTCATACTACTTCTCATCAGCAGGATAATATTTTTTTCTCAATAAATCAAAAACGACTTTTTGCATATCCTTCAATACATGTTGTTTGCATCGGACCCCAACCTTGCTCTTGATATGAATTCGACAAAGCAAATTAATTGAAGATGGAAATACAACTCGAACTACATTCATCAAAGTAAGGTTTCTATTAGTAACGAGCACTTGGTGAATTAAACTCTATATTAAACAAATCAATTAACTTTTGTATTGTATAACATAAGTTTATGTGACCCTCCGATTCCTAGTAAGCAAATGTCGTCAAATATGTCAACTTTATTTAGGTGACAACAACTATAACACCCAGATCCCTGAGACTAATAAATAAATTTAAAACATGCATTTAACATACATCCAGGTGTTATCATTCATCATACATCTCATAATAAAATCCTCAGTATAAAAATTTCATCAAATATATTCGTAGCACAACGGAAAATAAACTCATATCACAATGTCATGTCTCGGATCATAACAAAAAAATCTCAACATAAACATAATATCCTCAGTTTGATCATATAGCTCTAATAACATAAAAAATCCAACAAGTAGAATAATACAACCCCAAAACTCCTAGATCAGAGCACCGAATCTAGACATCCTCATAAGCATAAAAAGAGTAGGCATGATGCCATCCTCAGCAAAACTCACCAAGCAATCTACTCCTCAACATGCAAGTCTACACCACGAGGATGCAGGCGACAACAAAGTCACTGGAGGGTAAGATATACATTCAACAAAAAGGATTAATAAACGCATATAAGTTTCAGACAAAAACATCAACGACATATAAGCAAATCAACATAACAAGCCTGGTTACAAGACCAACATTTATATCGCATTTATACTCCGTTAACAACTTAGTTACATCATCATTTATAACAAGACTCACAAAGCATACATAGTATAATCACATCAATGGATAATTATCAACTCAACATCACATCATTCACAATTCGTCATCAACCAATTATAAGATATTCACAATCTCAACAACATCATCAATTAAACATTTACCACGTAAATGCACAAGTTCACACCAAAACATTGTCACGTATGACTCATGTTCATGCAATGCGCCTATCATGACTCTACATGCACGTGGTACCAAAGTTTGGATATCAAAGGTTTATTACTGAGTGATCCCTCGGCATGCTGGATTATCAAATCCCTCGGCGTTCTAGCTTGTTCAAAATTAATTACTGAACTACCCTCAGCATGGTGGTGACCCTTAAAGTCCCTCGGCATGGTGGTGACTATCAAAGTCCCAACTCGACATACCATGTATGCATGGACACCACGTATAGACTCGACAATGCACTCATCCTGCTTGTTATATAATTCACTCCATCATATACCATATCTCTACTATTGCATTATCAAATCAATATATTTCATACATCACAAGTCATGTTATCATCACAACGTCATTCATCATGCTTAAAACATCACATCATAATCATAATATTATCATGTTTTCGTTCAATAACAATCACATAGTTCACAAACCACGATTAATCATCACAAAGTTTCATTAACCTACCATTAACTAACTCATCATTATCATCATATATTTAATCATGATTCATCATCATTCATACATCATTTGTCAATTAACAAGTTCACATGCAACTTACGGCTCAATTAAAGATAATTCACAAGTTCAATTCACCTCTTTCCATTCCTAAGTTATCTTTAATCATACATCATGTTAATCAAGTTTAGGGGTTTGGGACCCATTCTTATGCATTGGATACCTCAAAAAGTCAGAAAAATTGGAGTTCCCTAACAGCATAAAGGCGCACAGTCGTGCTTACAGGGCGCACGATTATGCTGCCCAAGTACGAGAGGAACACACTCTCCGTGCCACAGGGGTGCACGGTCGTGCGTCCTCACCAGGACATGATTCACCAATTCTTTGCGTTTTCGCGAAGACATCGTTTTTCGATCCAATTCGCACCAAAATCGTCCCAAAGCCTTATACCAATTATATCCAATTATTAACACCTCAACTTGGTTTAATCAACTTATTCATAATCATCTTTCATCAATAATTACCATGTTTTTCAAATAAATCAAACATCGTCTCAAAAATTCATTTTTACCAACAACTTAACAACCAAACATGGTATAATCACAGCAACAACATTCCTTCATGTTACACATAATCAAAATCACTTATCTCAATTATCTTAACAACAACTTATTCAATTTAACAAAAACTTAATCATTTTCACTCAATTAAGCAATTTCGCCAAACACAACAACAACAACAACTTAATTCGCAACAAAACCACATAATAAGCATAATCTCCTTCATTCTTTCATGTATCATATCAGCAACTTAATTCAACAACAACAACTTATTCAAATTCACTCAATTAAGCAATTTCACCATGAACATAACAACAACCACTTAAACCACAACTTATTCAACATAATTTCATGGGATCTCAAACAAAGTACATACCCATTGTGACACCACGATCCCCGAGAACGTTTATAAAATGATAAATCATACATTATCATACATCAAGGTGTTATTAATCAACATACATCTCATATAAATATCCAAAATAAAAATTTCATCGAATATATTCATAGCACAGCGGAAATAAAATCATAACTCAAATGTCATGTCTTGGATCATAACATAATATCTCAACATAAATATAACAACATCAGTCTGATCAAAAGATCTCATAGCATCAAACTCAATATAAAAGAAAAATCCTCAAGTCCTAGATCAGAGCTCCTAAATCTAGACTCCTCGAGAAAGCAATAAACATGAGTAGGCATCATGTCGTCCTCATCAATACTCACAAGCAAGAGATACTCTTCAACCTACACGTCTACATCAAAAGGATAAGGCGACAAAAAGTCATTGGAGGGTAAGATATATGTTCAACATAAAGGATTAATTAATGCATGTAAGTTTAGGCAAAGCAACAACATCATCATCGTATAATCAAATATCATAATAAGCATGGTTCATCTTACATTCGATTACAAGTTTGTTTACCCTCATACATCAATTCAAGATTCTCAAGCATACATACATATACTCATCAACAATCAATCATTAATTACATCATCAAGTTAAGTTATATCAATACTTCAACAAGATCCTCATAATATACATAACATTATTATCACTAAATAATTGTCCAAGCAAACATAAGCAAATCACTTCACATTAACATCGTCAAGTATACAAATACCACATTGATGCACAAGTTCACACCAAAACATTTCCATATCTGACTCGTCATGTTTATGCAATGCGCCTAACGACTCTACATGCATGTGGTACCGGGTTTTGGATATCGGAGTTCTTTTATCCGAGGAATCCCATCGCCACTTTCATCGTCATTGGACTTGACTCGTGAATGAATGCATGTTCATACATTACGACTCAACATCACATGCATACATATGACTCGACACTAACTTCATCAACAATCATACATATGTTCATCATCACTTATCAACATCGTCATTATCAAACATTGTCACTTATCATATATCATATATCATTGTCACTTAACACATAACATCGTCACTTAACATTCATCAACATGTTATTAACATCATAACATTACATCTTTCTCTAACTCATTCACATAATTCACGACACACATTTAATCAAACAAGGTTGTATTAACCTATTAACTCATCCCCATACTTCACCATACATATCTCATTACTTATTTACTAAGTCCACACTCATTTCATACCTCAAATCAAGACAATTTATAAGTCTGTCTCAAACCAATTAACTTCCAAATTTCCTTACATTTAAGTCCAAGTTAATCCCTCAATTACATCTTCAGTAAACACTTATTAATCAAGTTTAAGGGTTTGAGAACCATTCATGTGCATTTGATACCTCAAAAAGTCATAAAAATAGGGTTTTCCCACAAAATCAGGGTCGCACGGTCGTGCTCCACGAGTGCACAGTCGTGCTAACCAATGTCGAATGATACGCACGGTCGTGCATATGCACCAGGACATGATTTTCCGATTTTTGCGTTTTTCGCGAAAATATTGTTTTCAACATCGTTTTTCGATCTAATTCGCACCAAAATCATTCCAAAGCCTTAACCCAATTTAATCTAATTAATTACACCTCAACTTAGCTTAAACAACTTATCCATAATCACTTAATTCCAACTTATTCAACTTAATTCACTTAAAACTCACTTTCACCAAAACAACTTATTATCCAAACATGCTAACAACTCAACAGCTTATCCAACTTTTCTTTCAGCTTAACATAGCAATAATCACTTAATTCAATCAACTTAATCATTTCAACAACAACTTAATCATTTTCACCAACATATTCACAATTCTCATAAACAACAACAACTTCAACACAACCAAAATCATATAACATCATGAATTCACAAACTAAACACATACACATGCTCAAAATCAACTTAATTAAACATAATCATCATCAATTATCATGTTTTTCATCAAATTCATCAAAATTCATAAAGTTACCAAAACAACATAATCAAACATGAACTTTGATAAAATAACAACATGAATTCATCAATTCTAACACGTTCAAATTAACCACAATAAAAGGAACACAGATTTACACAAATAATCACCAACTCATGAAATTAAGCAATAATCACAAACACCCAAACTACCCATTTGTTTCTTAAAACTCATATGGTGAAAGTAATCTTCCCCCTTACCTTAATTCTCTTAAAAAATGGATTCCTAGCTTGAATCTTCCACTTCTAGAGCTTTCCCTTCTTTTTCCTCTTCAAGTTTCTTCCTTTCTGTTATATTCTCTCTAGCCTCCTTTCTCTAGGGTTGTAAAATATTTTGACCTAATGTCACTAACACTTCTCTTTAAATACAATTGGGGTAGGGTTACTCACTCTAATGAGTTTAGTCATATTTCAACACATAATTATTTCTCTACACTTTTACTCCACTTAAACCCCCCATTTTACGAATTCACCACTTTTCTCTAAATTCAAATTTCAAATTTCTAACATATTAAAAAAATGCCACTAACTCGTAAAATGACCAAAATACCCTTAATCACTCAAAATCCACTATTCCACCAATTCTCAATCAAATAAACAATTAATAAATATAATAAACAATTAAAAAATATAAATAAATCTAATACTAAAAATTATGATATTACACTCATGCTCAAAATCAACTTATTAAACCACAAACATCATTCAATTATCATGTTATTCATCAAAATTATCAAATTCACCAAGGTATCAATTTACTATAACAAACCATGAATTTTGACATGAACAAAACATGAATTCACCAATTTTAACATACTCAAATTAACCATAATAAATAGAGTACGAATTTCACATAATCAACAACAAACATCATGAAATTAAGCATAAGCTAAAACATCCAAACTACCTAATTGCTTATTAAAACCCAATTAGTGAAAATAATCTTTCCCTTTACCTCAATTCTTCTCCAAAAATGGCTTCCTAGCTTGAATCTCTCCCTTCTAGAGCTTTCCCTACTTTATTCTCTCCAAGTTTCTTATATTCTCTATTCTCTCCGTCTTGCCTCTTCCCAAAATGTTGTGAAATGAGAATGAAAAACTTAAAATTGCACATGAAACGATATAAAAAGGAGAAAATCGTATTGATTATATCACATACAATATAAATTGGTTCTAGTTACAATGCAAAATAAAATACTAGAAGTACATTCAACAAGCCATATAATGAGCATGCAATAATGCTATTCTGCTCAATCACATTAAGGCATACCCCGAGTGTAACTTGTTTCCTTCATATTGAAGGGGGAGATCCTGACGTCGTCACCGCCTTTCAACAAGTCAGATCGATAACAATAATAACAGTGTGTTGAAAAGAACAAAAAATGATTGTGGTGGATGTAGTGAAGGGGAATAATGGGAATTGTGACATTAAAGGGGAATAGGGGAAAATAGTCAAATGTTGATTGATTTTCTTATGTGCTTTTTATCTTGTTTCAAGGTTTTTACACCCCACAACATTTTTATTTATAAAACGTGTGTTTGGATGAGTTAATTGAGAAATTTTAAAGAATTTAGAATTCTAGGCAATTCAAATGATTCATTTAAATTACTTTAATTTCTCAATACTTTTGTTTGGATGGAGTAATAAAAAAATATCATTGTCATCATTTTTGGGCAACTTTTATAAATTTTAATTTTTTTGTGCCAAATTTGAAAATTGAAATTAGGGGTCAATTTGTAATTTTCAAAAATTTTGAGGGGTCAAATTATAATTTTTGAAAAATTGAGGGGTCGATTTGAAAATTTTGGGATTATATTGGGGTCAAATTATAATTTTTAAAAAATTGAGGGGTCAATTTGAAAATTATGGAAATTTATTGGGGTCAATTTGAAAATTTTGGAAAATTTGAAGACCAAAATGCAAAATTTGAAAATTTTTAACAATGAAGAAATTTGAAATTCTTAGCTTTTAGGTGTTATTTGAAATTCTCTAAATTTAACTTGAACAAAATACTTCATAAATTTCCATCATTTTGAAAATTCTTCAAATTATTATCCAAACAATGGAATTCACCTCAAAGTATTTGAATTCCCTCAAAACATTACATTACCTCAAAACATTCTCCCATCCAAACACACTTTTATAAAAGTGTGTTTGGATGAGGTAATTAAGAAATTTTGAAGAATTTAGAATTCTAGGCAATTTAAATAATTCAATTAAACTGACTTCATTTCTAAATATTCTTGTTTGGATGAAGTAATAAAAAATTTCCTTGTCATCATTTTCGGGAAACTATTATAATTTTTTGGGGTCAATTTGTAAATTTCAAAAAATTTGAGGGGTCAATTTATAATTTAGAATAAATTTAGGGGTAAATTTGTATTTTCTAAAAAATATTAGGGGTCAAATTGCAATTTTTTGTAAATTTATTGGGGTCAATTTGAAAATTTTGGAAAATTTGAGGACCAAAATGCAAAATTTGAAAATTATAAGAATGAAGAAATTTGAAATTCTTAACTTTTAGTTGTCATTTGAAATTCTCTAAATTTAACTTGAACAAAATACTTCATAAATTTCCATCATTTTGAAAATTCTCCATATTATTATCCAAACAATGGAATTCATCTAAAAGTATTTGAATTTCCTCAAAACATTACATTATCTCAAAACATTCCCTCATCCAAACACACTCAGTAGCTTGGACATCGTCCGATCAAGATTTAACAGTCCAGATTTTCATCTCAAAATTTAATTTCAAACCAAAGTGAAATCTGACTAAAAATCTCATCCGTCTGATAAAGATTGGACGGTTACCAGGTGTTGACTACACGATACAGTGACTAAACTTGATTGAGGGTGGGAATAGCAATTTAGTAAATTCAATTCAATCATACCGTAAGCAAAACCCTGAACTTAAAATCTCAAACCCCTCCTCCTCATTTTCAAAACCAAAAAGAAAAAACCTCACTCCCTTCACCAATCAAAACTCCATCACTTTCTCACTCACATCGCAACAATGTCGGGTTTCCCATTCGGATCTTCATCTTCCACCCAATCATCATCCTCCACCTCAGCATTCCCATTCGGATCCTCACCCTCCCCTTTCTCCACCACAACAAACCCTACCTCCGCCGCTTCTTCTTCCCCATCACCCCTTTCTTTCTCATTCACCCCCTCTTCCTCTTCCACTTCAACTTCTCTCTTATCTGCTCCTTCCTCCACTGCTACCGCACCTTCTTCCTTCAACTTTGGACCCTCTTCTTCCTTACTTGGTGCTTCATCGGCTTCCTCCACACCGGCCGCTGCAACTGCTCCTTCCATTTTCGGTTCCGCCACCGCTGGCTCGCCGTTCGGTGGTGGAGCTCCTTCTACTCCGGCGAATTTCTTAGGCGGAGCTTCATCGGCTTCAACAACGCTATTTGGAGGAGCGGCTTCGGCTTCAACAACGATGTTCGGAGGAGCGTCACCGGCTTCTTCTACGCCGTTTGAATTTGCATCATCTGCTTCATCTACTCCGTCGTTCGGAGCGCCGTCCTCGGCTTCTTCTACGCCGTTATTTGGAGCACCGTCATCGACGCAATCGTTTGGAATTGCGGCGTCATCGGCTTCAACGCCGTCATTCGGAGCACCGTCTTCGGCTTCTTCAACGCCGTCATTCGGAGCACCGTCATTTGCTTCGTCTACGCCGTCGTTTGGAGGAATAACCTCTTCTGCAGCAACGACATCGTTTGGAGCGTTTTCTAGTTCTTCTTCAGCTGCAACTACAACACCTTTGTTTTCAAATGCGTTTTCAACAAATGCATCTTCAACTTCAGCCACAACAACGCCGTTTTCACCTTTTCAAAAACCCTCTGCTCCAGTTAGTACTATAACCGCAACGACGTCGTCTAGTTCGTTAGGGTTTTCATTAGGAAACTCAACTGCATCTGCTTCTCAACCAGCATTTGGTTTCGGCAATGTGTCTCCGTCTCCGGTGGCCGCGGCTTCTTCAGTGTCCGGTACACCGGCTGCTGCTAAGCCAGCGAGTTCTTTCTCGTTTACTACATCATCAGCGCCGTTGTTTTCAACCTCGACTGTGACGACTACAACAGCCTCCACAACTACGACTGGTGCTGCGATTGTTTCGGCTTCTGTGCCTGCTTTTGGTGCTACTGTTGCTGGATCTTCTGCTCCGTCAAGCGGTGGATTTTCGTTGTCGGTTGCTCCAGTGGCAGCGGGGTCTAGTGGAGCTGGCTCGTCGTCGGCCAGTGGTGGGTCGTCGTTTGCGGGTTTTGGTGTCGGAAACACTGCGGCGTCTACTGCTTCGACTGCTTCTTTTGGGACGGGGTTTCAGTTTGCTAACAAGGCTTCAACTCCGGCTGTTTCAGCAGCTACTGCTCTTACATTTGGTAAGCCATGTTTTTTGAATTGGAGTCATGTTTATTGTTGTCTTTGAGGTGTGTGAATTGTCTTTGTTAGCGTTGGAATGGAGTATTTTGATTTTCGTATGTGATGCTTCTTTTTATCTTTGAAATTATTTGTTGCCTGCACAAAGAAAGTTGTGTTATAGAATGTTGTACATGGAAAATGTTGAGAGTGAGTAACTCAGATGTATGTAGCATGCGTTTGGTTTTGCGTTTGAATGCTCCTGCCGTGATTTTATAGAAGATACAAAAATAAGTTTCTAAGCGTGGAAAATTTGCCGTAATTTTGAGCAAACGCGGAAAACCTGCCATGTAAGTCAACAGAGTGTAGCATAGAGTGGAGGGAAGGGGAAGCATGTAGATAATTACTTTAAGTTACATGTTACAACTTTGTAGGTTACACATTGTTAGTTGAATTGGTTAGAGTTTATTAGTTATTATAGTTAGTTACTCCTCTAATTGCAATAGGAGAGGGAGGATAAAAACAGAGAATGTAAGTGAGGCGAGTTAGTTAATCCGTTAGTTTTAGGAGTGAGAGACCAGGCTCTCAAATCTTTGTGGAAGGCAGTGATATTATTGTGTATAATTCTTGCTCGTCTTGACCCTCAATGTTCATTCATCCATGGAGGATATTAAATAAAATTTCCTTTATTTATGTTAATCTCTATATTCTGAGTTGGTATCTACAATAACTCAATGTAAAGATGGTGGGATGGCGAATTTTACAAGTATAGTATGTTGTAAGACAAACATGGAAGGGTTTGTGGGTTGTTTTGATTCCTTGATTATTGCTATATTATTTGTTTTTACATCTGGTCTGATTTCCTGTCTAGAAACCCAAGAATAGGATTCCAAACAACTTCCCCAAAACTGGGCAGAAATTAATCGACAGAGGAATAATTCTAACTAGGATAAAGATTGATCAACAAAATTGTGAAAAGAAGAATTCTTTGAATATCTATCTGTTATTCTCAATTGAATGGGATGATAGGATTGAAGAGAAGATACAAAAGATTTGTAATGAAGAAGATGACATTGCACTCATGGCTACCCCAAGGGAGCACTCTCCCCTCACTAGAGCATTCTCTAGTTTACAATTTTGCTTAAATGAATTCCTAATCCTCTTAAAGGGAGGTTAGTCCTATTTATAAGCAATAGGAGATTAACAACAATTAAAACAGAAAGTCTAACAAACTTAACATTCAAACCCTAATTAACTTCTTAACACCAATCCTAACAAACGCCCCTTGATTCTAAGTCCTAACATTTCCGTATATTTTTGCATTAGTTTATTGGATATTTTTCTGTCATTTATTTGAGATATTTGCTGGTAAATCTAAATCTGAAGGTATTTATTCTAGTAGTGAGAATTGTGAAATTAGTTAGATTTACAACCTCTCATAGGTCTGCTATATCTGTCAATTATAATGGGATAAGTTTATTACAAAAGTCCATTTGCTTCTAATCTTTCTTTTTCTTCTAGGCAGATAGAAGCTTACTGTTTGTCTCTGTCTTGTGTTTCCTGCGTCTAATTTTAACTTTTCCTCCACAAATATCTAAGCTTTCTACTGTATTATTATGCGTGGTTTATCTATACTGCTAAGTGGCTAGAGAGTATTATGGGATCATAATAGTGTAGGGTTGTTTTTGGTATGGTATACTAAAGTTTGTGGGCCATGCCATAGATGTAAAGTAATTGCGAACAATTGATGGAATATACTGATCCAGGTTCTACTTTGATTGAAGCAAATTCAAACTAGAATGAGAATGAGTTAAAATATTGTTGGTAGGAATATTTATTGAGTTAAAGGATGAGAGAGCTGATTGGATTCACAGTTTGTACTGATTAGCATTTCATCCAAAATTTTACTTCTTTATTCAGAGTTGGTAAGAACCACGGTAGTAAGTGTATTGCACCATGAACTTTGCTGCCGGCAATAAATATCGCAGACTGAATCATAATTGAAAAGGAAGTGCAGTTAAATTATGTTTTTAGAGGTTGAGTGGAACATTTGCTTATTTATTATGACTTGAACCTTGATTTTAAAGTTCATATCTGAATCTGATATATTAGGTCATGTTTTGACTCAGGTTACTTATTTTTACATTTAAATATGATTTGGAAAATAGGTCTTCAAATACACACTTATCTCGATTTGATAACCATGGTGAGGACCACTATTTATGATTGTTAAAGTTGTGAAACAAGAATCTGATTAGGAACTATTTACCCTTGACACATTGCTTAGTATGGAATTATAATTCATTGGGATTGGGATTTATGTGGTGATATAGCCCTTAAATCTACTTGCACCTTAGCTCAACTTTGCTTTGTATTAAATTGTTTTAAGGGACAGAGCTTGCATTGGTCAAATTCTGAATAGCGTAACCACACTTGTTTTTACCTTGTCCTTGAACTATTAAACTATTTTTAACTTTTCAGTTGAAACTTAATAACTTTTTAATATTGCCAGCATGTCAGAAGCATTTGCTTTAGATTTTTAAAATTGACAAATTCAAAAGTAGAGCAGGAAATGTTTATACTTTTCTGATGCCTGTCCTTGTATTTTTTATGAATTTGGGATTCTTAATTGTGTTTCACTTCTTTTTCTATCTCACTGAAGAAAATTACTCTCATTCTTGTAAATTAGTATCTTTTCTCATTGTTGATAATTAATTCTGCAGGGGTGAGCACTTCAACCTCTACTGCTCCAGCAGTTTCTAGTTCGAGCACTAGTGCAACTCAGTTGTCATCTGCTGTTGTTGTGGCTTCCAGTAGTGGGTATGTACACATATAGTTAAAATATTTCCTTTTTACCTTTCAGGATAATGCAAGCAAATTATTTCTTTATTCTGTATTTGTATTCATTTTCTTTTCTCTCTGGATTTTCTGATTTAAATTTTTTCATCCGCAATACACTATATTGGTCGGAAAATGGTGATAATTTGATTCCAAAGCATATGCATTTTACTCTTGTAGAGAAACAAAAACAGAATGATTATTTTGATTCAAAATGTTTCTCTACTTTTTTCCGTATATGTTTCACTGTGTTCTCTTGTGTGTTTTGGTATCCGAAAGTTGCACCCTTTGTTGTCAAAGTGGAAATGCGGCGCGGCGCGGCCATGCCTAAAAATTGGAGCGGAGCGGGAGTGGGGAGCGAAGCGGGCGCTATTTTAGTGACGCGGACACTAAACTAGAAAGTATATTATTAATGAAGAACTACGAAAATATGACGCGGTTGGAAGCAGTGAGCTCAATTTTGCCGCCCCGCTCCGCTATATCGGCTGAGGCTGCCGCTTTTGACAACATAGGTTGCACCTCATAATCGATTGTTTTATTTGTATGACTATTCTATCAGTAGAACTAATCACACTTATCCGCACTTCATATATATTACTATTACTATACTTCATTGTATATGCACGAGGGTTGAGAAGTTACTAGCAAATTATAGTATAATGATTTTAATACTTTCTTTTCTACTTGTCCTATAGAACTACTTCAACTGTCAGCACATCAGTTGCCGCCACACCAAAATTGCCGTCTGAAATCACAGGGAAGACTGTGGAGGAGGTCTGACATCTGTTCCTTATACATTTATACGTCCCCTGTATTATGTTTATTTGTTGCTAGTAAATTGTAGCTGTTAATAATGAGTATACTGTATTTGATTGTTTGAGTAAGAATTGAACTTCTCTTTTGTCAAATTATACTAAAGAAAGTACAAACCCCTAACAAATATTGTTCTATTTTCGAAACTTTTCTTTTGTAATAAAATGAAGGATGAGAAGTTTGTTTGTTATTGCCAACACTAACATTCTTTAATGTATTCTCCGTTATATTATCATCTGTTTCTCTATTTCCCCTCCCTAATCTTGTAACTTTATGTAGATTATCAAGGAGTGGAATGCTGAGTTGCAAGAGAGAACGGGAAAGTTTCGAAAACAAGCTAATGCAATAGCTGAATGGGATCGCAGGATTTTACAGAATCGTGATGTTCTATTGAGGCTTGAGGTTTGTTTGTCTTCAAATGACCATTTTTAATGATATTCTACATGAAAACAACTAAAGTTAGCAGTTATTTCTCTATAGCTTATTTATATTGTTATAATTTAGATTGAAGTGGCCAAAGTAGTTGAGACACAATCAAGTTTGGAGCGGCAATTGGAGTTGATAGAGACTCATCAACAGGAGGTAGTTTGAGAATTTTTCTCTTCCTAAATAGTTTGGCGTGAGCTTCTTTTTCATGCATTTCTAGGAGATATTTTCATTTTATATATTTGACTGAATGTTCATAAACTTTAGTGCTTGTATTCTATTTTGTAGATGATTGTTTGACTACTGTGTTTCTCTTTAAACATTGAACTACCAATGCTCATGAATATGTAAGCGTATAAAATGGAACAAATAAAATAATGATTAAATTAAAAAAAAAAACATTAAAGCGATGATCCCAACTAATATTTTAAATGCTCTTCCTAAACACTTTCCACTCCCGAAAGTGGTTAGAGCATTAGCACTAGTGGAGATGCCATGCCATTGTGTTGCAATAGGTGGGTGGATTTTTGGGCTGGGTTCAGCTTCTGACTGACAAAAATCACTTCTTAGTAGAAAACTTGGAACTGCACGTTCACAGCAATTTTACATGGTAACAAATCCCTGATCAATTTCACCAAGAAGTGTAGATAGGTAGGGATAAGCCAAAGGAACTCTTCGGAGTTGTATGATTTTACAATCTGAATCAAAATTTTGAGTTTGTTTGACTACTGTGCTTCTATTCTAACATTTAATTTATAGATGAAGCTAGATGCTATTAGTCATTTCGTCTAACTTTTCTTTTGGGCTGTCAAGCATTTCTTAATAGTATCAGATAGAAAATTTACAATGTAATATAAATAAACTTGTTATATAATCTTCACATAGATTAAACACTTCACTATCACATGTAAAATAATTTTGGTCTTGGTTCAATATTGTAAAAAAATCTCTTCATTACTTGCGACCCTTGTATCAGGTTGATAAGGCCTTACAAAGCATTGAGGAAGAAGCTGAACTTATTTACAAGGATGAGCGTGGTTTACTTCTTGATGATGAAGCTGCGTCCACAAGAGATGCTATGTGAGTTTCTAATTCTCATTTTTCCCCCTTAATCAGTATCTTGCTCTAGTGAAGGTGAATTATTTAGTTCAACTCTATGTAATGTAATATGAATTGCTATAATGTTAATGCGGAGTTTTTATTTTTTAATGTGCTTATGGTTGAATTGTGTATATTTGATATGTTGAGTATCAAACCACATCATGGTTAGAGAGAGAGAGAGTCAATTCTTTATTTCAATTTTGTATATGTTTTGGGTGAAGTGATTTTGATCTGTGACTTGAATTATTTTATTGATAATTATCATATACGTCACACTAACCATGATACGGTTATTAATCGTGAATGAACATGTATAAAGTTCAAACCACCAAGACTCTGCAACTATGACGTAATGTTTATGATTCAACATTTTTTGCTGCTCTAATAAATTACCTATAAATTCGCATGTAATACATTTTTTAAAAATCAATGAGAATATCATGTGCTTTAGTAGATGTTTAAGTTGTAAGAAATTTGACATGTGAATTCAACATGATAAACAAGTCAATGGTCAGGTTTATAAAACCCACATGACAGAGTATTACAAACAAAAGTGTTATCTGAGGTATATGAACGAAAGTGTAATTTGTGGTTTAACTATGTATTACACTAACTATTTTATACAGGGTATTACATTGATCTATGCCATTACACTGATCTATTTTATACATGATAGATCTAAAGTTTAATTTGTCGCACAGGGTATTAAAGGACCTCTATAGTTAAATTACACTAACCATTAACTATTTTTGATCTATGCCACAAATTACTATGTATAAAATAAAAACCGTATGGATCATTAAAATGTCAGTGTGAGGTATATGATAACTATGTATAAAATAATTCATTGACATGTTTATGTAAGATCCCTAACCACCAAACCTGATTACAAACAAGTGTTATGTAAAATTTATTTGGATAATTAAAATGTTAGTCACCTTTTCAATATTATAAATTCAATCAAATTTTTATCAGTTTCAACAATATTTCATCCTATACTATGCGTCATCTCAAAAATGAAATTCAATATGCAAGTGAAGGCCATGTATATCTTGAAAATCATGTGCTCACATTTCTCCTTTACATTCTATCTTCATCTCTATATACTTTCTTTTACAGGTATGAGCAGTCAGAACTGATAGAAAGGGAACTTGAGCAAATGACAGAACAGATCAAGTCAATAATCCATTCCCTTAATTCAAACCAGGGTGGAGAGGTTGAAGCACCAGATGGAATGACTCCACTAGATGCTGTAGTTCGAATTTTAAATAATCAACTAACTTCTCTCATGTGGATTGATGAAAAGGTTTGTATTTGTCAATGTGCTATAGCTGCTTGTTACAAATATCTTCAAAATCTTGTTTTTATTTACTGTTTCTTCAAAATTTCTATTGAGATTTTTTAATTTTTTTTTACGATTTATATCTCTCTCTTTATTGTGTAATAGCCTAGTAACGGGGCTTTTATCAATGTCCTAATCCCCCAAACATGTTATCATGGAACCTTGAAGCCACTACTGAATGTGCATCATGTTTATTTGAGTAAATAGAGTTAGCTAGATTTGTAGAAGTAAAATGGTCTAACAAAATGATGATGATTCCCTCTCAGCTTCAGTTGCTGGGGATGAAATGAAACTGGAATAGAGCTCAAATTCAACAATCCATTGACAATTTGGGTCTGAAAGGACTGTAGTTTGATGTGGTATCTTTATGCATTGTCCCTCTAATATTTGATGTTTCTATTGGTTCTTTACGTAATAATGATATATAAACTTAAATATTTTCTGGGATTTATGGGATATTTGTATGGGATGTATTTATGATATGTGCATAAAGGTTCTAATTATTGCTTAAGTGAAACTGTGGAAGTAAAAAGTTGTAAAAGCAGGGAATAAGTTGTAGAATCTTAAATGTTTAAATCGTTTCCAGTTTGATTTTTGCTTATTTCTTCAAGTGATTTGCCTCTGACATTGATCAATCTACTTCAGGCTGAAGAATTTTCTTCCCGCATTC
This sequence comes from Medicago ruthenica, assembly GCA_018208015.1. Taxonomy (NCBI): domain Eukaryota; kingdom Viridiplantae; phylum Streptophyta; class Magnoliopsida; order Fabales; family Fabaceae; genus Medicago; species Medicago ruthenica. Next base: position 68,028,072 of record CM031377.1, read on the forward strand.
AGAAGCTATCAAACCAAGGTTCTGCTTCAGATCGTCAGCTAACGGGACCTGGAATTTGGATGTCGTGATATTTCCGGAGATTCTGGATGAACTGTTATAGAATTACTATTACTATCAATTTTCCTATCGACTCGCCAACACTTCTATAATTTCATTTTCAAGCATTATGAAATTTTGAGGATTGTTAGGTGCTAAGGAATGTTGTTTCTTGTTAAAACCCTTCTTACGGAAAAAGTTGATATCTGTAACTAGTTGCTGCTGTGGTTTTACAGATGATCGAAGGTACACTGCCTGTGAATTTGCAAATAGTTGATTGTGTATTCCTTCCAAATGAATGATTTTGGTACTTGGTAAACTATGTAGCACTTAAATTTTAAATATATTCGCAGGTCATGGCATTTATCTTTGTACTTTGCTATAGTGAGACTGCGAAAGGTGATATTTGTGGAATTATGATTCCCCTGTTGAATAGAGGGAGGTTAGTAGAGATAAATTAGTGCTTGAGATTTCACTGCTGGGATTCCCCTGTCTTGTTTATGTTATTTGCGTAATGAAGACTTACTATGTTTGATTCTGACATGTTTTAGTTGTTTTTGTGTGGAATTGATTTTGCCTCCAAAATTGATTATATTTGAAGTTAGGATTTGTAGCTTTTGAAGCTTGAATTTGATTTTCACACAAGTTTGTAGTTCAAATCACTTTTCCATGAATATAGCGCAAACCATTTCTTTCAATTCATTTTTAGTTGGAATCAATTTTGCAGAAATAATTTATTCAAAATCAAAATCAATTCTTGCTGTGAACAGTTCTCCCATCACGTTGCTAATTAAAAAGATGTGGAAAATCTCAAATCTTATATGCAAATACTATCTTTTTTTGAACAGTATATGCAAATACTATCCAAAAGACTTCTTTTTATTAGTACAGATTAAAATTGTAAATAAATAGTGTAATTCTTTAAAATCTAAATTGAAACAATGAAACACTTATATCATATTAATAGATACACATTATTAGACTTGACGATTTTGATATCTAGCCATGATTACAATTAAAAGGATAACAATGGAAAGAAGTGTAGATGACCTAACTTTTTCATCCAACTGTGATGTATCTTCTGTTGCATTATCAATCCCAGGGGACTGGAATAAATCATTCATAAGTGACTGAAAGCTTTGTATCAGTTCCAAGACTTTTCCTTTCATGATATGAAATATCCAGTTTAAGATTTCTATGCTGATCTCTCTTTGTTCTGAACTCTGAGGTCTTTTACCTTTAGCTGGATGGAAGAAAACAATGTTAGATGGAAACACTTGTGAGATATTACGAAAAAAAAACCAATAGAAGCACGAACACTCCTCAGATTAAGCATATCTCGGTGTCGGACATGTGTTGTGTCCGACACTAACACGACACCGACACATATAATTACACTAAATTATGTGATTTTCTCAAATTATTAGTGGTGTCGGCATGTCAGTGTCCGTGTTGTGTTCGTGTCTGTATCCATACTTCATATCATTCATTCTCTTAATGAATATTTTTTTTGGTGGTCGTCATTATAGTTTTCATTTCTTCTTTCATAATTCCATTCCGCACGTTAGTAAAATACAGACCTGAATCAGGCAACTCCAAAAGCCTCTGATGCAACACATTTCTTATGACAGCATCCCAAATGGCTTCATCAGAAGATAGTGAAATCACTAACCTCTACAAGTTATAATCCAAGACACATTACATCAAAACAAATTAAACAATATCAACAACTAAAGTCAGAACAACAAATAAAATATCGTTAAAAAGATTAGAATTTTCATGATTTCTCTTCATACTTAAAGCCATGTTGGGTCACGAGGGCAGCCCAGGGGACCACCCACATTCAGGCAGAGCAACCACACAAGTGAAAGAGACGTCACACTTTTACACAAAACCTTAAGGCAATGAGTTTATGTGTACTTTCATTTATAAAATGTTCAATCTCCACTTTCTTATCCGATGTGACGACATATAACTCACACTTGCACACAACAATTGATTGTGTTTTGAAACTATGAAAGTCAAGAGAGAAACCTTAACAGCAGGGTCAGCTTGCAGCATCTGAAGAGCATCGTAAAGCCTATTATATCCATGAGAGAGCACAATCCTTGAATCATAAGAGTCTGAGATCTGTTGATTTATGATTGTAGTTGATACTGCTTTCATAAATCTGACACAACAATTTGAAAGGAATGCCCAAGTTGTTATTATTGCTTGTATAAAATTTTGCCACACGATTCTTAGAAGACTTTTTACAAGTTACTACAAGGGAAATAAAGCTGAACTTTTAGGTGTAATAAGATGTGTTACAACCATTAGGACTCAATACAAAGGATTTTGAGGTCTCCGCAATTTCGACTACATTGACCGTCGGCATTTCGTGGCAATATAAAGATTGCAGACATCAATTTAAAATCACTATACTGTCACCAAAAAATGACACTAATAAAGTTGAAGCTATAATACTATTTTCTTGAACTTAAAGTTCCCAAAAGTCCCTTTTATTTTTCGCAAAAACAAATATGAAAGCTATAATACTATTTTCTTGAATTAAAGAAATCCTAAATTAATTATATTTCTTAGTGCACAATATGAAAGCACTACATTAATTATCTTTTCTTGATATATATTCCAAAACAAACAATTTCATCTAATCAAAAAACTTCCCAAGAAGACCTTTAATTTATCTCAAAAGAGTAGGAAGTAACATAAGAGTATAAGCAAGTTAATTCACAAAACAAGAAACTCACTCTTGAAGAGCTGAAATTGCATCCTCAACTTCCCTTTGAGATGGAACAGTCTCAAATACAGGATTATAGAGATTGTCACTTGATGTTATCTCTTGTTTTCTGCAGAACTGACCATTACAGCAACAAGAAGATAAGGTTTTATTGGCGTTACTCAATTGAGGTACAAGATGATCAATATGCATAGTTCCACCTCCCATTGATGAATGATGATTGTTATTTCCAATATGTTAGATAAGTGATGACGAGTAAAAGGTTGAGTGGGCTTGCACAAAAGTATAGGCCCAATGGCATTGCTGGGTGAAAATTGCTTTTCTCCCATTCAAATTTGCTCATTCCCTCCTCAAACTGCCTAAAATAACCCCAACCAATGTGAGTTAAGTCACGTTGAGTTTTGGTATAACGTGAGTTAACTCACATTGACTTCTGGTATAGCAACAAAACATTATTGAATGCAAGCAACCAAGCCATTAATGACCCGTAATCAATACACTCTCATAATTGATCCAAATTACACCATTTCAACAACATAATTTACTCATAATAATCATCATAACATAATCACAAATAATCGATCAAAATTACACAAATTCAGTTGTTAAATACACAATCCACAAATTCGACACAAATTCATTAAAATGCAACATTTCATACACAAATTTGAACATATTACACTATTACACGTTAATACATATTACACTTCAATGGAGCGGACACAAAGATGTAAAATGTTATTTTCGACCATTAACCTAAACATGTAATTTACGTCACCATCATCATGGATAACTTGTGCAAAATACACAGTCTTCCAACTGTCTGCATCTTTATCCGCCACCAGGTTCTTTGATTTTCACCGAGATGGACAAAATATCTTTTAAGTTGTGCCTTCAACTCATCCAACTTGTCGGTGTGGGTTAAAAAAACCTTAATCGTCATCTTGAAGGCGGAGTATCAGACATGAACTTCAACTTCAACTTGTGCATCTTCAGACATGTTTCACTTCACAAAAGTTTATGAAATAACAGATATGAGAATAAAACCAAATGAAAAATAAAATAAATAGTTGAATAATTAGAGACATATCTTTTTATAAAATGTTGGATATTTGGTTGTTGGTTTCATGTTTGCTAAAATCAAATATACAAGCAAGATGTGCGTCTTCAGAAGTTGGACCTCAGAAGCACTGTTCAGAAGCACTATTCAGAAGCAACCTTCAGAAGCACTGTTCAGAAGCAACCTTCAGAAGCACTGTTCAGAAGCAACCTTCAGAAGCACTGTTTAGACGCTGACCTTCAGACGCTGACCTTCAGACGCTGAGTCTTCAGACGCAGAACTTCAGAAGCTGAGTCTTCAGACGCTGAACCTTCAGACTTCAGAAGTATCCTCAGAAGCAACTTTGTTCTCGTGCCTTGGAGTATATACTTTCTCACCTGATCTGTTGAAGATTTAATTGAAGAATTCATGTTCTTGTTCTCCAAGCTTCGTGTGTTTCCAGAAGAAGATATTTTCGTGAGATATATTTCTTCAGATTGGATATTATTTTATTTGTGAATATATTTTCAAAGAGATCTTTGGAAAATATATTTCTGAATAATATTTGTTTCAAATATATTTCTGTGAAGAATATTTGATTCAAATATATGTTGCTGCTGAAGGCTATATATAGAAGACGCTGCTATTGAAGAATGACATCAAAACAGAAGCCATTATAGAAAGAGTTATACTTAGGTTTTGAGTCTGTTCATTGTGAGCTTTGTGATATGTTTCTGTACACCACTCAATTGTTTAGAGTTGGTTTGTTTTATTGAGTTGTAACTGTAGATCACTTGAAGCTTTTAAGCAAGAGTGACTATTGAGTGTTTTGGAGTGTGTCTCCATCTTTGATTGTTTTAGAGTTTAAGATCACTGGGGCAATGATTGATTGAGTAGGAAGTGAGATGAGATCTCAGGTCTAGGAGTTCCTAGGTTGAAGTCAATACGGGTAGTAGCTAGGTGATAAGTTGTAAACTTGGAGTTTACTGAGAACTTAGAACTAGGACTATCATAGTGGATTTCCTTCCTGGCTTGGTAGCCTCCAGACGTAGGTGTGTTTGTCACCGAACTGGGTTAACAAATAACATGTATTTTTTACTTTCTGTCTGTTATTTCTGTTTTGCGTGTTTATACTCTGTGTTTACTTGCTGTTCCTGTGGTGGAACATCAGATTCAACATCAGGACCTACTGCGCCAGAAATTTCATAAAATTCGAGCAATAATTAGTTACATAAACGACCACAAAAAAATATTTCACTTCATATATTTATATAATCTATATAATGTTAGTTACATATTGGCCATAAATATCGACGTTACATAACTGGCCACCAAAAAATATGTCGGTGTAATATCGACAAAAAAAAGGACGGACACCGACAAAAAAAAAGTCATAGCCTATCTAACTAGCTACTGATAAGGCATCATCTTCATCTTCTTCAATTACTTTAAATTCTCCTTTTGGTTTTTTAGGAATGGAGTGTTGCAATAAATTGGATTGAGATTATTTGTTGGTTTTTTCGGCAGTTTCGGCTCCTTAGACATGAGGTCTTTGAACAAGGTTTGTCTATCAAAAAATGCAAACTCCTATTGCTCAGCCTCATCAATCTTGTGATTCTTCCACTTCGTACAAGATGGTGGTAATGTACAACCGTCTTCCAAATAAACATGAAGAAAGTGACCAAAAATTAAGCCAAGACACATAATGTGGACATGTGGATTAAGTGGTGGAGCACCTCGGATTGAGAAAAAACTCTCACATAGACCTCTTTCGGGACTTATCAATTGAACAACAACTTTATTGTAACAAGCTGCAACAATGTGACCCATATCCATTAATGTCAACCACTTAGCTATGTATGCAATTCCACCACTATTTATTGGAGGGTGTAAACCATTCATGATATATTCAAAATGCTCCTCCAAACCAAATATTGGCAAATAATCACACTTATTAGTTTTCAACTCATGAATAAGTGCACTATGAACCAATATGTGATTTTCCTCATCCATACCCATGTGCCTAGCTATGATCCAGAATCCACAATTACCATCCCCCTTAACATTCACAATATTTTCAATGTAAGGTCTCATGATCTTTGGCATCCATACCTATGTGCCTAGCTATGGTCTAATATTAATCATGAAAGAAACTCTAGAAACAAGAAATAAATCATGAAAAAGTAAAGAAATCATAACCATGAGGAATTTGAGATTGGAAAGCTTTAATTAAGAAAAGAGTTTCGTTAACGATTGTCACCATAACATTTTTTAAACATTTTAAAATAAATAACTATTTTGATTTTCAATGCATTGATTACATAAATTTTCATAAATATTTATTAGTTATGGTCCTTAAAGAGGACAATCGTTAACATTTCCCTTAAGAAAATATAAAACAAAAAAAATATGAAACTATAATGATTGGTTTTTTTTTTTTAAAACAGCATATTATATTAACGAAGCACCACGCACAGGCCGTACGGAGGGAGGCAGAAGTTATTACAGCAGCCAAAGAGGCTAGAAATTGGACAGCAGCTACCAAAAAGCTAAAACAATGACCTAAAATAAATCAATACATCCAAAGAAAGTGAAGCACATCTCATAACAGTAATGATAGAAAAATCAAGTCATCTCATCACCTCAAACCAAATCTTAGCAACCATGTCACAATGAAAAAAATAGATGACAACTTGGGTACCCATCAATAAAAGGTGGGTAACACAACCCATGTTGAGTTGACACCAATCAAAGTTATTTGTTTGTTTTCTATTATTTTTAATGTTATATAAATACATTGTTTTGATTGGGCCAACTCAACATGGATAGTATTACCCACCTTTTATTGGTGGGTAAACAAGAATTTCCCAAAAAAATATGGTTTCCGGATTCCTCTCCTCTATCACACATCACAAATTTGTTGAAGCTTCTTGATTCAACACATGATGTATTGCAAGATCTAACCGAGTTGGGATTCCAACAAGGAGTAGAGTTCTACAGAACGCCACTACTTTTGAGGGTTCCGGGCTCTTCCATAGGTAACTAAACACAGCTTCCTCCACTCTATTCAACATCCCTTCATTTAACAATAACCCCTCCAACACCTTATAGCACGAGCGTACCATGAAAACACCATGTTAAATTCCAAGACAGCATACCATCACTTATTACGGCAATATCCCCCACCATAGCATCTTTTTGATTTGAAATGGAGTAAAAAGGCAAGAAAGCGACGTAGAGAAGTGAGTTTCCACTCCAAATGTCTTTCCAAAAGCTACTTTTTCTTCCATTTCCCACTTTTCTCCTTACACTGTGTGAACCAATTTGAACCTGACACCTCCTCTAAAGACATCAACTCCCTCCACCACCTAGATGAAAGCCAAGGCCGCGTAACTTCCTCCATCCCCGCCAAACCTCTTATTTTATCTCTATATTTGTCTACCAACGCCATTTTCCAAAGTGACGTGTCATCTTGGATCAAGCACCAACGCCATTTTGAAAGAAGGCTCAAATTCATCAACCTCACATCCTTAACTCCCAAACCACCCTTACGTTTTTGTTGACAAATCTTCCTCCATTTGACCCAAGAACTTTCCGTCCACCTCACACTCCTCCCCAAAGAAACTCACGTTGAATGCGAACTATCTTCTTAACCACCATAGCCGGCATCCTCAAGAAAGAAAGATAGAAAATAGGAATCATATTCAAAACCGAGTTAAGGAGAAACACACGTCCACCTAAGCTCACATATTTATTTCCCCAAAAGTTTAGCCTATTTCTCAACTTCTCTAACAACGGCTCCCAAGTTGAGATATTTCGGTGATTTGCTCCCACGGGTAGCCCCAAATAAATAAATGGTATTTTTCCTTCACTATAATTCAAAAAATTAGAAGCCATCTCAATAAATGTCGAAGAGACATTTACTCCAATCAAACTACTTTTATAAAAGTTTACTTTCAACCTTGATGCCATGTCAAACCCTCTTAACAAGGCCTTCAACGTCCAAAGATTCTCCACCATAGCTTCACTTATCAAAGTATCATCCGCATATTGTAGATGAGATACAAGTGCCCCCCCTTCACCTCAAAACCTTTAAACAAGTTTTGATTCAGTGCGCTGTCCATCAAACCATTAAAGCCTTCCGCCACTAAAAGAACAAAAAAGGCGCCAACGGATCTCCTTGTTTAAGTCCCCTTTGAACACTAATTTCTTCCCTTGGACTTCCGTTGACTAGAATGAACATGTTGCCACCGAACAAACATGCCTTCATCCAAGCCACAAATTTATCACACATCCCTACCCTTCTCATCATATATTCCAAGAAACCCCATTCTAATTAACAATAGTGTACTGAATACTTTAAAAACTAACCAATTTTTAGGTAAGGAGACAGAAGATTGCAATGCTCAACTAACACACTTCTTAGAACCCTGCGGAACAATCAAGTTGTAACACCCCGATTTTTAATATTAATTATCGGTATTATTTATAGATAATATTAAGATTATTATTGGTTGAAAATAATAGGATGAAGAATGAGATAATGAGATGATAGAGGTGTGGGGTGTGAATTAGAAGTAATCAAATAAGTGGAGAAAGAGAAAGTAAAACTATGATGAGTGGGGAAAGAAAAATAATAGTATGATGAATAGCCCAATTCCCTAGTATAAATAGTGAAATTCTGGCAAGTCTGAGTCTGAACCGTAAAACAGAGCTAAACAGAGCACTAAAAACAGAGGTTCAGAAGCAGGAAAATAAAGACATAAATTAAAATAACTCAGATGATTTGTTAACCCAGTTCGGTGACAAACACACCTACGTCTGGAGGATACCAATCCAGGAAGGAAATCCACTAAGTAGTATCAATTCAAACACTCAAGACACAGCCCCTGTTCCCAGCCTTATCACTTAATCACTACCCGTATAGACTTCTACCTAGGAACTCCTAGATATAAGATCCCATTTACTTCCCAATCAAGTAATCACAGCCCAGTGATTATCATACACTTAAAACAAATCAAGTACGAAGACACTCTTCAAAACAACAAAATCACTTGTGCTTAAAAGCTTTAAGTGAATTACAACTCAAAAGAAACTAAACCAACTCTAATAGATGAGTGGTGCACAAAACAGAGCAACAGCTCACAGACTCAAAAACACTAAGACTCTTTTAATGATAACTTCTGGTTTTTGATCTACAATTCTTCAATATCAGCGTCCTCCTTAAATAGTCTTCAGCAGCACATAATTCTGAACACAATAATCTTCAACAGATATAGTTCTGAAATTCTTTAGAAGCTCATAGAAGGAAATATATTTCTGAAATATATTTTGCAAAGATTCCTTTGAAAATATATTCATAAATAAAAGAAACCAATCTTCAATAAAGATCTTCACGCGAATTAAACAGCCTTCTAGAAACATCAGCCTGGATAAATCTTCAAACAAATCTTCGAAAGATACTGTGAGAAAATTAACAGAATGAACGCAGAAATACAGCTTCTGAAATGCAGGTTCTGAAGGTCAACAAAAGTCAACGTCTGAACAGTAGCTTCTGAAGGTCAACAAAAGTCAGAGTCTGAACAGTGCGTCTGAAAACCATCTCAGCTTCTAATGAACAGTACCAGCGTCTGAAGATCAGTTCAGCTTCTGATGAACAGTACCAGCTTCTGAAGTCCAGTTTCCAGCTTCTGAAGACACATATTAGCTTCTGAAGACGCATTGCTTGTACATTTTGATTTTAGCAAACATGTAGCCAACAACCAAATATCCAACAATCTCCCCCTTTGGCAAATTTTTGGCTAAAATCAAATTGTTCACAAAGACAAGTTCTTCACTCAACAAAAATACTCAACCATGAAGAACTACACATAGCAACAGAGTCAGCAGCGGATAAAATGCTATGTTAACACAAACAGCTTCAGCTTCTGAAGTACCACAACAGCTTCTGAAGCACACAAAAACTACTCAGTTTCTGAAGCACACAAGTAAACTCCCCCTGAAGCACAAACTCACCAGCTTCTGACAGGAAAACTCCCAGGAAACTCCCCCTGAAACACAGCACATCACAACAGCTCTCCCCCTGAATTCTGAACTGTGGTAACATCTGAAATAGTGCTTCTGAAACTTAAACAACACACAACTCAGGAACACTACACTGAAACACTCCCACTGAGCCAGAGACTCCCCCTGAAACATATCTTCACAGCTCTTTTTGTATTGCTTCTGAATTCTGAATAAACCTGTTAACTTCTGAAAAACAAAATCTGAATTTTGAAACCAAGTACATTCTGAACAAACACATTCTGAAACTAAACACAAGTTTTTCTCCCCCTTTTTAGCTAAATAATCTTGACAAAGCACAGTCTTCACATAGATAACAAAATCTGAATTTTTAACACATACTGTTTTTTGACATCAGACTCAGTATCAGACTCAGCATCAACATCACCTTCATCTCCCTCACTTCCAGCTAGCTTACCCTCAGCAATCTGTAATTGCTATAACTCCTCATGCAGACAAACTCCCAGCTTGCTTCTCAAATTTTCAAATTGCTTGGCATCCAAAGCTTTTGTAAAAATATCAGCAATCTATTCTTCAGTGTCAACATGTTCAAGCTGCACAACCTTCTCCTCTACCAGGTTGCTGATGAAGTGATGACGTATATCAATATGCTTAGTCCTGCTATGCTGTATGTGATTCTTTGAAATGTTGATAGCACTCAGATTGTCACAGTACAAAGTCATAACATCCTGTTCAATATTGTATTCCTTCAGCATCTGATTCATCCACACCAATTGAGAACAACTGCTTCCAGCTGCTATATACTCAGCTTCAGCAGTAGACAATGATACACAATTCTGCTTCTTATTGAACCATGAAATCAGATTATTACCCAGAAAGAAACATCCACTAGAAGTACTTTTTCTGTCATCTGCACTTCCTGCCCAGTCAGCATCACAATACCCAACTAACATAGAACTTCCACTGTGTGAGTACATAATACCATAGTCACTTGTACTATTGACATACTTAAGAATCCTCTTCACTTGAGTCAAGTGACTCATTTTTGGCTCAGCCTGATATCTAGCACAGACTCCAACAACAAAGGTTATGTCTGGTCTGCTTGCAGTTAGATATAACAGACTTCCAATCATGCTCCTATACATGCTTTAATCAATAACAACACCTTGTTCATCTTTTGTCAATTTCAAGTGAGTGGCTACAGGTGTTCTTTTATGGCCAGCATTCTCCATCCCAAACTTCTTGACTATATTCTTTGCATATTTGCTCTGTGAAATGAATATAGTGTCTTCCATCTGCTTGACTTGAAGACCAAGATGAAATTCTGGCTGGACAGACTAAGAACACGATGCAGGGCACAATAACTTGCTAAAACAGAGCACACACAAACACAATGTAAAAGCAAGAAAAGTAAAGTGCAGGAAAGTAAAAAGGCACAAGGTTTGTTAACCCAGTTCGGAGTAAACACCTCCTACTCTGGGGGATACCAATCCAGGAAGGAATTCCACTATAGGAATTAATCCTTATGACTCAAGACACTGAACACCCAGTTCCCAACCTAAGTAATTAACTTCCTCCTAGTCTGAATTCTACCCAACACGTTGAGTATTAGAGACCACTAACTTCCTATTCAAGTAACTAAACCCAGTCACTTAAACAAACCTGAACTAAACCCAGTTCTGAACAAAACTTCAATAACAGACCTTCATTCGTACCTACAGGCTTAGAATGAATTTACAACTCAATAAAAACTCTAAACCAACTCAATAGAGTGGTGCACAAATAAAGCTAAAAGCTTAAAAACTCTAAGACTCAATATCTCTGATTTTCTTCTATTCTCTTCGTGTGTCTTGAACAATGGCATAAGTACTCCTTTTATAATCTTCAACAAGCAATATAAAACTGGAATCAATCTTCTGAATTGATATGATTCTGAATTAAGAATGATCCAATAAGGAAACAAATAAACCAGCAATGTATCTTCTAAAAGATTCATTCAGAAAATATGAATAATCATAAAACACGAGCCAATCTTCAAAAAAATCTTCTCCAATTTAATCAGGCCTTCTAGAATCAACATGCTTGAATAAATCCTTGTTAAATCTCGCAAAGATTCGCGCCAAAACATTTCAGAAAAACCAGCTTCTGATGAAGTCAACGAAAGTCAACGCGGGCATCAGACTCACATTTCAGCTTCTGAAGTGCTACAGTGCGTCTGAAGCATTTTTCAGGTTCTGAACAGCTTTAAATGAATTTTCTTGCAACTGAAGACTTGTAATAAACATAGAGATGCTTCCATTGAACATATTGGATTAGCCGAAACATGCAGCCAACTTCAAAATACTCAACACAAGAAAATATGTTAGTTCACCCACAAGACTCATCTCAAACTCAGACTGCATCTGCTAAACAAATAGTTGAACCATCTGGTTTGACATCCCACCAAACACAATGTCATCAACATATATTTGTGCTATCATTAAACTTCCATCTTCTTCTTTAACAAACAGGGTCTTGTCAGTTCCTCCTTTTCTGTAGCCTTGAGTAACTAGAAACTGTGTGAGTCTCTCATACCATGCTCTAGGTGCTTGTTTCAATCCATACAAGGCTTTCTTCAACTTGTAAACATGGTTTGGAAAGTTAGGGTCCACAAATCCTTTTGGCTGTTCAACATAAACCTCCTCTTGTAAATATCCATTTAGGAAAGCACTCTTCACATCCATCTAAAACAGCTTGAATTTAAGAATACATGCTACACCCAACAATAATCTTATGGATTCTAATCTGGCCACAGGTGCAAAGGATTCATCGAAATCAAGTCCCTTCACCTGAGTGTATCCTTGAGCAACTAACCTTGCCTTATTTCTGGTCACAGTTCCATGTTCATCTGATTTATTCTTGTAAATCCACTTAGTTCCAATGACATTCATACCTTCATGTCTTGGAACAAGGTCCCACACTTCACTTCTTTTGAAGTGATTCAGTTTCTCTTGCATAGCATCAATCCAGAATTCATCAGTAAGAGCTTCTTTAATATTTTTGGGTTCAAATTTGGACACAAAACATGAATCAGTAGTTACTGCATCTGATCTTCTGGTTCTGACTCCTTGATCAAGACTCCAAATGATTAAATCTTTGGGGTGATCCTTATGAACTCTAATTGAAGGTCCTTTACCAGTAGATACATGATCTGGATTAATCTCTTCTTCTTCAGACTCTACTTCATTTTCCACAACTGGTGCTTCTGACTGTTGTTCTTCTGATGTTACATCATCTGGTACCACTTCAGACTCTACTCTATCTTTTTCAGCAGGTAAATCATCTATCACAACATTGATAGATTCCATTACAACCTTGGTTCTGGAATTAAACACTCTATAAGCTCTGCTGTTTACTGAGTAACCAAGAAAAATTCCTTCATCACTCTTGGGATCCATCTTTCTTCTGTTTTCTCTATCAGCCAAAATGTAACACTTGCTACCAAACACATGAAAATACTTGACAGTAGGCTTTCTTCCTTTCCATAACTCATACAGAGTAAAAGTAGTGCCCTTCAGATTCAAGTGACCCAGTTTCTGGTGCCAGAGTCTGACTTCTTCTTCTGAGCTTATGAGACAAGTGGACAGGCTTGTTTCTTCTTCAAACACCCACAAATAGCAGTTGTCCTTTGATCTGCAGCCCCTCATCAGCACTTTTCCTTCTTTACCAGTTACCAGACAATCCTCCTTGTTAAAGTTCACTTTCAACTCTTGATCACACAGCTGGCTTATGCTGATCAGATTTGAAGTTAGCCCTTTCACTAATAGCACATTGTCTAGTCTTGGTAATCCATCTCTGATCAAATCCCCAATTCCAATAATTTCTCCTTTAGCTCCATCACCAAAAGTTACATAGCTGCTGGAATATGGCTTTAAATTACTTAAAAACTTCTTCACACCAGTCATGTGTCTGGAGCGTCCACTATCAAAATACCAATCTTCCCTAGAAGTGGCTCTCAAAGATGTATGAGCTATGAGGCCAACATTATTACCTTTGGGTTTCCATACCTTCTTGACATTGATTCTGGTTGCAGCAGGTTCCACTTTTCTGTGTTGAAAGTGCTTGAGGTAACCATATAGCTTGAAACAGAATGGCTTAATGTGCCCATTTTTCCACAGTGATGACAAACCCATGGATGAGTTCTCCTCTTTTTCTTAGACTTCTGAGGTTCCTTGTGATGTTCCATCTTAGATGTGCCTATCATTGGATCATAAGTATCAACAACAGGAATAAACCTTTCAGCTGGATTTTTCTGTTTGTTTAAGATCCTATCATCAAAACCTATACCATTAGGTTTCCCTTGGTTCTGATTCTCTAATATCTCCTCCAGTACATCAGTAGCAGTGTTCATCATTCTAACTTGCTTCTTCAAGTTTTCTAGTTGAGAGTTCAGCTGGGTTACCTCATCTTTGAGATCAGAATTTTGCACTAAGAGTTCACTTTTCTCAGCATTCAGCTGGCAGATTGTCTTCTTCTGATCCACTAGTTGCTTGCAAACTTCTACTCTTCTGATGTATAGGTTTTTGTAATTGTCAGTTAGTTCTTCATAAGATGATTTTTCAACTCTGGCTTCAGACTCTGATGGAACTTCAAACTCTGAGAGTGCTTCAGACTCTGATAGTGTTTCAGACTCTGATAATGTCTCAGACTCTAAAAATGCTTCAGACTTTGAAAGAGCTTCTGAGGCCTTAACCTTAACATCAGACTTGTATCTTCCAGTTAGGGCAACAAATACTTAGCAGATTCACTCTCTACTTCTTCTTCTGAGTCTTCATCAGACCAGGAAACAACCAAGCTGTTCTTCTGCTTCTTAAGATAAGTAGGACATTCTGACTTGATATGACCATATCCTTCACACTCATAGCACTGAACACCCTTTGATTGATTGCTCTTCTCATCAGTCTTTGTCTTCTTCAAATCATTTGGTTGCTTACTGATGTTGAATCTGTTGTTCTGACCTTTTGATTTGGATCTCCTGTCAACATGCTTCAGAATCTTATTAAACTGTCTCCCTAGCAACACAAGTGCCTCTGATAAGTCTTCATCATCCTCATCATTCCCTTGTTGATCCTCAACATCAGTATTAACTGCAAAAGAAACTCCTTTCCCTTTCTTGTTAGTACGATTACAGAAGGCTGTTTCAAAGTTCAGTAAGGACCCAATCAATTCCTCAACCTTCATGCTGGAGATGTCATGTGCCTCCTCAATAGCAGTCACTTTCATGTCAAATCTTTTGGGAAGAGACCTGAGTATCTTTCTCACAATTTTCTCATCGGGCATTTTCTCACCAAGAGAATCAAAAGAGTTAGCCATGTCCAGAACATTCATATAAAAGTCTTGTATGCTCTCATCCTCCAACATCTTCAGATTTTCAAATTTTGTGGTGAGGAGTTGAAGTCTGGACAGCTTTACCTTTGAAGTGCCTTCATGAGTAGTCTTGAGAATCTCCCAGGAATCCTTGGCTATAGTACACTGCTTGATCAGTCTGAACATGTTCTTGTCCACTCCATTGAATAGAGCATTCAAGGCTTTGGAGTTTCCAAGAGACAAATCATCTTCCTCCTTTGACCATTCTTCCTCTGGTTTCAACACAGTAGTCTTCTCTCCATCTTTGTCCAGAACAACTGGATGTTCCCAACCCTTCAGCACTGCTTTCCAGGTCCTGTTGTCTATAGATTTCAGGAAAGAAGTCGTACGAGATTTCCAGTACTCATAGTTTGTCCCATCCAACAGAGGTGGTCTGTTAACAAATCCTCCTTCCTTGTCCATTCTTGCCAGAAAAACCATCCCTGGAGCTCACCCAATAACAGGCAGGGTGCCTGCTCTGATGCCAATTGAAATTCTGGCAAGTCTGAGTCTGAACCGTAAAACAGAGCTAAACAGAGCACTAAAAACAGGGGTTCAGAAGCAGGAAAATAAAGACAGAAAGTAAAATAACTCAGATGATTTGTTAACCCAGTTCGGTGACAAACACACCTACATCTGGAGGATACCAATCCAGGAAGGAAATCCACTAAGTAGTATCAATTCAAAGACTTAAGACACAGCCCCTGTTCCCAGCCTTATCACTTAATCACTACCCGTATAGACTTCTACCTAGGAACTCCTAGATATAAGATACCACTTACTTCCCAATCAAGTAATCACATCCCAGTGATTATCAGACACTTAAAACAAATCAAGTACGAAGACACTCTTCAAAACAACAAAGTCACTTGTGCTTAAAAGCTTTAAGCGAATTACAACTCAAAACAAACTAAACCAACTCTAACAGATGAGTGGTGCACAAAACAGAGCAACAACTCATAGACTCAAAAACACTAAGACTCTTTTAATGATAACTTCTGGTTTTTGATCTACAATTCTTCAATAGCAACGTCCTCCTTAAATAGTCTTCAACAACACATAATTCTGAACACAATAATCTTCAACATATATAGTTCTAAAATTCTTTAGAAGCTCATAGAAGGAAATATATTTCTGAAATATATTTTGCAAAGATTCCTTTGAAAATATATTCATAAATAAAAGAAACCAATCTTCAATAAAGATCTTCACGCGAATTAAACAACCTTCTAGAAACATCAGCCTGGATAAATCTTCAAACAAATCTTCGAAAGATATTGTGAAAAAATTAACAGAATGAACGCAGAAATACAGCTTCTGAAATGCAGCTTCTGAAGGTCAACAAAAGTCAACGTCTGAACAACAGCTTCTGAAGGTCAACAAAAGTTAGCGTCTGAACAGTGCGTCTGAAGACCATCTCAGCTTCTGATGAACAGTACCAGCGTCTGAAGATCAGTTCAACTTCTGCTGAACAGTACCAGCTTCTGAAGTCCAGTTTCCAGCTTTTGAAGACACATATTAGCTTCTGAAGACGTATTGCTTGTACATTTTGATTTTAGCAACCATGTAGCCAACAACCAAATATCCAATAAATAGAGAAATAGAAAATCATAATAAACAATTTTGCTGAACCGGAGAAAAGAAGAAAGGAGAGGAGGAAACCCTAGCTAAGGAGAAAGAGAGTTAAACATCGCGTTTTTAGAGAATTCGAGGTAAGGGGGAGAATCCTTTCACTTTAGGGTATTTAAATCTATGATGGGGGGGGGGGTTGTTTGACCTTAAGATGTTATTGTTGTTATGATGTATACTTTGATGAGAGAATGATGATGAATGAATGTGATGATGTTATTGAAAGATTAGAATGGAGTAAAACTAGTTTAAGGTTTTTGAATTGAAAAATTTAAAACATGAAAGGAGTGTGTAATTGGATAGGTTAGAGGGAAATTAGTGTTTGATTGTTAAATAACCCTAATGTTATCATATAATTTTGATTCCCTTATTTTGACTAACTATATGGTTGTAGAAGCCATCGAACTTTCTAAGTGAAGGAAAAAGTATACAAATTTCGACTGGAAGAGGCTTCAAGATGCAAGTTCTCCAAGTCCAAGATTGCAAGATTTTCCTAAGTCCAAGAGAAAGCATATGGAGTTCGACTAAATGGCATTTCGACAGAGGATAAGAAGATTTCGACTGTAAAGCTTCTTAAAGATTTTGATTTCTCTTTGAAGGGTCAAGTTTGAAGGTTCAAACAAGTGGAAATCATATTGAAGCTATCGAAATAATATAGTTTCTAGCCGTTAGGTTTGTAGTTATTTTTCTATGTATATATAGTAGTTTTTCATAAGAAAAACAGGTCACAAATCATTACCAAAAGTTCTATACACTCGAAGTACCAACATCTAGAGAAAAGAGTAACAGAATGTATATAACATGATCTTGAAAACAGAGATTTTTGGACAATTTAGAAGTGATTTTTGAGAGTAGAACAATGTATGTCCGGGTTCTGGAACTGTCAGAACGTGTCACGATCCAGAGGCAACATGCCACGATTTTTCCAATGACTAAAATTCTGTTACCATGCTGTCGAATTGTGCCACGATCCAGACTCAACGTGCCACAATGCAGTGTGGACTTAAACCAATTTTTGACCCATTTTCATGCCTCCAAAGGGTTCCTAAGATGTATAACAATGTCCTAAACCAACAAACTTAAATGCGGGGAGTCTAATTAGGTGTTATAAGAGTAGTTCTCTAATCCCACGACCAATTTAAGACATGGAGAAGTTTGATTGTGCAGGAGACGAACAAAGGAGGAATGAGAGAAGTGAAGTAGGATATAAAATGATGAAAACATATACTATTGATTAATAACGATTCCTTGTTAATGGTTAGAATATAGTATTTAGAGAGCTTAGGATAGACAAGAAGGTAGATCATGTCTGACGAGGAATAACCATAATAAGTATAGGAATGTTGACTTAGAAATGAGTCGTGTTTTATGAATTGAATTAATAATGAGTTGAGGTAGTGATATAAACGTCTTGATGAGGGTAATGATGAAGAGTTTTATGACGGTATCAAGAATGATGAGGAGTAATGTCATATATATATATATATATATATATATATATATATATATACATATGATGAGAATGATGATGTATAAATGACGTACTTTTTAGGATGACGAGTAAATGATGAAATAGATTAAGTGGTAAGTATGAGTTAAAGTGATGGGTAAGGTCAGATATGATAGTAACAGTGAGGGAAGACGTTAAGTTAATTAAGGTTAGTAAGATGAGATATTAATAGTGTAGATGGTGTGGTTACACAGTGAGTTTAAAACATGAATTGGTTGATTTGGTGAACGATGATTATAAGAGGATATTCAAAGTGATGATTTAGAATAGTGGAGGATGAGGTAGGTAGATTCCTTACAATAGTAATGAGCTCTAGATAGTAGTAGATAGAAGAGTGTAGAGCCAAAATGGACAGTTAGAATGGTGAAGTGGTTTAAGGTAATGAAGATGTTAGGTGAAGAAATAAGACGAAGGTAATTGGAAATAGAAAGGAGTAAGTTAAAGTAAGGGATAATGTTAGAAATAATGAAAAATGGTGAAGTAATGATCGTAAGTTAAGATGAATAAAGTGTGGTCGATTTAAGATGATAGATGATGTTGAAAATATTGATAAGACGAAATAGAACGGGAATAGAAAGTTGTGTGATAAGTAATGAATGATGTCATGGGTAGTAACAGTGATGAGACAAGATAATAAATCACTAGAGAAATAAAGACCTAAGTTAGAATGAAATAATGATGATGAGGATGATTAAGGGTATAAACGATGATGAATGAGAGACATAATACTAGGTTATGGTGTAGTTGTGACGGGGAGTAAAGAGTCTGCTCATAGTGAGATGAAATTAGTGTTCTATAATATCATTAATGATGAAACAAAGTCATATGGTGTAAAATTGTGTTAATGAGGAGAATAATTGTGATAGTTGTAACGATAATGGTGAGGTGGAACCTTAACTAAGAACGAAGAATGGAGTGTTGTCGTTAGGATGAAAGCGTACTGCATGAGGGTAGTTAATGTTGAGTGTAGGTTTTAAGGTCGATGTAGAGTAATGGCTATGTTGAATGATGATGTTGTATAATGTTGAATGACGATGTAATGACGATGTAGTATAATGTTGAATAATGATGACGTAAATAATGTATATGATGATGAATAATGATGAAACAACCTTTGTCTATGATTATTGTTGATGTGCTATATGTGGTATTTATTGAGTCGTCCCTCATGCATCAAACCATATGTAGGACCATGTTGAATGACGAATGACGAATGATGTATGTATGTTTAGTAACAGAACTCTGACATACAAATGTTGATTAGGATGTATGTATGTTCAATAAAACAACTATGACATACAAATGTTGATGAGAAAACGGTACCGACATGCATATATGTCTTAGGAAAGAGTTGCATTCCCCAGCATACATGTTGATGTATTAATGTTGATGTATTGTGAATGTTATGTGCATTTCTTTAATGTTTTGAAATTGTTGAGCTATGATAATGATGATATGTGAATGAAGATGTATAACTTGATGAAGAATTGTGAATATGTTGTAAATGATGAACCATGATGCTATGTCTATTTATATATTATTCATGTATCCCAACTAAATGTTATGATGTATATTCTCACCCCTTTGTTGTTGTTGCATTTATGGTGTCTGTACTCTTGGGGTACAGATACTCAGGGCGAGGAACTCTAGTTGCTGGACGCTTAGAAGGTGATGACGAAGATTTACTTCTGTTGTTATTATTTAGTGATTTTATGTAGTCGAAAAACACGTGCTCTGATCTATAACACTAGGGTTGGGGTCAAACGTTGAATTATTAATTTCTAGGAAGTTTAAGCTTTGGGAAATTTTATGTTATTACCACTATTAATGTTGAAGAACAGATTCTTTTATTTATGAGATATGTTTGAATTATTTTCCGATGAGAAATTATGACGTATTATTATTAATGAAATGTTTGATGATGAGTATGTGTAACACCGTTTATCTAAATATATTCTTATTATTTAATAAATCAAATGTTGGGGGTTTAGGGTGTTACACAACCCACCAAGGGTATCTAAATAAGACAAATAACTTTGTTTGTTTGGGTATTCACTAAGCAGAAGGGCGAAGGATTGGCTCAATGCACCACCAGGAAGCACCATCACAACATGAGATCAACTCAAGAGAAAGTTATTGGATCGCTACTTCCCACCAGCAAAATACTTGGCACGGAAGAAGGAAATCTCAAGCTTCTAGCAACAAGAATGTGAAGTATTGTATGATGCATGTGAAAGGTTCAAGCTTCTTTTAAAATGATGTCTGGGGTACAATTTTACAGAGATGGACATCATGCAAGCCTTCACTACGGGGTTGAAACCTGAAACTCGTATGCCACTAGATGCATCAACTGGGGGAACCATTAAGATCAAGACAGCCAAGGAAGTCAGAGATCTTATTGACAACATGTCTCTGAATGAATACCGTCCATACACCGAGGAAAAAAGGTATGATTGATCTGAACACTCATGATGATTTACTTGCAAGTAACAAACTTCTTAGTCTTCAACTAGAAACTATATCAAATAGGTTGATGCAAGAGAGGTGGGACAACATTCAACAAATACAATTTGTAACTTCTGTGAACAAGCTCATGAACGAAGTGCATGTCTCCTTGCAAGTTTGGGCTTATCAGAAGAACAAGTAAAGTACATGGGATCATTCAACAGGCAGCAGAGGAATCCATATTCCAACACTTATAACCTTGGTTGGGTAGAACATCCAATGTTTTCCTACATAAGCAACAACACACTTCAACCTTCACAAACCAATCGCCCACCTGAAGTTACTCAATAGCAGCAACCAAGGATGAGTCTAGAAAAATGATCACACAATACATGAAGACAACGCAGATTTATATTGAAGGATTGGCTAAGACTCACGAAGAAGCTCAAAAGATCTGAAATTTCTGGCTTAGCAACTGGTAAGGAGGTTAAACTGGTTCTGATTACTGCTGGTTCTGAACCTAACAGGTTCTGAACTTGAAACTTAGCACAATTTAAAAACAGTTATGCAGCATATTTAAAAAGTGCAGAAATAAAAGAACACAAGGTTTGTTAACCCAGTTCGGAGTAAACACCTCCTACTCTGGGGGATACCAATCCAGGAAGGAAATCCACTATTGGAATTAATCCTTAAGACTCAGACACTGACTCCCAGTTCCTATCCCAAGAAATTAACTTCCACCTAGTCAGACTTCTACCCACGCATGAGTATTAGAGTCCACTAACTTCCTATCCAAGCAACAGCCCAGTTACTTGAACTAACCTTGAACCTAAACCAGTTCTGAAACAAAAACTACCCAGTTTTGAAGAACACTCTTCAATACATGACCTGCACTCGTACCTACAGGCTTAAAGTGATTACAACTCAATACAAACCTAAACCAACTCAAAACACATGAGTGGTGCACAAAGCTAAGCTAAAAAGCTTAAAACTAACACAGACTCTATTTCTGAATTATACTCTGTTTTTTTTTTTCCGTATTCTTGAATAGCAGCAGCAGTCTCCTTATATAGCCTTCACTCCAGCAGCATAAATCTCAACCCAATCTTCTAAATTGATTTGTTTCTGAATTATGATTGGTCCAATAAGATAACAAATAAACCAGGAAAGAATCTTCAAAAAGATTGAAACAGAAAATACGAGTTTTCTTAAAACTGAACCAAATCTTCGATAAGATCTTCTCCAAAACAAACAGCATTCTAGAAGCAATTATACAAAGATAATTCCTTTGTTAAATCTCCCATGATACGCGCAAAAACAATTCAGAAAACCCAGCTTCTGATGTGGTCAACAGAAGTCAACGCGGGCATCAGAACCTGAAATCAGCTTCTGAAGTGCTACAGTGCATTCAACTTCTGATGGCATTTTCAGCTTCTGAATGGCTTCAAAACACAAAACTTGCAACTGAAGATTTGTTCTACATATGGAGATGCTTCTATTCAACACATTGGATTTACCAAATAATGCAGCCAACACCAAAATACTCAACAAGATCAATGAGGTTTCTATCAAGAACTCTAAGATACAAATCGGGAAAATATTTACTCATTTTTCAATTATGACAAGAACATGATTCTCAAATACTACACTTGATAATCGTAGGAATGAAACATGCAAGATGGCAGTAGTTGTTGGTCTATATGGCAACGAGGTATTCGCTAGAGGGGGGGGGGGGGGTGGATAGCGCCTTTTGAGAATTGCTTTTTAAAGTCGACAAAAACGTAGCAAAAACGACTGAAAACAAATGACTATTTGAAATTACTTGAAGCGTAAGATAATGACAAAAAATATAAAGACTATGCTCAAGGATTTACAAATTGAATTGAGCGATTCAATTAAGGTAAATCACAATACAATCTAATATTGATACAAGTTACAAGTTGCAAAACTAGATAAATCAAACCAAACCTGATAACAATAAAACACACTACACTAATGAAAAACACAAAGATATAAACTTGTTAATTGAGACTTAATTGAATTACAATGTGATCAAATATGTTTTGAATAACTTTGATTCAAGGAATCAAACCAAAGATTAACATAAAAGTCAATCACACTCAATTCAATCACTATTCAATTAACACAATTTATATACGAATTTAACAAAATTAAAAGAGTAAGGGAAAAAGAGAAAACACCGGATTTTTATAGCAGTTCCCCCTTTTGTCCTCGCTTTGGGGTACATCTACTCTTTTTTATGGTAAACGTCTCCACCAAGGACCTCCACTATGATTAAGAATGTGAATTACAAATGATTACAAGAGTTCCTTCAAACTATCCTAGCTTTTCAACCCTTATGCTATCACAACCCCAATCTTCAAATACCCTTTGAAATTGGTGTTTCTTGTATCTTTGAATCCTCAAACACCCGTGCATCCCTTCAAGCTCTTCACTCGAACTCTTCGATGCTCCGTCCGGTGAGTGGATCCCCTTGAACACAAGAACAATTAGAAAGAACCCCCAAACCCTTGGAGGTGGAATGAGATCATTCAATTCGCTTCGGATCCTTGATTCCTAACCAATATCCTTGAAAGTAATCAACTTACAATCCCTATAGCACTCTAGCAATCTATGACTCAATGAAACACAATGACTCTTAGAAAAAGTGTTTAATCTCAAGAACACAATGAACAATGAGGTATGAGGACTCTAGAGAGAATATATGTAATTGATTCAGTAGTTGTAAGGTTTGGATGATATGAGTATATATAGAAAAGGGTGGCAAGTGCAATATTTTGGCAAAAAACAACATGTTGATTCGAATCACTAATTGAGTGATTCGAATCAGACAACAAAAAGTCAAGCAAGAAACGTATGAAGATTGATACGAATCAGACATATATTGATTCAAATCAAACTTCCATGAAACAAGAGTGATACGATTCACAAAACATGTGATTCAAATCACTTAGTCTAAAACACAACAAAAATGGTTTATATGATACGATTCACTAACCTATGATTCGAATCAGACTGATACGATTCAAGAAATCATGAATCAAACCATGGACAGAGACATTTCATGATACGATTCAAAACATATGTGATACGAATCAAGAACTCATGATTCGAATCACAAGGCTTAAAAATCAATTTTGATCAAGACAAAAAGGTTTACTTGAAACACAAGGCAGGCTAGGCTTCTAGGAATCAAGGGAATAAAATAGGACATAGTTGCTATGTGCTTTAACAAGATACTAATAACAAACGATAAAACACATTTAAAAAGCATAAGCTAGACATCATCAAAACATCCTAAACCTATAACTATAGTAACCTTCAGTAGTAGGAAAGGAAAGAGCAAAAGTTAGAACTGAAGAAGAAGTTAAGGAAGAAGTTAAGGAGGAAGAGAAATACTCAAGAGAACAATAATGTGCTGATGGAAAACTAAAAAACAGGAAGTAAGGAACTAGAGGATGAGGAAAGTTTTCATAAACTAGTGAAACTCATTGCAAAGGAAATAGAGGTCATTCGAAGAATCCTAACCACCGCTAAAATCTGCAATCAAAACCCATTTAATTTTCTGCAATAAACTCAATTGCTCTGTGCAATTAAATCAAACTTGCAAACTCCCTCCATTTCATTTGCTTTTTATCTACTGTTTTAATAAGTTTAGCTAATTCCCTAGTTGAAACGACAATTCATGTGGAGACGGTTTTACTTACTACTTTATTACTTGAAACAGTTTGGTGCACTTGCCATATTTAGTCATCAAGTTACATATATAAGTGATGAAGAAACATAGAAGACCTATGGGTTGGAAAAATGGCAGATATCAAAGGTATTAGCCCAACTATGTGCATGCATAGAATTTTGCTTAAAGAGAATTCCAAGAACAACATTGAATGATAATTAAGGAAGATTTAATCCTATTATGAAGGAGGTAGTCAAGAAGAAAATTATCAAGTGGTTAGATGTATCATATAAAAAACACATTTAAAAGGCATAAGCTAGACATCATCAAAACATCCTAAACCTATAACTATAGTTACCTTCAGTAGTAGGAAAGGAAATAGCAAAAGTTAGAACTGAAGAAGTTAAGGAAGAAGTTAAGGAGGAAGAGAAATACTCAAGAGAACAATAATGTGCTGATGGAAAACTAGAAAAAGGAAGTAAGGAACCAGAGGATGAGGAAAGTTTTCATAAACTAGTGAAACTCCTTGCAAAGGAAATAGAGGGCATTTGAAGAAAATTATCAAGTGGTTAGATGTTGATATCATATTTTAGATATTGAATAAGTTTTTATTGTTAAGGATGCTGCATTATAAAAACAAAAAAACAAAAAAACACATAAATGTCGTCTTAGTTGGCACTACGGTATATGTTGATAAGTAAAAATATAGTTCAATTAGTGTACATAGCTTGAAGACATTGTCATTTGAATCGATATGGATAAAGCTATAGCTGACGCGCCATGAAAGCACAGTCGTAAAACTAACGTCAATCAAATTTTGGCGTAGCATTTTCTAAGTGCAACTACTTACCATCGAGCATTTTAGCGCCGGCTACAATGTTACTGAAATTCACTTAAAATGTGTGTTTGGACGAGGTAATATAATTATTTTAGGGAATTCATATTCTTTTAGGTGAATTCAATTGTTTGGATGATAAATTTGGAAAATTTTCAAAATGTGGAAATTTATGAAATACTTTGTTCAAGTTGAATTTAGAAAATCTAAAATGACAACTAAAATATAAGAATTTGAAATTTCTTCCTCTTACTATATACAATGTGAAATTGGTTCTTACAATTTTTGCAAATTGGTCCTTATATTTTTAAAAAAAAAAATCAATTGACACCTATAAATTTCCAAAATAATCAAAAGGTAGCACCAATTTTTTTCTTTCCAAAAGTTGCAAATTAACTCCTACAATTTTTCAAAAATTACAACTTAACCCCTAATATTTTCAGGAATTGCAAATCAGTCTCTATTTTTCAACTTTTAAATTTGGCCCAAAACCTTTTCATTTTTTAAAAGTAATCCAAACGATGTTAACAATGAAAGAAAATTATACTCTATCCAAAAAAAACCTATTTAAAAATGAAGACAATTCATTTGAATAATTAGAATTGCCTAAAATTCTAATTCTTTTAATTTATAATTACCTCATCTAAACATGCTCTTAGTGTTTGGTTTTTCCTTTCTTACATGAGCTTTTGACTGACCACAAATCAAACTTTTGTTGTAGTGTAAGGACACACAGTTTAAAATATTTAAAAATATCAAAGAGAGAGGATAACACAAAAAAGTTGTGTAGGCAACCTAAGATATTATTTGATGGATCTTTTTATTCAAATGGTAAGTGGTCTTCTACGGTGAGAGGTATGAAGTGGTCTTACCTTAGAATTTGCCTACAACTTGATCTCAATCTTTATGCAAATTACCAATTATAGAAAGTAACGCATTTTATCTGAAAATATAATTGTCTAATAAGATGTGGTATGTGTTGCAATAAAAAGATGAAAAAAATAGTAAAAAATAAAACACATATAAACATAAAAAACAAGCATGTTCTTTAATTGTTGCCT
Source organism: Medicago ruthenica (assembly GCA_018208015.1). Lineage (NCBI taxonomy): Eukaryota > Viridiplantae > Streptophyta > Magnoliopsida > Fabales > Fabaceae > Medicago > Medicago ruthenica. The sequence continues at coordinate 68,054,473 of CM031377.1, forward strand.
GAGAAATAGCTGCGTAAATCAGGACAAGAATGTGATATGCAACAATAACATCAAGATAACCATTCATTCAATCAAACAACATTTTGTCTCTCAAATTCCAACACTTTTAGGTTTAGATAATCTCTTCGTACCATTTTAGGTATATCACCATCATTTCACTCTTATATTTTCTTCTTGCATGATCTATGATATTCCTTCTATTATATATGCATTGTGTATTATTTCTTTCGAATTGGGATCTTCTCCCACGGTGCAGCAATGAAACAAAAAAAAAATAGAAATTTTTTACAATAATTGTTTTTGCTGCATTGTGGAAGAAGATCCAACCGAGTATATGTTGGTATGTGTGAGTTTCCTTTTTGTTGTCATTTTAACTTTATCACTACGTTTAACATAATTATTTGAAATTTAAAATGTTATTCTTTTCAAATATAATTTTTTGTTATTACAAAAGGTGGCGATAACATGGGAGACAATAGGTCAAGGTATGTGAAATTGACCAAAGATAAAGAACAAGCACCATTTCAAGACATTACTCCTGGAGAGCTTAACCAACCCATTGATATTCAGGTAATCTACCTATTTTCGTTATTTATTACTTTCATGTTTCTTACAAATATTTGTACTATGATATAGAGAATTTTTTATTTGCATTTATCTCATTGATAATTGATATTCTATTTTTGTAGTTAAATGCTCGTAGATGTCTTGAATGTGGACAAGTTTTACCTGAAGCCTACCAACCCCCAGCTGATGAAGATTGGACAACTGGAATATGTGGTTGTGTCGAAGATATTGATAGCTGTAAGATTTCTCTATTTTTCCATCATCAAAATTTACACATATGTCTAGAATATTGATATATTAGTAAATACAAGAAGGAATTATTCTTGAAAATGAGTACATTATTCGCAGAGACAACTAATTAAAAGCTCAAAATAATATTAAAATAACTTCGCTAAGAATTAAGAGATTTGTTTTTTTTTTTTATGATTATTTTAATGTGTCGTTAGAATTTATTTGTTTGTATTTAATATACATTATATATGCTTATATGAAAAATTGCTCTCCTAATATTATATCTTTTCATTGTTAAAACTCTTTTATTGGCTTGAATGCAAACTTTGGTACTTTAGATAGCATGTTGATACTGTTTTGTCTCAATCTCAACTTCTTTCATGATTTTCTTGGGGTCTTTAAGAGTCTCACAACATGAAATAAGGTTTGAATATAAATATAAATGGGGACAATCTTCATATCACAAGATGATTTTGTAAGTATTGAGTTAGACCCAATCTAAATTTAAAAAAGGATTTCTTATAAACCTTGTAGACCGAGACCTTCTACAAGAAGTTTCATTTGTGTTTCTATAAATTGACAATATTATGAATTTTTTTCAAAGCAATGGAAAATTAGGTTAGTCTGCTATAACAAATGACTCTTTTCTACAATGTACATATTACGTAAGTTATAATTTTCAACTTTTAAAGTTTCACTTTGGTACCTTAATTTTTTTTAATTTCATTTTGGCCTTTTAAGCCATAAACATTTTGAACCCGTATATATTTTTTCAATTGTGCTTCCTATTGGACACTTTAACTTTTTATGTCAGTATCTAATGTTTGTAACTTAAAAAACGATACTGAAACATAAAAAAAAAAAAAACTTAATGAACCAAAGTGTCTAATGTTTGGAATTTATGGGAACAAAGTAAAATATAAAAAAAATAAATAAATAAAGGTACAACAGTGATGAATTTTGATGATGCAATTGTGTTGAAGGTTGGACAGGACTGTTCTGTCCATGTGTTCAATTTGGAAGAAACATTGAAGCAATTAATGATGACATTCCTTGGACCAACGGATGTGTTTGTCATGCAATTTGTGTAGAAGGTGGAATCGCACTTGCAGTAGCAACAGCATTTATCAATGGAATTGATCCTGAGACATCATTTCTCATTGCTGAAGGTCTTTTTTTCTCTTGGTGGATGTGTGGTATTTATACTGGTCTCTTTCGACAATCTCTTCAAAAGAAATATCATTTAAAGGTGAAATTCTAAGTAATATCAATTCAAATTTCTGAAAGTATTTTTTCTCGGTTGTTCGAATTTTAGTGTTTTTGAAATAATTTTTCTTTGGTTAACTATTGTCAAATTTGGGATTTTTTTTTTCCATTTTGTTCTGGATCGGCCAGAAGGCCAACCAGACAGCGACACGTGGACTAAAACGTCCACCACTCCAAGGCCCGTTACCTGAAGGCGCATACTAACGACCATGCACGCCACCGCACCTTAGCGCGCCCCCGTGCATCTGATATTGTACACATGTCCTCTAACCGTTCCTAATCACACACCGCGTATTCCGGAGACAGTTATTCTCGCGAGCGCCTATATAAGGGTGAGTTAGCTTCACCCCCAAGGTACGATTCACTTTACACACACTTTTCACACACTCTTTCTCAGTTCCATTACTGACCTGATCGTCGGAGTGCTAACTTGCCTGCAGGCACCTTTCGTTCCACCGTGAAGACTCGTCGCCACTGTACCGGAGCACTTTCCACCACCGTTGCCTCCATCGGTTCCTTACCGGACAGATCATTTGGCGCTAGAAGGAGGGGATCGTTCGCTAACCGCCTCGGTCCAACGATCCTCCACCATAACCGTTTTCGGTTACACGTTCCTCCACCGCAACGATTGACGGTTATCGCTCCATCCACTGACGAAATGGCCAGAACTCGTAGGCGAGAGACCTAGAGTCGTTCCTCCACCGTATGAGAATCACATTCCGCGATTCAACTTCGTCAAGATTGAACGATTCCAGTTCTTGAACCGGTGAATCAAGAAGAAAACGTGAACACTATTGCTCTCGATGCAGCGATCGACGCTCCTCCCTCCTGCACCGATCGAAACGGAAATACCTCTCCCTCCAGGCGCGGAAGACGTTCCTCTCCCTCCACTGAATTCTCCACCGCTAGGGACGGACGAGCTTTTGAAGGATCTGATGAATCTGCTGCAGGAACAGGACGATAGGCTCAAACGCGTTGAAGAAAATCAGAAGAAGATTCCGACCAAAATCGCTACGCAGATCGAAGTAGTTCAACGGAGCCAACGCTAAGACGCACCGGCAGTCATCGACAACGCCGCTTCGATCCCCAAAAACCCCTACAGAGGCAGTGGAAAGCCTCCAGACGATTTAGACAGAGGAAGCAGCAGTTATTCCCCTCACCGTCCTCACCGCGGGAAGTCTCCCGAACACCACGGAGAGAAAGCCTTTCCTCCACGCCAGAGCCGTCGGAAGAAAGACAGCTATTCTCCAAAGCGCCATCGCAGGAGCCACCGGAGGGGTCCATTCACCAGGAAGATCATGGAGCATCCTCCCCCTCGTGCTTTCACTAAACCGCTCAAGCTGGACACATATGACGACACTACAGACCCTGACGAGCACGTAGAACACATGGATACCGTGCTTGACTACCACCAGGCTCAATGAGCGGTGAAATCCAAACTATTTGTCCTAATACTCAAGGGCGCCTCCATGGCCTGGTTCAAAGGACTGGTGGACAACTCCATCAACTCCTGGAGAAACCTGTGTGAGGAGTTTGTCTCCCACTTTACCGCGAGGCGGAAGTAGCCAAAGACCATGGCCGTGTTGAACGTCGTCGTCCAAGGGAAGAAAGAAACCTTGCGGAAGTACGTCGAGAGGTTAACGCGCGAGGGCGTGGAAGTTCCTGGCGCACAAGACAGTTTGAAATGCTTCATTTTCGAAAACAACCTTCGTGACGATTGCAAGTTCAAGGAAAAGTTAGGCCTCAGGGCGGCAATAGACATGAACGACCTGCTGACCAGCGTTCAACCGTACATCAACTATGAAAAAAAGAGACTAGCCAAAGAAGCGCTTAGGAGCAAGCAGTCAGGAAAAGGGAGCAAAGACAAACGTCACGGCGACGGCGAGAAGTCAAAGATCTAGTATGCCCGTTTCGAAAACTACACGCCCCTAAACTCGTCACAAGATGATATCCTCCGCGAGTGCCTAAATACGGAGTTTTAGAACGCCGACATCAGATTGCCCCAACCGCTGAAGGAGTTCTCCAGAACGGATAAGTCGAAATACTATCGGTTTCACCGGTCCTATGGCCACGATAGCGACGATTGCCGCCAACTCAAGGACGCAATCGAAGAACTGATCAGGAAGGGGAAGCTCAACCGCTTCACCAAAGGCGCATGCAGAAGAGACGACAAACGACATAGAGAGTCCCCACGCAAGGCGCCGCGCCACAACAAGTCCATGCGAGCAAAGGTTGTTAATGTCGTAGAAGAAGCATCGGGAAGCCAAGATAGTGAAGGCGAACCAAAAGAAAAGCGAGTTTTCCTTGGCTCCATCCTGGGCGGATTCACAGCTCCAAGGAATAGGCCAAAGACGGTGGCCTAAGAGGAAGGTAGTCGAGTTGCTGGCAGTACATGTTACAACACCGGCCTCCAAGAGTGCAAAGACGAGACCCATCCTGGGATTCACAAACGCTGAGAAGATCATTGTCACTGGCATTCGTGGCCATGACGTCGCCAGGTGCTTGGTGGACGAAGGTAGCTCCGTGGACATCTTGTACCAAGACGCCTTTGAGAAGCTGATCCTGAGGAAAGAAGATTTGAAATCCTACGACGACACCGAGCTTCACGGCTTCAACGGAACAAGCACACGTCCATGGGGGTACGTCAACCTAGTTGTGAACTTTGGAGAAGGGACAGGCGAGCAGACGGTGGAGACACCTTTCTTGGTAGTCCCGCTCGTATCTGTCTACATTTACATTTTGGGGCGCCCAACCCTGGCCGCACTAGACGTCGTCACTTCGACAGTACACTTAAGATGAAGTACCATGACCGGAACGGGAACGGGGACGTGGTTACCATCCGCGCGGATTTGGACAGCGCTAAGAGAGGCCACAAAGCCTGGGGGAAGCAGTCCATGCACGAGTCCGCCTATGTTTTGAAGGGATCCCTCGGCACCCCGAAGTTGCAAGTTTTCGATTGTACCAAGGCGAACTTGGACGCGCGCCAAGAGGAAAGACACCCAAGGGGAGAAAAAAGGTCAGGAGATGTCGTTCCTGCTTGAGGAAAAACTTCCTTTTGAGCGGCCCACACCTGACGAAGACTTCAAGACCATCCAGTTTGACGATAACCCAACACAAAAAGTAAAGATCGGGGCGAACCTACCACCACCAGGTAGAGGACGCACTCGTAAAATGCTTAAAATCCAACGCAGACCTTTTTGCCTGCTCGCCGGAAGAAATGTCGGAGATAGACCCTAGAGTTGCCTGCCACAAGCTGAATGTCAACCCGAAGAAAAGTATGTTGGCCAGAAGAGGTGCCAACAATCCCTGGAGATAGCTCAAGCTAGCAAAGAGATTGTCGACGGCCTACTACAAGCAAAATTTATCTCATAAATCAACTACACGCAGTGGCTATCCAACGTGGTCGTTGTGTAGAAGTCAAGCGGGAAATGACAAATGTTTGTCGATTACACGAACCTGAATAAGGCGTGCCCAAAGATGCATATCCCCTCCCTAACATTGAAAAACTTGTGGACAACTCGTCGAGATACAAATTGATATCCTTCATGGATGCCTACTCTGGCTACAACCAGATCCCTAAGGACGAGGACGATAGGAAGATGACGGCGTTCATGACCGAGGGCGCCAACTACATGTACAATGTCAGCCCTTTGGCTTGAGGAATGCGGGTGCCACCTACCATCGGATGATGAACAAGGTTTTCTGTGATGAAATAGGAATCATGCTCGAAGTCTACATGGATGATATGATCATAAAATCGGCCGAAGAACACCAGCATAAAGACCACTTGAAGGCGGTGTTTACCTGCATACGCCAGTATAACATGTGCCTCAACCCTGAAAAGTGCACCTTCAGAGTCAAAGTAGGAAAGTTATTGGGTTTTTACTTGACCCAAAGGGGATTCGAGGCGAACCCTGACAAGTGTAGAGCTGTCCTTGAGATGCAGGCCCCCTCAAGCAAGGAGCAGATTATGAAGCTGAACGGAATGCTGACTGCCTTGAGCAGGTTTATTTCCAAATCCACTCAATACGCCCTGCCTTTTTTCAGACTTCTGCGGAAAGAGGCAAATTTCGAATAGACTCTCGAGTGTGAAGTAGCGTTCAACATGTTGAAAGACATACTGGCACAACCGTCCATTTTATCCAGGCCCATGGCAGGAGAGACCCTTTTCTTGTACGTAGCCATATCAACGTAGGCCAACAACGCCGTCCTAGTAATGGAGATATGCACAAACTAGAATCGAGTCTATTTTTGTTCAAAATCCCTAGCCGGCCTCGAGACCCGCTACCAGAGGATGGAGAAAGTGGCACTCGCACTCATGGTGGCAGCAGAAAATTGAGGAGATACCTTTTGGCCCATTCTATTGTAGTCAGAACTGCCAACTGTTAAAGAACGTCGTGTTCCGCCTCGACCTTGCCGGAAGGATGACCAAGTGGTCCATCAAATTGTCTGAATTTGATATAGCGTTCGAGGCTAGGAGAACTTTAAAAGCCCAGGTGTTCGGCGACTTCCTAGAGGAATTCACCCCGGCCACCACTGAACCGTGCTCAAAGTGGACCGTCTTCACTGGTGGATCCTCCAACACGAGAGGCGGGGGAAGTCTAAGTCAAGACGGACTCCCAGCTAGTGGTATATCAGGTCAAAGGGGATGCACATGTAAAGGATGTGTTATTGCAAAAGTATTTGGGGACCGTCAGGGAAAGGATATAGGAGTTTGATTTTGTAGAACTCATCCACATTCTAAGGGAACAAAACACTAGAGCGGATGTTTTATCCAAACAGGCCAACATGCGATCAACAGGAGTAAACAACTCCTTCGTACAAGAAACGCTGGAGTGGCCTAGCTACGAAAGAAATGTCAGGACCGTGCTGGCAATAGATGCAGTCGCTCAACCAGGTCGCCAACACCGAGGCCGTGCTAGAGGAGTTGGGCTTCATCGATGAATCAAGGAACTTCACCGCCTTAGCAGAGGTCACCGTTAAGCAGGCTACAACCACTAGATATAACAGGAAGGTAAGGCCGAGGAACTTCAACACATGAGATCTCGTCCTAAGGAGAGCAGACGTTGGCAGACGAAATGCCCGAGAAGGAAAACTGGCAGCAAATTAGGAAGGATCATACAGGGTCAGCGCCAACACTGGGACTGGCGCCTACACCCTGGAAACTTTGGATGGCGACCCGATCCCAAGGACGTGGAACACAGACAAGCTCAAGCGTTACTATAGTTAAGTATCAAGTTTTCTATTCAATTTCCGCATTTGTTTTCCAGTCTTTAAAATTTCACATATAGGACCCATTGTAAGTCCATTTTAATGATATTAATAAAACAAGCGTCTTTCCCCCAAGGAAATGTGTCTTGTTACTGTCCTTTGGTTGACAGGACCAGGAAACTCCAACAAGGAAAACACCTTCAAAGGAGAACAGGCTGGCACAACTTCTGCTCTTAAGCAGAATAAAAGCATAAAGCGACCATGGCCGACCCGCCTAAGGGGCTAGCCATCCCACAGTAGAGTGTCTCACCCCCTAAACGCCCTATAAAGGGGGAACTAAGCCTTGGCCAGACATGTTCCACCGGGCACTAAAGAAAGCGCAAAGAGGAAAAGGACGCAACACGACATGAAAAAAAATGGAAAAGCGAATTACAGCATAAATTAAGATGCGGGCACGGAAAGGAACAACATGTGCAATTAAAAACGAGGAGGAATAGAAAAAGCGGATCTCTTTTCATTAAAATGTTCAAATCATTACAAGAGGGGCCGCGGCAGTGAAGTTTACACAAGCAATAAAGGAAGGCGAACAAGTACACAGGTCGGAGCACATCTTGCTTCGTCCGGCTATAATCTAAACGCGAAAAGCTAGAAAAGCTAGAAGAATTGGCTACCAAGTACAGACCATTGGATGCCCACAAACCCCTCAAGGAGGGCGGATACCCATTGTATGGCCTTATATCTTCAAAGGAGCGAATGTAACACATCCGCAGCCAGGAGAAGACCCAAGTCCATCAACAATTGTAGTGGTTGCATCCATGGACAAGAATAATTATTGGCACCAAAGAGCGAGCCAAGCGACACAAAACTTGCCAGAAGGAAGCCTAGTCTCGTCAAACTACATGGATCACGAAGTTCATCTCGTCAAACTGCATGGCTCACGAAGTTCATCTCGTCAAACTGCATGGTGCACGAAGTTCCTAACTTTGTCACGACATCCAAAGTCTCCACCGCAACTTCGAAAAACATTCCCACCCCAGAGGGTCGGTTTCCTCCGTAACAACCCATAATTACAAAACGGTCCTCCATAGCGACAAAATGAAGATCCATACCAACTTTGAGACGACGACATCCAGTCGGGTCCAGCACCCTGGTCACCACTAGGGACTGACAGACTGCTAATGGTTGAACCCACCAAGTTCCTTGAGTCCGCAAAACAAGGACCCATCCTTCCTTCTGGATCCAAGAAAGGACGAAGAAGAGCTGCAACAAGAAACACAAATAACAAAGAAAGCAAGTGATTGAACCGAGAGAAGTTTGGAAATGAAAAGAGAGAAGAAACTCCCTTCCATTTATAGACCCTGAAACCTACGAGCCAACGATCCAAATCAAGAGAAACTTGAGGGTTATGATCCAACGAGCGAGAGTCAGCCTCAGAAAAAGAAACGTAATGGAGAGGAATGCGCATGAAGCACTTCTCCCAATGCACATAAAAACCACGACATCGACACATGGAAAGTAGGAACTAGGGAGTCATCGCATCAGAAACGTTTCAGTTCAGGGTAGTTAATGCAACTACCCCCACTCACCTATCCAGGGTGCCATCTCCACTAGCGAAGGAAGACAACAAAACATCCTCAAAGACTTCAAGGGCACCCAATGCTCGAAGACGCCCCGTAGAGCGCCGCATATGGTTAAGCCATTCCGCCATAAAGGCATTAAAGGCTTGGGGGGGGAACTATTTTGGACTGGCCAGAAGACCAACCAGACAGTGACATGTGGACTGAAACGTCCACCACTCCAAGGCGCGTCACCTGAAGGCGCATACTAATGACCATGCACGCCACCACACCTTTAGAGCGTCCCCGTGCATCTAATACCGTACACGTGTCCTCTAACTGTTCCTAATCACACGCCGCGTATTCCGAAGACAATTATTCTCGCGAGCGCCTATATAAGGGTGAGTTAGCTTCACCCCCAAGATATGATTCACTTTACACACACTCTTTCTCAGTTCCATTACTTACTTGATCGTTAGAGTGCTAACGTGCTTGCAGGAACCTTTCGTTCCACCGCGAAGACTCGTCGCCACCGTACCGGAGCACTTTCCGCCATCGTTGCCTCCATTGGTTCCTTAATGGACATATCACATTTGTTCATAAATTTTGGATTTTTATTGTCACATCTCAATCTTTGTATTATGTCGCACATGTATCTCAGTGTTTACAATTTTCAAATCTTGCTTTTGTTTCGTGCATGTTTCATTTCTTGGTGAATTTGGCAAAATCAAGGTGTGGCATTGTAATTTTGATAAAAGCGAGCTTCAATATAATAACAGTGTCGTCGTGATTTTATCAAACTCATCGTCAATCTAAACACGCACCTTAAAATTTCTTTTCCTCAAATCTATATCTTATGAAACATGATTACTAGTTACTATAATCATGAACTTTATACTCATAAAAATATGGCATTGATAAATTGAAATAACTTTAGCCTATCCATCACAAAAAAAAAAAAAACTATTGGTTTTATATTAACTAGAAGGGGTGTGGTGTACCTAGCATAATGTTGTTGATGACTAATTTTGTAATTCTTTCTCAGAACTCACCATGTGATCCTTGTATGGTACACTGTTGTCTGCATTGGTGTGCTATATGCCAAGAGCATCGAGAGATGAAGAACCATCTATCTGATAATACCAACACTGATGGAACTATTACCAATCCTCCTCCAGTTCAAGAGATTAAATCTGATTTGAACAATGAATCTACATCGTCTGCAAGTTCTTCTACAAAGGATGAACACAATAATTTGGAGATTCAAGCTATTTAAGATATTTCACCTAGATATATCCAAGATCCAAGATTATAATAAAATCCATTGTCCTCCATTTTTTATTGAGCTATTAAAATAGTTCAATATATATAGAACTAGTTAAAATGCTATTTTTTTTAATGAAAGAGTTAGAATATTGTTATAACACAAAAACCTTAAGGTGGGCAAAAAAGCCTATATGCATAGCAAGGCATGCCATCAATAAGGCAAATTTGCTTGATTCTTATAGATAGTTTGGCATGTTTGGAAATATTAAGGATTATTTACCTTATAATTAATGATGTTATTAGGAATATATAGTGGGTTATTACCATGTACTCCAAGATTGGGCTTTGGCCAATCATTTCCTTTCCCTAAGTCGGAATTTTGTTTGATTTATGTTAAAAGTTAGTTACATTAAGTTGTACTATAAATTCACAATTGTATGAAATACACAAGGCTATCTTAGCGCTGATTCTTTAGATTGTAACAAAAAAAAAAAGAGCAGATTCTTTAGATTCTATGTTTTTCCTTCACTTTGCTTTACTTTTGATCTATGTAGACGACTCTACTTAGTGGGATAAGTTTTGGTTGTTGTTTGTGAAGTAAAAAGTAAAGTCACAAGAAAGTGGGGGTTTAAATTGTGACCTATTAAAAGTTTTGCAATAAAACTTCTCAAGTGCTTCCTTAAATTAGGTTAATTAGTTAGCAATAAATAATAACTAATGAATATAGCAAGTGACAAATTTGTGAGATTGGTAATTAAAGGAGACGAGTAAGAGAATCACACACATAAAGTTATTCAGGTTCATCTAATATGAACTAATTCAGTCTCCACAATACTGTGTGATATTCCCTATGTAGTTGAGATTTGGTGTTATCTCAACTAGTCCTTTTCTTGTATCACATCTTGCACAATTAAAGATTATTTAACAAAGCCTCAAATCTTGTTGCCTCCAATTAGAAATAAGAACATGAAATTGTACATTTCAGTGTTTGATTCGATCATAGGTAGCATGTTAGCCCAATAAGATGATAATGGTGTCGAAAGAGCCATATATTATCTCAGTCGTGTTTTGAATGATGCTGAAACTAGATATAGTCATGTTGAAAAATTGTGTCTGTGTCTGTACTTTTCATGTACCAGACTTAAGCAATATATAAAGCATGTTGATGTTTATGTTTATTCGCATTTTGATGTTATTAAGCATATGTTGTCTAAACCAATTTTGCATAGTCAAATTGGAAAATGGGCTTTGGCACTTACTGAATTTTCCCTAACTTATCAACCTTTGAAAGCTATTAAAGGTCATATTGTTGCTGATTTTATAGTAGACCATTCTTTGGTCGAAGCAACACAAAGTTATGTGGATAAGAAGTCTTGGACATTATATTTTGATGGTTCTAGCCATAAAAATGGTACTGGAGTTGATATTCTTATAATTTCTCCTTTAAACGTACCAACGAAATTTAAGTTCAAAATCAATGGTTATTGCTCCAATAATGAGGTTGAATATGAAGCCTTAATAGCAGGATTAGAAATGTTATTAGACTTGGGGGCAAAAGATGTTGAAATAAAGGGAGATTCAGAATTGGTTGTGAAACAATTAACAAAGGAATACAAATGTATTAGTAAAAATCTGATCATGTATTTTGTCACTGCTAATTTGTTGTTAAAACATTTCGACTCCGCTAATATTCAATTTGTGCCTCGAATTTAAAATCAAGAGGCAAATGACCTGGCACGGGTTGCCTCAGGTTACAGAGTTCCCAAATTAAAACTTCAAGAATTGATTGAAATCAAAGATAAATTAATTTCGACAGATTTCTCCTTGACACAATTGTCAATGCCAAAACTTGTGGGGGCAGATGGAGAAAGTGATTCAGATTTTGAAAACTTGGAAAATTTTGAAGTTTTTGCCATTGACAATTTAACAAACAATATCTTGAGAATCCATCAGGAATAGTTAGTCGAAAGACTAAGTATAGAGCTTTAAATTATGTAATCATTGGAAATGAATTATTTAAAAAGACTCCTGAAGGAGTTTTGCTCAAATGTCTTGGGGAAACTGAGGACATACTTAGCAATTTCTAGTGTACATAATGGATCTTGTGGTTCTAATCAAGCAGGTCATAAGATGAAATGGCTTCTATTTCGACAAGGAGTGTATTGGCCATCTATGTTGAAAGATTGCATAAAGTTTGCAAAAGGTTGTCAAGAATGTCAAAAACATGCAGGAATACAACATGTGTCCTGCAAGTGAATTACATTCAATTGTTAAACCTTAGCCATTTAAAGGTTGGGCTTTAGATTTGATTTGCGAAATACATCCTTCTTCATCAAGAGGCCATCATTATATTTTGATTGGAATAGACTACTTTACTAAGTGGATTGAGGTTTTTCCTTTGCCTAATGTTGATCAAGAGGCAGTGATTAGTTTCATTCAGAACCATATTATCTATAGGTATGGTATTCCTGAAACCATAACTACAGACCAAGGTTCAGTCTTCACTAGTCGAAAAAAGTTGAGTTAGCCTCTCAAACAGGTTTTAAGTTATTAACTTTGCACCTTATTATGCACAAGCAAATGGTCAGGTCGAAGCAGCCAATAAGATTATCATTAATTTGATTAAAAAGCATGTGGGTCAAAAACCTAAGAATTGGCACAAAACATTGGACCAAGTTATGTGGGCTTGTTGAATTTCTCCTAAAGAATCAACCAATTCTACACCATTTCGACTAACCTTTGGTCAAGATGCGGTTTTGCCAATAGAAATTTGTCTACAGTAAACTAGAGTTCAAAAACAAATGCAAATTCCAACATATCATTATTGGAATATAATGTTGGATGAATTAGTTGATTTAGATGAAGAAAGGTAGGTTGCATTATAAGTTCTTTTAAGACAAAAAGAACGTGTTGCAAAAGCCTACAATAAAAAAGTTAAGTCAAAATCTTTCTCTTTAGGAGATTTGGTTTGGAAATTACTTTTACCTCTGGATAAAAAAGATAGAGTTTTAGGCAAATGGTCCCCAAATTGGGAAGGTCCATTTGAATTTCTACAAGTTTTTCAAATGGTGCTTATGAAATAGAATAATTCGCTTCCGACAGTCGAATATTTTGCATAAATGGAAAATATTTAAAGAAATATAAGCCTATGTTACAGGAAGTTAAAATAATTCAAGAGTAATTTTGACAGACATTCAAAACATGGCATTTGGATTAAAACAAAATCAATGCTCGGGGGAAATTGTCGAAATCAAAGACATTGTCAAAGTATTACAAACCAAAATTCCAAAATAAAAAATGGATATTGTCATGTTACACATCTTCATGACAACACCAAAACAAAAAGAAAAAGTCTAACTTAGTCGAAACTAAAGGTTTAAAATTGGAGGTTATTCTTCAATCTTCCATAGGCTGCTTCAGCATGTCTTAGTGTTAGATCAATAAAGGACTCAACTTTGACCAATGTTGCAATTTCAGCTTCAAGTTTGGCAGCATTCTCATAATGTTGAAGAGCTGTTTAGGCCTTCGACTCCAACTGAGCTTTTATTGAAGTTGAATTTGTGTTTTCAATTTCAACTTTCCTTTGTTTGGCACTTCTGACTTTGGCCTGGAGATTTTCAATTTCTTCTTCCCATTGGGAAATGCTAATATCCAATGCCGTTAGCTCATCTTCTTCCTTCTTGGCCTTTGTTTCTAGAGAAAATGCATCAGATTGTGAAGAATCGCCTTTTTTCAACTCTTGTTGTCGAAAGGTTATTCGAGTATCTATTTTCTCAGTAGCTTCCCTTTTCTTCTAGAATTGCCTTGCTATTTGTTCCAAGAGAAGTTCAAATTCGACAAGGAATGAAATGAGTGACTCATTGGCAGCAGACTCTGGAGATTTGAGGAGGATATCCAGCAAACCTTTTATCTCATAGTATGCACTAGGATCCTGTCAAAGTGTTTGAAACAAATCCACATATAAGACCTTGTTTTGCAATTTCTAGATTAATTCTTCATGAGTATTCACTATGAACTCGGCTCCAATAGAGGTCGCCAAGAATTCAGATTCTAAAACTCAGACTCTGATGACTTCAGAGGCTGACTTTCTTTAGACTCTCAGTAATGAGCTTCTGATAGAACTCAGACTCTGATGTCCTTTAGACTCTCAGTTTCTCATTCAGAGTCAAGCATGTTTTTCAGAGATAAAATGGATGTTCAGATTCTTTTTAATAAAATCAAATCTTTCTTTGATAGAGGTTTTGTGAATATATCAGCCCATTGATGATCGGTATCAATGAATTGAATATCCACAACACCCTTCTGAACATAATCTCTTATAAAATGGTGTTTAATCTCAATGTGCTTGGCTCTAGAATGCAGAATTGGAATCTTAGATAGACAAATAGCAGCAGTATTATCACAAAAGATAGGAATGTTGTTCTCATGAATTCGATAGTCTTCTAACTGATGTTTCATCCAGAGTAGTTGTGTGCAATAACTTGCAGCTGAGATGTATGCTGCTTCTGCTGTTGACAATGCAATAGTTGATTGTCTTTTATTAGCCCTATGATATCAGATTCTCACCAAGAAATTGACAATTTCCACTGGTTGATTTTCTTTCAATCCTATCACCAGCATAGTCAGCATCACAAAATCCAACCAACTTATAATCTAAGGATTTCTTATAAAGAAGTCCAAGATTTATTGTTCCTTTTAGATACCTGAAGATTCTCTTGACAGCAGTCATATGAGATTCTCTAGGATCTGATTGGAATCTTGCACATAAGCATACACTGAATAAAATATCTGGTCTGGAAGCTGTTAAGTATAACAGAGAACTAATCATACCTCTGTACAGCTTCTGATCTACCTTAGAGCTCGTGTCTTCTTTACTTAAGTTGCAGGTTGGATGCAATTGGTGTTGTCATCAATTTACAATCCTCAAGCTTGAACTTCTTCAGAAGCTCCTTTGTATATTTTGATTGATGAACATACACTCCATCTTTGCATTGGTTGATTTGAATTCCTAGAAAGAACTTTAATTCTCCCATCATGCTCATTTCAAATTCATCCTGCATTAACTTAGAAAATTCCTTGCAAAGATTGGCATTAGTAGATCCAAAAATAATATTATCCACATAGATTTAAACAATGAGAATGTCTTTCTTAAGTGTCTTTCTGAAAAGTGTAGTGTCAACATGTCCTCTTACAAACTCATTCTTAAGTAAGAAATTACTCAGTCTCTCATACCAAGCTCTGGGAGCTTCTTTCAAACCATACAGTGACTTCTTAAGCTTAAAAACAAAGTCTGGATGTTTTAAATCTTCAAAACCAGGGGTTGGTTGACATACACTTCTTCAGAGATGACTCCATTTAGAAATGCACTCTTAACATCCATTTGATATAAGATGATGTCATGATTAACTGCATAAGATAAAAGTAACCTTATTGCTTCCAATCTTGCAACTGGAGCAAAAGTTTCAGTATAATCAATTCCTTCTTGTTAAGTGTAACCTTGAGCAACAAGTCTTGCCTTGTTTCTGATTAC
The DNA here is from genome assembly GCA_018208015.1 of Medicago ruthenica. NCBI lineage: Eukaryota > Viridiplantae > Streptophyta > Magnoliopsida > Fabales > Fabaceae > Medicago > Medicago ruthenica. The sequence goes on from CM031377.1 coordinate 68,070,100, forward strand.
TTCTCCTTGTTCATTCATCATTGTTTCTGAACACCCATTTTGTTCTAATAATGTTCTTGTGATTTGGCTTTGCAACCAACTCCCAAACATCATTTCTTTCAAACTGATTGAGTTCTTCTTGCATTGCAACTATCCATCCATTGTCTGAAAGTGCTTCATCCACAGAAGTTGGTTCTATCATGGACAACAGACCCATCATAGAATGATCTTGTCTGAATGTTGATCTAGTCTTTCTTGGACTGTCTTTGTTTCCAATGATCAGTTCTTCTGGATGTGAAGACTTGTATTTAAAAGTGTTCTTGGGTGGATGTGCTTCTGGGGGATCATTAAGAACTTCTTCAGAAACATCTAGTTCAGATTCTGAAAATTTCCTCAGACTCAGAAATCTGATTAGGTTCTGAAGTATCATCTGAAAGCTGAATATCTGCAAAACTTTCAACTAGCTCTGATTTTTTATTATCAGGCTTCTTGTCATCAAATCTGATGTGCATTGATTCTTCAACAACATGTGTTTCTGAATTATACACTCTGTATGCTTTAGATCTCTCAGAGTATCCTAAAAAGATACCCTTGTGAGCCTTAGCATCAAATTTCTTTATATAGACTTCGTTGTTCAGAATATAACATGTATATCCAAACTGATGAAAATAAGAAATACTTGGTTTTCTTCCTTTGAACAATTCATATGTTGTTTTATTTAAAATAGGTCAAATATATATTCTATTTTGAATATAACATGTTGTGTTTACAGCTTCTGCCCAGAAGTACTTTGCAATATTAAATTCATGAATCATGGTTCTGGCCATTTCTTGCAAAGATCTGTTCTTTCTCTCTACAACTCCATTTTGTTGTGGAGTTCTAGGAGAAGAGAACTCATGGAGGATTCCATGTTCTTCACAAAAAGTTTCAAAAGGTTCATTTTCAATTTCACCACCATGATCACTTCTAACTTTTAAAATTTTCAATTCATTTTCAGTTTGTACTTGCTTGCAGAAGTTGTTGAACACATCATATGTTTCATTCTTGGTTCTAAGGAATTTTACCCAAGTCCATCTACTGTAATCATCAACAATTACCAATCCATATTTATTCCCATTGATTGATGCAGTTCTAAAGGTCAGAAGGTAGAAACAATGTTTTTGGATTTAAAGGAACTTTTAATGATTTTTCCTTTCTGGCATGCTCCACACAGAGCATCTGAGTGATAGTCAATGTTTGGTAAGCCTCTGACCAGTTGTAACTTACTAAGCTTAGAGATTAGTCTCCAGTTAGCATGTCTCAACCTTTTGTGCCATACCCATTTCTCATCACTCACAGATAGAAGACATACTACCTTCTGATCAACCAATTCAGAAAAATCTATTTTATAAACATTGTTCTTCCTCTTTCCTTTGAGCACAACATATTTATCTTTGTTGTTGATTACTGTACAAGAATTCTTATCAAACAAGACATCATAACCACTATCACAAAATTGACTTATGCTAAGTAGGTTATGTCTTAGTCCATCTACCAACCAAACATTATTAATAGAAATGGAAGAATTACCTATCTTACCAGTACCAATGATCTTGCCTTTTTGGTTTCCTCCAAATCCCACAGTTCCTCCCTCTTTCATGGTCAGGGTTTCAAACATAGATCTTTCTCCTGTCATGTGACGCGAGCAGCCACTGTCCAGGTACCATGACTTCTCCTTTTCTTTGGCTTTTAAGCATATCTGCAACAGAAATGATTTCAGACTTAGGTACCCATATCTTTATGGGTCCTCTTTGGTTAGTTCTGAAAGGATATGACTTCTTTTGTACCTTTTGTCTAACATTATGAGATTTAAAAGATTTTACATACACTGGTTTATTATCTTTTGATGATTTCACAAACACAGCCTTTTGAAAATGTGAGTCTGAATTTTTCAGAGTCTGAGACTTGCTTGTCTTGGGTTCTGATCTTTTTCAGACCCTAAACCTTTTCAGATTTAGAGTCTGTTTTACTCACAATCTTAGACTTAGAACATTTTGGTTTAGATTTTGGCAAGGTTTTAGATTTTGCCTTCATCTTTTCCTTAGGATTCGAAGTTTTGGGTTCTGAGTTGTTCAGAACTTCAGGTTCAGCAGTCTTAGTTTCTGGTAAATTCAGTTTCTCAGAAATGTCTGATGCAGATACAAAACACACCTTAGTGCCTTTCATAATATCTCCAGAACAGGATGATGGGTTTGTTTCTTTTGAATGATTGAATGGATCATTTTTGAAACCAATACCTTCTCCCCTGTTTCTATTAACATTGTAAATCATAGAAGCAACTTTACTCCTGTTGATTCCAGTTAAGATGAAATCCTGAAGTGCAATTTCTTGCTCACTTGGGACTTCATCAGGTTTCTTATGTGCCATTTTTCTGAATTCGCTAACTTCTTCATCAATCTCATTGATATGATTACGAAGTTGGAGATTCTCATCAGCCAGCAAGTTATATTTCTTTTTCAAAGATTTTAATTGAATTAACTTGCTTCTGAGATGGTACATAAGATCCTTAACTGATTTAACAAGCTCAGAATGAGTAAGTTTAGAATATACCTCATCTTCATCTTCAGAGTCTGATCCTAACTCTGCATCAGAAGATGTTGTAGCAACAAGAGCTAGATTTGCTTCTTCTTCATCTTCCTTCTCAGATGCAGATTCATTGTCAAGCTCATCCCATGTAGCCATAAGACTTTTCTTTAATCTGTCTTTGAGGTTGCCTTACTTTGAGTTAGTCTTTCTAGATTTCTCCTTTGATTTATCCTTTTGGAGATCTGGACAATCAGCTATGAAATGACCAGTTTTCTTGCAGTTGAAGCAACCTTTCTGATCTTCCTTCTTGGAACCAGATCCTTTGAAGTTACTGCTCCTGTTAGAGAACTTCTTTTGTCTTTTCATCAAGTACTGAAACCTTTTAGAAAGCATTGCTAGTTCCTCAGCTTCTGGATCTTCTTCAGAACTTCCCTCAAGAAATTCTTCATCAAATTCTGAAGCTTTTAGGGCTTTTGAAGACATTCCTTTAGATTTAAGTGCTATAGACTTAGATTTTCTAATAGGTTCATCTTCATCGAGTCCTAATTCATGCACTTTGAGAGAGCTTATAAGATCTTCAATACTTAGAGTATTTAGATCTTTAGCTTCCTGAATAGCAGTCACTTTAGGTCTCCATTTAGATGGCAGACTTCTGAGAATCTTGTTCACATGATCAGCAGTTGAGTAACTCTTTTTCAAAATTTGAAGTCCAGAAACCAGCGTCTGAAATCTTGAGAACATAGTCTCAATGTTTTCATCCTCCTTCATTCTGAACAACTCGTACTGTTGAACCAGAAGATTGGCTTTTGCTTCTCTAACCTTCTTGTTTCCTTCATAGTTAGAGCAGAGAGAAGTGAAGATGGCCTTTGTTGTTGACTTATCACTTAGCTTTAGATACTCATTGTGAGGTAGAGAGTCCACAATGATACCTCTTACTCTATGATGCTTTCTGTAAATCTTTCTCTTAGCATCAATAAGATTCTTCCTGTTTGTGGCAACTCCTTCTTCATTAACTGGTATAGTTATACCATCTTCAATGATATCCCAAAGGCTATCATCTATTCCAATGATATGACTATACATCTTGCCTTTCCACCATGAAATTTTTTCAGGATCACCAGTAAACAAAGGAGGTTTATGGTGTGAGTGTGATTGCTTGTCATCTGTACCATAATCAAATGATACAGCAGCACCAGATCTGGGATTAGGTTGAGAGGAACCACCAGATTCTTCAGCAGACATGTTTTTCTCTGGATCTTGACAGACTCGTTGTTAGGTGAATGAATATCAGAACCGGAGCTCTGATACCAATTGAAGGTGAGAAAAACACAAGAAGGGAGGTTGAATTGTGTTGGCCTTTTCTTTCTCAAACTAAGAAATAGTTCAGAGTCTGATGTTAAGTCAGAGTCTGAAACTATGTTCAGAGTTCAGACGCAGCGGATAAAGTATAAAATGAGAGAGAGAGAGAGAGAGAGGACACAAACAATTATCCTGGTTCCTTCCACAACTCGGAAGTAGTCCAGTCCCCTTGTCACTTACAAGAGATTTTTCACTATAATCACACAGATTACAAATGCTCAAGCACAAAAGCAAGAGACTTCGCAATGCTCAAGAACAACTTCAAGAGACTTCCTAATTGCTCAAGCACACAAGCAAGAGACTTCTGACAAACTAAGATTACAATAATATAGTTTGAATGAACACTTGATATATTATCAAAGGTGTTTACAAAATACAACACAGTGTTTAGACTCTAGTCTTAAGAAATTCTAAGATATGAAAGTTTGTAAGAATTTCTAAGTGTTTGCTGCGTAGTGAATTTGGCAGAGTATTGACACTTTCAAAATTGTAGAGCCTTGTATATGCGTATCTTTTCTTCAAGTCTTCAGTCCTTTATATAGAGGAGTAGAGAGACATTGAGAAGATGCCAAAATGAATGCCATATCATCAAGAGAGTCGTTTAAGCTAAAGCTTGATCCAACATTGATTTGTTCCTTGATTTGGTATGTGTACCATGAAGAATAACAGTTGAATCCTTTGCTGAAAATGGATTAAATGTTTTGTCCACGGAGACAATGTTTCAGAGCACGTTCTGACTCTGAGGTTGTTGCAGAGGTCGTGGTTGTACTATGTCCTTTTGACAGTGACAGCAGTTGACTTCTGATTCTCCTTCAGACTTAACCTTCAGACTTCAGACTCTGAGAGTTAGCTTCTGATCTTCCAGCTTCTGATGCTTTCGGATCCTGACTGTCATCAGATTCTGACTTGAAACTCAAGCTTCAATATGTTCCTTTGCTCTTAACTTGATCTTTCAGAACCACTATTAGATACATGATTTAAGTATATGGTCCTGCACACTTAGAACAAGCATTAGCATATCCAATTTTCTTTTTAATACCTTGTTATCATCAAAACTTAAAAGAGGCTTGTTCATACATTTTGTTCCAACAACCATAACCAAACATGAACTTTAGCACAAAAACAACATGATTTCATCAATTTACACATACCCAAAATAACCATAACAATTGGAGCACGAAATTCACATATAATCATCATCTGTTCATGAAATTAAACATAATTCAAAACACCCACAAATATCCAATTGCTCATAAAAACTAAATGGTGAAAATAACATTCCCTCTTACTTCTTAATCCACTCCAATAAGCTCTTCTAAGTAGAAATCCCTCTCTCCTCCCTTTACTCTTGAGCTTCCTTCACTTTATATCCAAGCCTCTTCCTCTTTCTCTCCTCTATCTCTAGCCTCTCTTGTGTTTATGACAAATTAGCTTGACCTAATTTGTCACAGCACAAACTATTCTATTTATTTAATGGGTTTGGGTTACTCACACTAATGGGTTTAGCCTATTTTCATTCTCTCAAAATTAACACTACTATTTTACTTCACTTAAACCCTCTTATTACTCACACACCTCTATTCTCTTAATTCTTGAGTTTCTAATTTCTAACACTTCACAAAATTATCCTTTACCCGTAAATGACCAAAATACCCTCAATCACTAAAAATCCACTGACTTACCAATTTTCCAATAAAATAAACAATTAACAAATATAATAATATTAAATAAAACTATTACTAAAAATCGGGGTGTTACATTAGTCGAACCCTCCCAGAAGTGTATGGCAGCAAAAAGTAAAGTTTTGCCATATTTTAAGCATGTTTTTGATAGCTGGATGAGGTCGAAAATTCGTGTATTTTTCCAAGATTGGGATTTCTTTAAGTTTGACCTTTTGTAGCCATTTAAGGTAGGTCGAAGTATTTGTGGGTGAAGGGGTTGATCGAAAAACCCTATTTGGTGCATTCATAAAGTTCATGTTATAGGGTCCCTTAGTGAAAATTCTAGGTTTTCATATGCTACGACCAGGGAAAATCTTCTTAATTTTTGCAGCATCTATACTAGGATCAGGAAGTGGTCCTAAAAACCCATAAACACTATTTGAAACATAATAAGGAATCAATACATGGGACATCTAAATTTTGGCCTTTTCTACATCCAAGGAGAGTTCTGGTGCATGTGCCTGGTTGTTCTTCGTGGGAAGAACATCAACATTAGAAGCAAGAGGAACAGAGGTGTTCTTGGAAGATGATGATGCCATTAGATAGATTGGGAGAAATGCGAAGGGTTTTATGAAGAATAAAGGTTGTTTGGGTGAAGATTGAAGTATCTTTAGAGCTTTTCGTGATCTGTAAAAATGAAGTTTCTTGTGTTTTCAGAAAGCAAAAAGAGCTAGAGAGAAAGTGCAGGAAAAGTGAGAAAGGAATAGAAAGGGTTAAAAGAACTTTTTGAGTCTAGTCGAATAATGGACTGCCACGTAGTCGAAAAATTCAGAGGTAGTGGGAGCATGAAGAGCCTTTAGGTGACAGTTGTGTTTTCATGGTTTAAGAGGTGGCCCACTCAATCCCAAAAAGTGGCGTAGTAATGATGAAAACTAAAAAGACAATTTTTGAAAGGACATTGTGATGAATATGACCTCATTATTATGAGAAAATACAGAGTTTTCAAAAATGATCTTCTTCTCCTTCATTGTTTCCAGTCGAAAATGACATTTTTAATGGGCAATTTGTTAGCCTGTATTTTTAAGTGTGTTTTTCGACAGGTAAATTAGTCAAGACCATGAAATTCTTTAAGTACAAAAAGGAAAGAAAAGCTTTCGACTAAATGCTTGAATTCGACTAAGATGAATTCAAATTCTCAATAAGGAGGCAAGTTTGAAGGTCCAGACACGTGGGAAACATGCCAAAATTGTCGAAGTAATTTAGTTTCTAGCCGTTGGTCTGTTAGTTATTTTTCTTATGTATATATAGTAGTTTTTCATAGGAAAATGTGGTCACAAATCACTCTTACAGAATTCTAAAACTCAAAGTACCCAGCGTAGAGAGAAAAGAGTCACAGAATGTATGTAAAGATTTGCTGAACCATTTACATTTCAATGCAACGCAATTACTTTTTCTTTAAGTTTCTTTGCTTTTAAATTCCTAAGTATTTTAGCCTTTTAATCCTAAAGCACATTGTTCATTCCTGTCAAAAGACATCTATCTTCATCACAAAACAATTTTATTCATCTTGTTCATAAACAAACTCATGAATATGATGAATGTTCATACATTTTCTGGAAAATCATTGCACAACATGTCCTAGAATTTCTAGTTTGATCTTGCAAGTAACATTTTAAAACTAGTCTTATTGTTTACCAAAAACATCGGTAAGCCCCGGGTCTATAATTTGGCGAATGAACTAACCATCAACACAGTAGCGGATCACGCACCATCAACTCCCTACAACATCAACAACAAGCATTAACAACTCTTTCGAGCCCCAAATAGTCCTGTGCCAAACAAAAAGAATGACTAGGATATCACAATAGTCTAAATTCGCTCACAAGATTGAGACGGATATTGAGACTAAACCTGTGCGTTGGAAGCGAACCCAAAACCTCGAAACCTACATATTTCAACAGACCTGAACAACTATTAGAGAATCTAGGAATGAGAATGCCAAAGCAGTGACAACGTGGAACCTTATCTATTGAAACCTATAGAACTTAATAGATCTGAATTTTATTAAGGGTTAAATAAGTCTCCCGTTATTATAATTATGTCACTTTTTGTTTTTAGGCGGTCAAAAATTTTCTTCAAACTGTACTCCCTCAATTATTTTTCGTCATCGAATGTGACGATCGTTGTTAAAGCTTGCACACATGACGGTGCATAAAGGACTAAAAATGAAATTATAGAGACAAAAAATTATTTTAACAAAAGTTTTGCTAATTATAAATATACTGGCTTTCGTTTTTAATCCCTCTATATATTGCGACATGTGCAACCTTTAACAACAAGAATCCAATTTGTTGGAGGAAGTTAAGGGACCAATGTTTGAAATAGATTTAGAGAAACTAAAAACAAAAAATGATACTATAAATTATACCGTCTCTAAATATAAGACCCTTTTTTGAAAAACACGGGAATTAAGAAAGTTGATTATTGTATTAATTTTGTTAACAAATGTTATTGTTTTACAAATTTGGCCTTTAGGAGAGAGGGTTTGTTAATGTTTCCAAGAGTATTTATTACAAATTGAAGAAAAATATGTAACGTATAAAAGTGTATATTGGTGAAGAAATAATTAATCTACGTACTTTGAAATTTGAAAAGGGTCTTATAAAAAAGGACAAAGAAAAAACTCTAAAGGGTCTTATAATTAGGGATAGATGTAGTATATTTATAAGGATGAAGGACTTATTTAACAATCTTTAATGAACTGAGATTGTTAATTAAGTGTTAACTGAATATATCTTGTATAAAATTACGATGACTTATTATGATTTCTACAAATTCACAGTGATATAAATAAATAGTTATTTTTTTAGAGGATAAATAAATAGTAATGTTGCGCTGAATTAATGTGTAAATAAAATTTTTACTTTTGGATTAGCTTTCGTAGCTAATATAACGGCCATTATTAATTATTTTTCTTATTTTATAATATATACTATTAATGTTGCGCTGAATTAATATGTAAAGAACATTTAAAAAGTCATCCATTGCTCATTGCAGATGGCGTAATCGTTAGCACAATTGTCTAATTCTTGGTATTGAGATTGTCTCTTCTTATATCATCAGTGAAGGAAACAGTTATGCGGACAAGCTTGGTAACCATGGTTACCTTGTTCATAATACCGTTTGGAGGGATTCTTTGCCTGTTTTCATTCGGGATGATTTTTTTAGCAACCGTTTTGGGTTACTTACTTTTTTTTCCTTAACGCTTTTTTATTTTTTTTTCTTTTCTTTTGTTGTTTTCTTTTGGCCTTTTTTAGAGGGTTTTGGTTCGCCCCCCTGTACAATTTTTTTTTTCTATTAATATATATTATGAGTAAGTGGCGAATGATGGTAGTTTTTTGGGGTGCCGACCAAGATGGGATGTTCAGTTTCTCCTTGATGTTCTTCTTACTCTTTGTTCACAAAAAAAAAACATTTATTTGCAAAAATTAAAAAGATATAAAGAACATTTTTAATTTCATCCCTTCAAAAAATCATTTTTAATTTTGTATTACTTCGTCACATAATGTATATTGGACTCTTTATTAATTTTATTATTTTTCAATAAATACATAAATAAGTGTTAAGGATGACCTGTAGTTGAGGAGTGCGAGCAGGATCTGTTGGTGGAGGTGGAGGTGGAGGGTATTCTAGGTGGAGTGGTCGCTTTGCTACCAAATTCTGAGTCTTCAACTTCTTGATCCAGTCTTCAGATTTTGAGTCTTCAACTTCTGAACTTCAGCTTCTAGGAGTCTTTCAGATTCTGACTGTCTTCAGATTCTGACTTGCAACAAGCTTCTCTTATAAATTCTTTGCTCTTCATTTAGGGATGACAATTGGACCCAGCCCCGATGGGTACCCGCAATGGGTAGGGCAAAACCCCGCTTTCATGGGTTCGGGGTTGGGGCCGGGTAATTACCTGCAAATTCAAATGAGTATGGGCACGAGTAAGGGTACTATACTGCATAGTCCCACAACCCGCATATACATATTTATATAATATGATAAATAATTTATTTATTTTTGGTGTATAATTAATTAATTTATTTAGCTATTTAAGCCTAAACATAAACCAAAAAACTACTTAATTAAGTAACCATTCCCTCGTGTAAAATTTTTTAGGTATATTTTGGATTTTTTTATTTGGCTAAATACTACGATTCGTACTATTTTATGAGTTGATTTGAAAACTTTTGGACCATAATTTTATTTCAATTGTGAAATTTTTAGTGTTTTTTCATAATTAAAGTGCGGGTAATGGGTGCGGGTATGGACACTTAGGTACCCATAGGGTATGGGGAAGGGCACTAAAATTGTTGCCCACAAGGGTATAGGCTTGGGTACAAGTATTTTTTACAGACGTGGGTATGGGGAAGGGCACTGTAGTACCTTACCCATAGGGTACCCATTGCCATCCCTATGACTTCATTTGTTTTTTCAAAACTAATACATGATTAAGACTTTGTAAATTTTTGTCTACGGTCCTGCATACTTGAACAAATATTAGAATATACAATTGAACTTTTAATACCTTGTTATCATCAAAACTAAAGAGACATTGTCTAGAACCTATTTTGTTCCAACATTGATGCTATGAGATCTTTTGATCAGACTGATCTTATTATATTTATGTTGAGATATTGTGTTATGATCAGAGACATGACATTTGAGTTATGATTTTATTTCCGCTGTGCTATGAATATAATCGATGAAATTTTTATATTGGAATATTTATATGAGATGTATGTTGAGTAGTGAGACCTTGATGTATGATAATATATGATTTATCACTTTATAAATGTTCTCGGGGATTGGGGTCTTACAATTACCAAAAAAAATTGAATGTTCATCATCTTCATGAGTTTGTTTATGAAAAGATGAAGAAAACTGTTTTTAGGATGAAGATAACTGCTTTTCGACATGAATCATACATATAGTTTGATTTCAAAATAGAAAAAAAAAATTACTTTTTATTTCTTTGTTTGTTTTTATCAATGTTGTTAAAACCGGACCGGACCGGCCGGTTCGACCGATTCAACGGGGATCCGGACCAAGCACTGGTCCGGACAGTCATATAGAACCGGAAGTCATTAAAACCGTCCAAAAACCGGTCTAAACCGGTGAAAATCGGTTATACCGGTGAACCGGACCGGTTTATTTCTAACCGGACGATCTACCTTTTCCTTTTTAAACCACTAGAATTCCATTTTTTCTTCTAGTTTTCAGCCCCTCAAATTAATTTTGTATTCAATGACTATAATTCACGTTTAAATTTGCATATGTATATAAAGGGAAAACGCAATAATTTACCATGATCACAATTCACAATTGTTAAACCTGTGGAATAGTTACCTTATATAGTGTGTGCAGCAATAAATTGATTTGTTATTAGTTGGATACCAAAATTGGATACCAAAAAAAAAAATTATTTGTTATTACTTGAGATCACAACAGTTATGGCTTAATTGATTTGGTCATTTTTTTCAATGTTCTTATAACTATTAGACTCTTTTGAATGAGAAAATTTTATTTACACTTGAGTAAGACACGAATCATAACATAACTTTTGCATTGAAATTGAATTTGCTATTATTTTGACTTGATGGAAACAAGACCCGACTCTTTTGAATGTTGATTTTATTCCATGTATTTGCCATGGATATGACTCTCTTGAATGTATTTGTCAACAATGTTTTGTGTTGGTAATATTAATGCATTTTTACTTTATTGGTTATGATTTGAAATGAATTAGTTATACAAATTAGCATTAAATGTATTATTTATTTATTTGTATATTTAATTCCAGCTCAAACGGTTCTATAGCACTTTAAACGGTTGGACCGGTTGAACCATGAACCGGATGTCACACCGGTTCGACCTTCGGTCAGGTTTTAAAAACATTGGTTTTTATGTTTTTTTTTTTTGCGGTTCCAGTTTATCTGAACGTGTGAGAAAGATTGGAAGTAGGGGTGGGAATAGGCTAGGCCGAGATAGGCTTTGCAAGGCCTAAGCCTAGCCTGCCAAATTTTTTAAGGCCTAAGCTTGGCCTGCGACCTGTCATAGGCTTACTTTTGAGGTCTGAGCCTGGCCTTCTGAAAGCCTGATAAGGCCTGCTAGTCTGCTTAAAAGTCTATATCATATGAACATCTTTAAGTAAGCAATGTGATCTAAGTTTAAATAGACTAGCGAACTAATAGATCAATTAGATTAAACTCTCTTTTAGTAATCAACATGAGTTTTTAGGGAATTTAACTATATATTGCATCATATTTCAATTCTAGTTTATAATAATACATTTGTATATGCGAAAAATTAATGTATACTAATAAACTTAAATTACTAACGAATTTATATTTTAATTCAAAGTACAAAATATATTATAATAATAAATAATATTAATCATATTTACATAAATAGGCCGGCCTAATAGGCTTAAGAGGCTTTTTGAATGGACTGTGGCCTGGCATTTTAAGCTAAATAGGCTTCTAAAAAAGCCTAGGCCTTCTCTATTTAAGAAAAAAGTCTGGCCTGGCCTGGCCTGGCCTGTCGTAGGCTAGGTCGTTGACCCCTGTAGGCCGGCCTGACCTATTCCCATCCCTAATTGGAAAGTTAGTCTAATAATTCTTTTCATTGTTCACATATTTCTTTGAAAAGTGGTTTCAATACTAATCAACTTTTCAGCATCTAACTTTTAATCAATCAATCTATTACAGGCCACACTTGTGAGTTCAAGATATAAGTCTTTCTCAATGTCAAATCTCGAACCGCGTACCACAAGGTTGAAGATTTAACTTACAACCAAATGACCTCACCTGAAACAGGCAGATCTAACTGTTTGAATAGTCAGAAAATAGTTTTAGTCCTTACGATCAGGGGATTTCTAGAGACTGAATCAAATGTCTTGGTTTCTGATGCATATCTATATAACTTTCTCAATACGATTCCGTATTCTTGTCCTCTCCACTTGTTCTTAAAGATATACATGAAAAATTGAAATATGATTTAACTTCATTGCATGGTAAAGGATATTGCTTATATATGATGTAAAGAAATCTCGAATATTGAGGCACAGCAGCAGCAGCCCTTCGAAATTCTTAGACCTTAGTGTGCCAAGATCCTAAGAAATCTAAATAAACCTGTTTGAGAGAATAAATGGAGAATGCATCCCTCTGTTTCAATTTCCCATTTTATCTGGATGATTCCTTCTAACGACCTATTGGACCAACTGTTGTCTTGACTGTTCTAATAATCTTTTCTGACAGATTGTGTCTTCTATAGTTATTATATTCACATATACACTAATGCCCCGACCCAAATGAAGTAGTACATTATCTAATGTTGGCTGAAACATGCATTCTGACTTAAGCTTTTTTTATAGGTAAATAAATGTTAGTAAACTAATCATTATGTTATTTATCAAAGTTTGAATCCTGGACCTCTTAGTTAAAACCTCATCAACATCCATTAGCTAACCAATTGAGCTGCCTGTTTGGAAAATAAATGTCACGACTGTTTTAACACCAAGTTCAAAGAATCTGTTAAGCTCATTTTCTGTGATTGCCACAAAATTGGTAAGTTAGAGGAGTGTATTGTTTTACCTTGATAAACCTGATCATGTTTATTGTTATACTCAAGCCAGTTTTGGTGTTGTTCATGATTATAATACTAAGATGCATAGAACTATTAACTAATGCTTGGTTATGATTATGTCTTCTACAGCTTATTATTTTCATATACCAGTCCCTCTTCAGTGTTATTATTTAGAGTTAGTTTATTATCTTGGGAAGTGTTTGTCTCATATGATAGTTAAGACCAGGCCGAATTGCTTGAAGTGGTGGAGGGTGAGAAGATGCTAAGACATATATATTCACGAAGGCAAATTCTTGCTTACCCATCAATAAAAGGTGAGAATACTACCCATGTTAAGTTGACCTAATCAAAATAATGTATTTATATAACATTAAAAATAATAGAAAATAAATAAATAACTTTGATTGATGTCAACTCAGTATGAGTTGTGTTACCCACCTTTTATTGATAGATACCGAAGTTGTCATCATTCATGAATTGCTTGAAGTGTCGTGTCGGATAAAGCAACAAGGTCGCCAACGCCGAATGATGAAAAAATGTAGTAAATTAGTTCCTCATGCAAAACTTTCTAACCCTTAACATGATGTCTCTACTAGTATCTTCTGCCGCGCGAGTTTCACATTGTTTTGCCATATTTTTTAGACGTTGTCACGAAATCTGTTGAAAGGTTCAATCATTTCCATTAGTTTTTATTTTACTTTTACAAAAACAAAATGGTAGTCTTAGTTTATGTATTACAGGACACTGTGATGTTGTCTTTGCTAGTTTCAATCATTTATGATTTCCTGTGTTGAAATTAAGAGTTAAAACAAGTATATTTTTGTTGAAATTTCTCAGGTTCTTCCATTATTGTGTTTTCAAGCCTAAAGTGCATGCTTATCCCCAGCCTCTGCATATATTATGCAATGTCCTTACCAACTGAGTTAAACTCACGGGACTAAATCCACTATAGACTTAAGAAAACAATTTGCTACCAAAATTACAAAATCATCTTTCGACTATAAAATGTTGACACATGTCTTTTCCTTTTTTTTTTTGTAAAAAGAACTTTTTTTTAAAAATAAATAAGTTATTTTCATTCATTCTCAAAATAAAATAAAAATTAATTTGTCAACTTTGTCTTCTTTTTATGTCACTTTACTTATTTTCTTTAAATGAATCACTAAATAGTGTCGTGAAAGATATAACAAGATGTTATAAAACACATGCCAATTATAATTGTCACTAATAAAAATGATAATATTTATAAAACACATACCAATTATAATTGTTATAAAAATTAGGCTAAAATGTGGTTTTGGTCCCTGGTAAAATGCCCAGTTTTGGTTTTCGTCCCTGGTAAAAAAAAATTTGAAAAAGGTCCTTGCAAAATATTTTGTTTTTTAAAATAGTCCCTGAGCCCACCAAAGTGTTGAAGTGGCATGTTTTTACCCACGTGGCAGTTGCTGACTGTGCAACTTTTGTCACTTGGCAGTCCACGTAATAAAAAAATTAAAAAAACATTTTTTAAATTCTGAAAATTGTTTTTTGAAATTAAAACGCTTTACTCTTTGAGTTGATAGCCAAAGAGATATTCTAATAATTAAGGGAGGGGGACCCGCAACGAAGGAGGGGGGATACTACTAATGCTTGCTTCAATCGCTTTCTTTATCTTGTGGTCGACTGCAATTGAAAGATTCGTTCCTGTTTTAGGATTGGGGTGGTGTCCGCCCACTAATGTAAAGATTGGGCGGGGGAGAGGTTATTTCGACAAAAGATAATTTATTTTTAAGATTAGTCTGTCTTTTCTGGAGTAAGAAATCCAATTCGAGCTAAGCTAAGTTTACTTAGCTTGGGTTTACTTTAGAGCTCCTTAGATAAATCTGAAAAAAACTTCAAAATAAAAAAAATTTCCAAAAAATTTTTGATAGTATAATTTTCAATTTTTTTTAAATATTAAAAAAAATTGAAAATTATATTTTTTTTAAAATCTGAATAAATGTTTGAAAATTAAAATATAAAATAATTTTTTTTAAAATTATATAATCTGAAAATTTAAAATTTTTAAAAATATAATTGTCAGTATTTTCAAAAAAAAATTAATATACAATTTTCAAATTGAAAAAATTTAATTTTCTAAAATTTATTTTCAATTTTTTTTTGAAAATTTATTTTCATATTTTTTTTGGAAAAGTTATTCAGTTTTTTTTCGGAAATTAATTTTATGATTTTAAAATTTATTTTCAGATTTTAAAAAATCATAAAAATAAATTTTCGAAATTTTTTAAAATAAATTTTCGAAATTTTTTAAAATAAATTTTCAAAATTTTAAAATAAATTTTTAATTTTTTTAATAATTTTTTGAAATTTTTTAGAATAAAATTTCGAAATTTTTTTGGAATTTTTTTATGATTTTCTTTTTATTTTTAATTTTTTTTTTCAGATTTTTTAATTTCAAAAAACAATTTTCAGAATTTAAAAAAAAAATTTAATTTTTTTATTACGTGGACTGCCACGTGGGCAAAACCATGCCACTTTAGCGCTTTGGTGGGCCCAGTGACTATTTTAAAAAACAAAATATTTTGCAAGGACCTTTTTCAAAAAAAAAATTTACCAGGGACGAAAACCAAAACTGGCCATTTTATCAGGGACCAAAACCACATTTTAGCCTAAAAATTATACACGAAACAAATGTACATCATTAGAGAATTACTAAAAATTAATATTTTGATAGTGTCTTATACATAAACAAAGAAAAATAATTATTATACACCAATTATAATTTTTTACCCTTGATTATTTTCACGTTTTTTTTTTGGTAAATGAGTTGCTAAAGAGTAATATTGAGGCGTATAATTCTTATAGGGGACAATTGTTTGTCACTAATCAATAAGTTGATTTTTATATATTTTAAATAAGAATGAGAACGATTAAAATATACTAATTATAATTTATTGTAAAAAATTATTCATGTCATAAATGTGTACATCAATGGATTTCTTAAAATAAGTTTTTTTTAATATCTTTGTCACAAAAAAGAGAATAAGTAAAATATAACAATTATAATTTTTGCACACTTCATTATTTTTATGTTGTTTTTCTCTAAATGATTTACTAAAGAGTATAGTTGGAGTGTACAATTCACACAGCGAGACAGTTGTTTGTTACTGAAAAATTAGTTAAATTTAACTTTTTTTAAATAGATCATGTTGGAACAAAATTAGATTTGTACAATTCCCCGAAAGTTTTGATGATAACAAAATATTAAAGAACAATTAGATATGTTAATATATGTTCAAGTGTGCAGGACCATAGATTAAAATTTAACAAGGTTTGAACATGTATAAGAACATCAGAAGCACAAGAGAAGGTAAAAGACTATGGTAGAAGATCTGAAGAAAGGTCAACACCTTGGATCAAAAGAAAGGAAATCACTCAGAAGCGGAAGATCTGCATCAGACTCTGCAGACCATCAGCCTCTGAAGAACATAAGACCCTGAGGGACCCATAAGGCACATCAGATTTGTCTTCTTCTGTAGTTGTTTCCTTCAGAAGTCATGATAGAGACATCTACAAAAGAAGACAAATTTATAGTTTTATTTTGAGTCAAAATTGGTCTTATCCCTCACACATATATATACTTTTTTCCACTCATTCCCTCGTTATTGAATCAATTTGCAAAAACTCTCTCAAGTCTTTTCTCTCTCTTTTTCCACAACTTCTTCAGATTAAACTTTTTTTAAGAACACTTCTTGTAATTGGAGATCTAGTTTGATAGTCTGCTATAGGATAATTGTATAATTGGTTTAGTTTAAGGATCTTGGTGGAGCATCAAAGATCAAAAGGAAAGGAGGTACTTTCTACCTCCAAAGGAAATTGTGGGGAGTTGTTTCTCATGTTGGAACAAAATGTATGAACAAGTCCCTTTTGAGTTTTGATGATAACAAAGTGTTAAAAAGAAAATTGGATATGCTAATACTTGTTCTAAGTGTGCAGGACCATACATTTAAATTATGTATCTAATAGTAGTTCTGAAAGATCAAGTTAAGAGAAAAGGAAAATATTGAAGCTTGGGTATCAAGTCAGAATCTGAAGACCAGAGTCTGAAGTTCGGAATCTGAAGTCTGAAGGAAACTCAGAAGTCAACTGATGTCTCTGTCAAAAGTACATAGTACGACAAGACCTCTGCAAAAATCTCAGACCTGTTCGGAAACTTTGTCTCCCTGGACGAAACATTTGATCCATTTTAAGGAAAGGATTCAAACGTTATTCTTCTGATACGCATACCAAATCAAGGAATATATCAACGTTGGTTGAAACTTCAATTCAAACAACTCTATTGATGATCTGACACCTTCTCAACGTCTCTCTATCCATCTATAAAAGGACTGAAGACTTGAAGAAGAAATATATAGGACTCTACAATTTTGAAAGTGCCAATACTCTGTCAAATTCACTACGCATCAATAACTTAGAAATTCTTTCAAACTTTCTCATCTTAGAATTTCTTAAGTATAGAGTCTGAAAACTGTGTTGTATTTTGTGAACACCACTGATAGTATATCAAGTGTTCAACTCAAACATATTTCTTTGTAACTCTGTTTGTTTAGAAGTCTCTTGCTTTTGTGCTTGAGCAATCAGAAGTCTCTTGCTTGTGTGCTTGAGCAATCAGAAGTCTCTTGCTTGTGTGCTTGAGCAATCATAAGTCTCTTGCTTGTGTGCTTGAGCAATTAGAAGTCTCTTACTGTGTGTTTGAGCATTTGGAAGTCTCTTGCTTGTGTGCATGAGCATTTGTAACTATTTGGATTATAGTGAAAAATCTCTTGTAAGTAACAAGGGGACTGGACAACTTCCGGGTTGTGGAAGGAACCAGGATAATTGTTTGTCTCTCTCCCTCTCTCTCATTTACTTTTAATCCGCTGCATCTAACTCTGAAAATTAGCTTCAGACTCTGATCCCAATCGGAAGCTGAACTAACTCAAGTTTTTGTGAAAGAAAACGCCAACACAATTCAACCCCCCCTTGTGCGCTCTCGTTAAAAAAACGCAAACCCCGAGACGTGTACGAACGCTCGAAAGGTTTATGTGAAGTCGCCACCAAAGTTTTTGTTTAAAGGGAACGTTGATAAACCCTTAAGTTTTTTATTTTTAAAGGGAAACGATAATAAAACCCTTTGATGATGAGGAAAGGATGGTCATCGCAACCATTATCGGGTTTGGGAGTCGATTACGCAAGGGGAAGGTATTAGCACCCCTCACGTCCGTTGTACTCAACGGGAACCTCCTAGTTAGCTAAGGCTAGAATGTTTTTAAAGTTTTGCTTGCATGCTTGAATATATAAAGAGATTAAAGAAAGGGGAAAAAGTTTATTTTTTATTATTGTGCTTGACAAGATGATGATCTTGCTCCTACGTATCTCCCGGTGCGATGGAGAATTCAAAGCTACGTAGTTCTTTGGTAGAAAAACGTATTTGTTGGTTTTTTTTAGGAACGATGTTTTGATCGTATTCTTGCGATTAAACGTAGCTTGTGTGCTCGCGCATGGGAGGCTTAAGCGTTTGTTTCGAATCGCGCTAGAATGGATAAAACATGTCCGTTGGGGAAAAAGGGTTCGAATTGGCCGCGAGGGGACCAAAAAAGATTAAAATGACTCAACCGAGTCGAGAAAGGTTCGATTGATCCAACGGGATCAAGAAAGGGTTCAATGGACTCAAAGGAGTCGAACATTGACCAAAGTGACTCAACCGAGTCGAGGAAGGGTTCGATTGATCCAACGGGATCAAGAAAGGGTTCAATGGACTCAAAGGAGTCGAACATTGACCAAAGTGACTCAACCGAGTCGAACATTGAATCAAATGGTCACGGGGGACCAAAGGGTTCAAATTGACCACAAAGGGCCAAGAATTGGTTTGGTGTGGTGTTGGATGCGTTGAAAATAGAATGACGATTGTCCGAACAACGAGACATACGTCAAGCATTCGTTCAATCGGGGAAATGAAGAGACATACGTTAAACCACCCCTTTTTCATTCAAGTTTATGTTTGAAATTTAAGAAATCCCAAAGCTATCAAAACACTTGGTTTAAAACTCAAATGAAAAGGTTTTAATGTTCAAATTAGTTGTTGCAACCTAATGAACAAGTTGCTTGTTTATGTGTGTGAAAAACGCACAAGTTATGAAAATGAACAAGTTTCGCACAAATTTGGAAAATGTACAAATTCGGCTCAATTTAAGCTTGATTTTGAAAAGTGAGCAAAATCGGCTCGAGTTCATGTTTTGATTGAAATTCATGAACAAGGTTATTGTTCAAGATTGGTTTTGAAATAATGAACTTAACTTATTGCTCGAATTTGATTTTGAAAGTTTAATGAACGTAACTTGTTTTGCAAGTTATTCAAAAAGTGTTGCTCAAACTTGTGAATCTTCCAATATCATGCAAAACTCTTGTTATGTTTTGAACCAAAATGAGTTTTAATCCTCTTAGGTTCTGAGTTTTAGGTTAGAACCCCAAAAAATTGGCTTTTTAGAAGCCTAAACTCAGGTTCTGAGTTCTGTCATGGTCGCAAAGCGACCAGAGCTTCGCACTGCGAACTCTGCGAAATTTTGAGTTCAGAAGCTGCTTCTGAACTGCTGTTCAGAAGCAACTTCTGAACAATCTCAGAACTTTTGGAGGAGTGAAAAGCTTTTGAAATTAGCAATGAAATGAGTGCAACAACTCAGTTTAAACGTTTTACAAACTTTGGGATTTCTTTGAAGTTCAAAAGGGGTTTTGAATCAAAAATGAGTGAAACTTAAAAATGCAAAACTGAGATTGAAACAAGTTGGAATCAAAAGCAAAATGCAAACAGTATGCAAAATGAAATATAAACAGGTTAGAGTGACTTACCAACTCCTAGCCCAAAGCTTTGGTTACAAGGAAATGGAAAGGACTTGAATGGTTGAAGTTTTGCAAGGTTTGAAATTAACTTGATAAACAGCACAAATCAAATGACAATTTGCTTTGGTTCTTCACTCTTTGTGTGAGGTTTAGTGGCTGTTTGGGAGGTTTGATTACTTGGCACTGGTTTGGGATGATTTGTGCAAGAAAAGGATTGGAATTTTCTCTAAACTTGTTCCAAAACCAACTCTGTTTTTGTGTAGAAATGCTTGCTGAAATTCACTCTAATTTCACTTTCTATGAACTGGTTTTTTGCTCTAAAACTCTCTCTTGTGATGCGTTAATTCTGTGTGTTGAACTCTTTTAATCCTTATGCAAGGCATTCCTTTTATAGGCAAAAACCAAATCTATTGCAATGATGGAAATCTCTAGAATCCAGCTGATTTGTGGGCTAAAACCAGGCTACTTTGCTTTGCATTTAATGCAAAAGTGAAGAGGGGACATTGCCTTGCAATCTTGGTCAAGACTTTGCCAAATCCAGCCATTAATGAAGCTGATTTTGGATAACAATGATGATGAAAAAGTGAAAAGCAGGGTTGTTTGCAATTGGGCTGTCCCTTGAGATTGGTCCTTGCAATCTTGAGGGGTTAAGCAAGAAAAACGTGCACTGTGATGTGCAGAGGTTGGGGGAAACAAAAGGGAACATGTGGGCTGGTGTGAGGAAGAAGGAAGAGCTGCTGAAACAGGGCAGCACAAACAGCTTTTGGGCAAGCAAAAACCAGCTGTGTTTGACTGGTTTTGGGGGAGAAAGAAGGAAGAAAAACAAGCAAGCAGCTGGCTGGCAAGCTTAGGGTCATTAGCAGGTCAATTGGGAGGGATAAGAGCTGCCCAAGGGCAAGCCAACTTGCTTGGCACATGCTTGGTTGGAAGAAAAACCTTCTCACCTTGGCTTTAATGGCACATGTTCAATTTCTTGCTTTGCTGAGTCCAAACAGCCACAATTGACAAATACAATGATAATAATAATGATAGGTGATAATAATAATGACTATAATGAAAACAAATCAAAGAAATTAAAATCTGCAAAAAAATCGCAGACTTCGCAGAGCGATGGAGACTTTGCTCTGCGAAGTCCTCAGATTATGAAATGTTGACTTTTTGTTGACTTTTGTTGACTTTGACTTTTTTCTCCTTTTTTGTGTTGTTTTTTTTTTGAAAAAAACTTGGGACAAAATTAGGGTACAACAGCTGCCCCTACTTAATTGTGTCTTTGCTTAGAGAATGTGAGTGCCAAGGGCATCTCATAAACTCTTTGCGAAGAGCAATTAAGTAAAAGAAGGATCCAAATTTTGTCCTTCAAGGTGAGAAAAGATTGTAGTAAATAATGAAAATAGAAATATGCAAATGCAATGAATAAAAGTAAATGCAGGGTCACCTGGTTTGGCTATTGATGCATAAACTAAGAATAGACAAATCGTCACCTGAATAGGTGCTTAGACTGGCTCGGGGAATTAGAAATAGATCGTCACCTGAATAGGTGATTAGATCTGACAAGTCGTCGCCTGAAAAGGCGGTTAGACTGAAAAGGTAAAAGATCGTCGCCTGAATAGGTGCTTAGATCTGACAAGTCGTCGCCTGAATAGGTGCTTAGACTGAAAAGATAAAAAGATCGTCGCCTGAAAAGGTGCTTAGATCTGACAAGTCGTCGCCTGAATAGGTGCTTAGACTGAAAAGATAAAAAGATCGTCGCCTGAATAGGTGCTTAGATCTGACAAGTCGTCGCCTGAATAGGTGCTTAGACTGAAAAGATAAAAAGATCGTCGCCTGAAAAGGTGCTTAGATCTGACAAGTCGTCGCCTGAATAGGTGCTTAGACTGAAAAGATAAAAAGATCGTCGCCTGAATAGGTGCTTAGATCTGACAAGTCGTCGCCTGAAAAGGTGCTTAGACTGAAAAGATAAAAGATCGTCGCCTGAATAGGTGCTTAGATCTGACAAGTCGTCGCCTGAAAAGGTGCTTAGACTGAAAAGATAAAAGATCGTCGCCTGAATAGGTGCTTAGATCTGACAAGTCGTCGCCTGAAAAGGTGCTTAGATTGAAAAGATAAAAGATCGTCGCCTGAATAGGTGCTTAGATCTGACAAGTCGTCGCCTGAAAAGGTGCTTAGACTGAAAAGATAAAAGATCGTCGCCTGAATAGGTGCTTAGATCTGACAAGTCGTCGCCTGAAAAGGTGCTTAGACTGAAAAGATAAAAGATCGTCGCCTGAATAGGTGCTTAGATCTGACAAGTCGTCGCCTGAAAAGGTGCTTAGACTGAAAAGATAAAAGATCGTCGCCTGAATAGGTGCTTAGATCTGACATGTCTACTTTCACAGGGGGGAGGTTGATCATATCCAGCCGCTAACACTGGAGGTAGATCTACTGGGGATAAAGGTGATCATATTCAGCCGCTAACACTGGAGGTAGATTCCTAAAGGCAAATGTGATCTTGTTCAGCCGCTGATGCTGAAGGTTGAATCACTGGGGAACACTAGAGGTGATTGATAGATGTTGGTGAATATGTGATACTCACTGGAGAATACTGGTTGATGATGCATGATATGAATATGAGATGCATGTATATGAATGATTTGGTATAATGCATGCATGAATGAGTTTGATATGATGCATGTATGATGTTGTCATGTGGGATGACAGACGTCATGTTGGACGCTGGGGGTTATGATTGGATGCCGAGCAAAGTCGGGCTTTGGTTGGGATTGTGCCAATGATGATTGGGTTTTTTTTGAAATTGTATTTGCGAATGCCAATGAAAGTTGGGCTTTGGGTGTGAGTAAGTGCCAAACCTGGTTGGGCTTTGATTATGATTGAATGCCGAGCAAAGTCGGGCTTTGGTTATGTTGTATTTGTGTGTGCCAATGAAAATTGGGCTTTGGGGAATGACTCTACTGGGGAAATGCCAATGAAAATTGGGCTTTATTTGTGAGGGAGTGCCAAGCATGGTTGGGCTTTGGTTAACTGGAGAAAAAGGTTGACTTGATTGATTGTATGACCGATAAACTTGATGAGACCAGGTTAGACCGTTAAGATAAAAAGTGGGCCGATATTGCATTACAACCGCTCGGTAATCTTCAATGGGGATGATGTCACAGGGGATATATCCAAATATTGACGGGATAAAGCCGCTTAACTGATGAAGCATAAATACCTCAAGGGGGATTGTTAATCCGCTGGGGAAATTGTGCTAATCCGCTGGGGAGAAGAACTGATGATTCCGCCGGGGATGCTTGTGCCTTGGTTGGCTAATCTTTGCCTGAATCGTCCTTCCGGGCTTTCGATTTCATTGGGGATATTCCCTTTTGATTCACTGATGACCCTGCTGGAGAAATCCTTTTAGCAATTGACCATGCTCGGCCTGCGAAGTTTATCCGTTCTATGGACAGATGTTGATGCACATTTTAAATATTTACGAGTTTAGAGAGAATGTGTTTGTTATTTATGTTGTTCAAAAACATAAAAGATTCACAACAAAATTTTTTTGAAAAAGTTTTGTTTTAAGTACTATCATCGAAAAGAAGAAATGAATGAATAGAATAAATGGGAATTTTTGATAAAAGGCAAAAGACTTCGCTTGGGAAGAAAATTTATTAATGGGGTGGTGGCCTGCCAAGGGCGTCAAAAGGATACAAGCTCAAAAATTTCAGATTGCATGATTCGTATGAGATTTGCACAGGCAATTTTGATGCTCCCATTAATCCAAGATTGCACTAAAAAATTTGAAACAATACCAAACACAAAATTTATATCATACAGCTCAAGTTAATAATATGTTTATTAATGAACCATACCTATCACACATTTTTGTTAAGTAAATGAATAAATTGAATTATCAATTGTGGGGTGTATTGAACGCTCATCCGGCAAGTTTGCTAACATTCCGATCAAGTTATGTGTCTATCTAATCATCGCTTCCAAAAGCACAAAAGCATTGATCACAAGGTCTTTTGAGGGTTGTAATTTGGCTTGGTTACAAAAGAAATGTCATATGTGGGGGAAATTGAATTCAAAATGCCAAGCAAG
This sequence comes from Medicago ruthenica, assembly GCA_018208015.1. Lineage (NCBI taxonomy): Eukaryota > Viridiplantae > Streptophyta > Magnoliopsida > Fabales > Fabaceae > Medicago > Medicago ruthenica. Next base: position 68,094,228 of record CM031377.1, read on the forward strand.
GGGAACATTCTTTCTAATTTACACACTTCCTCCTTATTCAATCACAACTTTTGGTGATTTTACAAATATTTGTCTTTGATCTTGACAACTTTTGATTTATTGATTTTTCTTTTTTTTTTCTCTTCTTTTCTTTTTCTTGGTTTGTTTTTCTTTCTTTCTTTCTCTCTTTCTTTCTTTTTCTTGTTTCTTTTTTTTTTGTCAAGATCAATTAAGAAATTTACCATTACTTGACTTTCACAACCTCCCTTTTCTCCCCAACTTATTTCAGGATGATACCTTAATTGAATGTTCCTTTCTCTTTTCTTTTGGCAAAGGACAATAATCATGATGGTTTAAGGGTTCAAAAAGAAAAAAAATCAGAATTCAAAAATGATTTAACTATGAACTGAATTTTTTTACAAACTCCGGCAATTTCATTAAACAATTGAGCTTATGAAAGTTGGCAGTTCATAGTTAATGATTCTGATTCATTAGGCTCAAAGGGTTTAACAAATACTCACTTCTCACGGGGTGGGCTATTTGTGGTCAAGTGTTTTTACTCATATTCAAAAAACGCCTTGATCATGTCAGTGCTTTCGTACAATTTAAAACAAACATTAGATTTAACATAAAAAGATCGAGTTTAAACAAAAAAATGCCGGTCTCTGGCATATGTGCAATGATTTTGAGGATTCCTCACATTTTGGCTAGTTCTAAACGGTTCATAGAACAAACATATTAATAACGCAAATTGTATGATGTAACTTTTGTACTGAATACATATTCTCGTTCCAAGTTTGATCATAGAAAAACAGGGAACATGCACCTTAGCTTTGCGTAAATTAATCAAATTTTATCGTTACCATGCATCTGGGGCTGAATGCTTTGGATCAATCCACATGATGTGATTGGATGCCGATCAAGGTCGGGCTTTGATTGTGAATTGTGAGTGGGAATGCCAATGAAAATTGGGCTTCATTTGTGATTGTGTTTGTAAGGGCCAATGAAAATTAGGCTTTTTTGTAGATGGGGTTTGTGAGTGCCAATGGAAATTGGGCTTTTTGTAGGGGATTGAGGAATGTCAATGACGACTGGGCTTTTTGTGAATTGTGAGGGAGTGCCAAGCATGGTTGGGCTTTTTTGAATGATTGTGTACCGAGCATGGTCGGGTTTTGTGAATGAAAATTATGCTTCACGTTTATCCACACATCTGAATAAGACCAGGTCATAATTTCATCTTGTAGAGTGTGCCCCCGCAGAGGAAAGCTGTGATGCCAATCTCTTGAGGGTTCTCTTGGTGAGGTTGTTTTGGGACGACGAGCCACTTTCCTTGACGGGATGACGCGTAGTGTTGCGAATGAAATGCGAACACCGATGACTCAATTCGGATTGTAAGAAATCCTTGGTGATAAGAAGTGGAACGAGTTTTGGACTCGAAAACAAATGTATGCATGTTATGAATGATGTTAATGCATGTATGCGATGTATATGAAAAAAACATGCCCCCTTTTTTTTGTTTATGCAAAATTTTTTCATGAATGCAAATGTTTATGGTATGCAGGGGTGTGGTATATGAATATTCAAAACTTCCCCCCATTCTCACATGTAGGCTCTAGAGATGAGATTTTCTAAAAAGGTCCCCAGAGTCACAGATCCCACAGGGAAAATAAGGTCGTCGATTGCAAATTACTCGCAAGACTTCAATAAATTCCAAGTGAAATCTCCTCTAGGCGGGGTTTTCGCATCTTCCTCACGGACATACGTCAACGCGGGCCTCAGCTACACAACCACCATCCTATCTTAATTTCTCTCAAAGCTCGGGTAGAGAGCCTCACACGTCCGGCATTAACCCGAACAATGTGGAATAACACCGCTCATGTGACAACCCCACAATTGATATATTGATATGAAGCAATATGAAATATATAAACATAGAGCAAGAGAAGAAAAACAAATAATGATAATAAGACACAATCATGCAAGCAAAACAAAAACATTTTAGCCTAAAAGTCAACTAAAATAGGCTTGACTCGCCATACATAAAAACAAAGTGAAGTATTATATTCCCCAGTGAAGTCGCCAGCTGTGCGCTCTTGTTAAAAAAACGCAAACCCCGAGACGTGTACGAACGCTCGAAAGGTTTATGTGAAGTCGCCACCAAATTTTTTGTTTAAAGGGAACGTTGATAAACCCTTAAGTTTTTTATTTTTAAAGGGAAACGATAATAAAACCCTTTGATGATGAGGAAAGGATGGTCATCGCAACCATTATCGGGTTTGGGAGTCGATTACGCAAGGGGAAGGTATTAGCACCCCTCACGTCCGTTGTACTCAACGGGAACCTCCTAGTTAGCTAAGGCTAGAATGTTTTTAAAGTTTTGCTTGCATGCTTGAATATATAAAGAGATTAAAGAAAGGGGAAAAAGTTTATTTTTTATTATTGTGCTTGACAAGATGATGATCTTGCTCCTACGTATCTCCCGGTGCGATGGAGAATTCAAAGCTACGTAGTTCTTTGGTAGAAAAACGTATTTGTTGGTTTTTTTTAGGAACGATGTTTTGATCGTATTCTTGCGATTAAACGTAGCTTGTGTGCTCGCGCATGGGAGGCTTAAGCGTTTGTTTCGAATCGCGCTAGAATGGATAAAACATGTCCGTTGGGGAAAAAGGGTTCGAATTGGCCGCGAGGGGACCAAAAAAGATTAAAATGACTCAACCGAGTCGAGAAAGGTTCGATTGATCCAACGGGATCAAGAAAGGGTTCAATGGACTCAAAGGAGTCGAACATTGACCAAAGTGACTCAACCGAGTCGAGGAAGGGTTCGATTGATCCAACGGGATCAAGAAAGGGTTCAATGGACTCAAAGGAGTCGAACATTGACCAAAGTGACTCAACCGAGTCGAACATTGAATCAAATGGTCACGGGGGACCAAAGGGTTCAAATTGACCACAAAGGGCCAAGAATTGGTTTGGTGTGGTGTTGGATGCGTTGAAAATAGAATGACGATTGTCCGAACAACGAGACATACGTCAAGCATTCGTTCAATCGGGGAAATGAAGAGACATACGTTAAACCACCCCTTTTTCATTCAAGTTTATGTTTGAAATTTAAGAAATCCCAAAGCTATCAAAACACTTGGTTTAAAACTCAAATGAAAAGGTTTTAATGTTCAAATTAGTTGTTGCAACCTAATGAACAAGTTGCTTGTTTATGTGTGTGAAAAACGCACAAGTTATGAAAATGAACAAGTTTCGCACAAATTTGGAAAATGTACAAATTCGGCTCAATTTAAGCTTGATTTTGAAAAGTGAGCAAAATCGGCTCGAGTTCATGTTTTGATTGAAATTCATGAACAAGGTTATTGTTCAAGATTGGTTTTGAAATAATGAACTTAACTTATTGCTCGAATTTGATTTTGAAAGTTTAATGAACGTAACTTGTTTTGCAAGTTATTCAAAAAGTGTTGCTCAAACTTGTGAATCTTCCAATATCATGCAAAACTCTTGTTATGTTTTGAACCAAAATGAGTTTTAATCCTCTTAGGTTCTGAGTTTTAGGTTAGAACCCCAAAAAATTGGCTTTTTAGAAGCCTAAACTCAGGTTCTGAGTTCTGTCATGGTCGCAAAGCGACCAGAGCTTCGCACTGCGAACTCTGCGAAATTTTGAGTTCAGAAGCTGCTTCTGAACTGCTGTTCAGAAGCAACTTCTGAACAATCTCAGAACTTTTGGAGGAGTGAAAAGCTTTTGAAATTAGCAATGAAATGAGTGCAACAACTCAGTTTAAACGTTTTACAAACTTTGGGATTTCTTTGAAGTTCAAAAGGGGTTTTGAATCAAAAATGAGTGAAACTTAAAAATGCAAAACTGAGATTGAAACAAGTTGGAATCAAAAGCAAAATGCAAACAGTATGCAAAATGAAATATAAACAGGTTAGAGTGACTTACCAACTCCTAGCCCAAAGCTTTGGTTACAAGGAAATGGAAAGGACTTGAATGGTTGAAGTTTTGCAAGGTTTGAAATTAACTTGATAAACAGCACAAATCAAATGACAATTTGCTTTGGTTCTTCACTCTTTGTGTGAGGTTTAGTGGCTGTTTGGGAGGTTTGATTACTTGGCACTGGTTTGGGATGATTTGTGCAAGAAAAGGATTGGAATTTTCTCTAAACTTGTTCCAAAACCAACTCTGTTTTTGTGTAGAAATGCTTGCTGAAATTCACTCTAATTTCACTTTCTATGAACTGGTTTTTTGCTCTAAAACTCTCTCTTGTGCTGCGTTAATTCTGTGTGTTGAACTCTTTTAATCCTTATGCAAGGCATTCCTTTTATAGGCAAAAACCAAATCTATTGCAATGATGGAAATCTCTAGAATCCAGCTGATTTGTGGGCTAAAACCAGGCTACTTTGCTTTGCATTTAATGCAAAAGTGAAGAGGGGACATTGCCTTGCAATCTTGGTCAAGACTTTGCCAAATCCAGCCATTAATGAAGCTGATTTTGGATAACAATGATGATGAAAAAGTGAAAAGCAGGGTTGTTTGCAATTGGGCTGTCCCTTGGGATTGGTCCTTGCAATCTTGAGGGGTTAAGCAAGAAAAACGTGCACTGTGATGTGCAGAGGTTGGGGGAAACAAAAGGGAACATGTGGGCTGGTGTGAGGAAGAAGGAAGAGCTGCTGAAACAGGGCAGCACAAACAGCTTTTGGGCAAGCAAAAACCAGCTGTGTTTGACTGGTTTTGGGGGAGAAAGAAGGAAGAAAAACAAGCAAGCAGCTGGCTGGCAAGCTTAGGGTCATTAGCAGGTCAATTGGGAGGGATAAGAGCTGCCCAAGGGCAAGCCAACTTGCTTGGCACATGCTTGGTTGGAAGAAAAACCTTCTCACCTTGGCTTTAATGGCACATCTTCAATTTCTTGCTTTGCTGAGTCCAAACAGCCACAATTGACAAATACAATGATAATAATAATGATAGGTGATAATAATAATGACTATAATGAAAACAAATCAAAGAAATTAAAATCTGCAAAAAAATCGCAGACTTCGCAGAGAGATGGGGACTTTGCTCTGCGAAGTCCTCAGATTATGAAATGTTGACTTTTTGTTGACTTTTGTTGACTTTGACTTTTTTCTCCTTTTTTGTGTTGTTTTTTTTTGAAAAAAACTTGGGACAAAATTAGGGTACAACACCCCTTCTTGTGTTTTTCTGACCTTCATCTCAAACATTCAAGGTTGAAGGGGATCGAAGTGACGTCATAGCAAAAAAGATTTCTTTGGTAAGAAGATCGAAGGATTGCAAGCAGGTTCGAAGACCTTGGGATCATCTAATTTCAAGAGAGCTTGAAGATTGGATACCTTGGAGTGATTACTTAGTGTATAAGATTTAGAATCAGTTGATTTGTAAATTCAAAGAACCTTTGTGATTGACTCTGTAAAATTCATCATTCTAGGAGAAGACCATAGAGATTTTCTCTATGAAGAGAGGACGTACCCCATAGCAAGAACGATTGTGGGAACCTCTATAAATAGCTATTTTTTCTCCCTTCTCTTTATTTTTTGCAATATAATTTGATATATGTTAGTTGACTAGGTTAGGTGAATCGATAAATGTTAGGTGATTGAGAAAAATTTGTAAACTTAAATCGATTCTTCAATTGTTTCTCATTATTGATAACACCTCTTCAATTGATTCATCATATATCAAATAGTTTAGTTTTTGTGCTAGGTTTTGTAATTTGATTGTATATTAAAGTTTGATTGATTAATAAGAATTCAATTGTGAATTGCTTGTTCAAAGTTGAATTGAGTTATTAACATTACTAACTTAGTTTAATTGAAATAATTGTGTAAATTCAAATATTCAAATTCACTTTCACAACACGTTTGCGATAAAAAAAAGTTAAGAGGGAATCTATTCATCCCCTTTAGATTCACTTTGAATATGTCATATCGATCAACAAGTGACACCAAGAGTCTCGTCTCTTTGGTCGCGGTTTAACCATCAAAAGAGTTGATATGACGAGCAAAAATCTTAAATGGACGTACGATATAACTCCTGTTTTTAACGACGTCAATCACGACTATTCAAATGAATACAGGAGTTACATATCCAATCAATTAATATAAATATTTAGGATGTCGTTGTCAAGGTTTCAACCGAAATAGAGGTTGATCGTTAAAGCCTTATCCACATAATTTGATCAAAAAACTTACCCACATAATCAAAGAATCGGTCGCGGTTTATTAAACCCGACCCAAGACGAGCCATGTTTTTAAACCCGACCCTTAAACATTTCATCGTTTCCCGTGTTAAGGGTTTAAGCTTCCATTTCACCGAAACTCTCTTCAAACCCAAAACCCCCCAAACTTCACCACCACCATGACACGCTTCTCCAAATCCTCCGCCCAGCGCCTCCTCTACGCCCTTAACTCCACCACAACCACCGCCGGTGCTCCATCCCTCCTCGGCGCCACCTCCCACCTCCGCCACTTCTCATCCGGCAACCTCGCGCGAGCAAAAGCAGCCACAACCGACAAAGAACCATGGTGGAAGGAATCGATGGAAATGATCCGGAACATAGGGATCTCGGCGCATATTGATTCCGGTAAGACGACGTTGACGGAGCGGGTTTTGTTTTATACCGGAAGGATTCATGAGATTCATGAGGTTAGAGGGAAAGATGGAGTTGGTGCTAAGATGGATTCTATGGAATTGGAGAGAGAGAAAGGGATTACTATTAAATCTGCTGCTACTTGTTGTAATTGGAAGGATTATACGGTACTACTGCGTTCATTCTTGCTTTCTGATTAACTAGGTTGTGTTTCTTTTGATGAATTCTTGTTCATTTAATTTATGTCAAGTCAAGTAGAGTGTGTGTGAATTTTGAACGGGATTTAGACTCTGTTTGGTAAACAATTGCAAATAGTTGATACAGCGGATAACTGATAAGCTAGCTGATTACATTTATAGTGTTTGATAAAATTAGTTGTTGAACTGAGATAGAAAGAATATGAAATGACATAAAAAGATATATTTAAATACCTTTTTTCCAATTAAGGCTAAAGGGTAAAATTGAGATAAAAAAACCATAAGCTATAAGCTAGTAAAAATATACTATAAACTCATGAGAAAGTAAGGGTTACCAAACGAATCTTTTTTAGTCAAATGAGCTTATAAGACATAAGCTATAAGCTCATGTATGTGGCTTGCCAAACAGACCCTTCTGATCCTTGATTTAGGCTCTGTTTTGTAAATAATAGCGGATAACTTAAAAGTTAGTTTATAGTGCATAATTGATAAGCTAGCTGATTGAATTTGTAGTGTTTGGTAAAACTAGCGGTTGAACTAGCTTATATAAATTGTTTTCAAAAATACCTTATCTTCTTATTGTACTTTGTTCATACTTCCTTTGTAACTAACTATCTTATGTTTGTTTAGCTGAATTTTAGTGAATTAAACGTAAATTTAGTCCCTAAACTATCATACTCTCTCGAATTTAGTGTGTGTTTGGTTCATCAGTGACAAAATTTGATTTTGAGTTAATTGATTCTAGCTAAAAGTGAGTTGAAGGTAAAGTGATTTATGTTTAGATATATTTCCAAAAAAGTGGGTTGAACGAAACATTTCAATTTAAAAATCAATTTTAGAATGGAAAGCTCTAATTTCTAGCTTCAAGATAAAATCAATTCTACATGCAAAATCAATTGTACTTGAGAGTAACCAAACCTGTCAAAATCAATTCTACACTTTTAGAATCAATTTTGGTTCCTCCAGAGTGGAATCAAACATACCCTTAGTACATAAACTATCCAAATATAACAAGTAGAGTCCATAAAGTATATAAAATCTGTCAATTTGATCCTTACTTGTTGAAATTTCAAATACTTTAGGGACTAAATTGATAAATTTCATGTGTTTTAAGAGTACTTGTTATATTTATGGGAAAACAACATTTTTTGTCCCTAGAAGTGTAACTCGCTCTCACATTGTCTCTTTTATTTGTAATTTTGGACCTCAAATTTATTTAGGTGACCAATTTAGTCCAAAAAGTTACTACCAAAAGAGGCACTAGAGATGTTTTTGCAATTTCGATGCATTTAGGGACTATAGGGACAGGGCCTCACACATTCGGGGACCAAAATGACTGTTTTCCCTATATTTATACAGTTTAGGGACTAATTTGGAGAGATAGTGATAGTTTAAGGACTATATTGATGGTTTATTCAATTCTCGTTGAATCTATGTGAAGTGAAGTAGAGTGAGTAAATTTTGAAAACTTGCACGCCTTTGTGGTGTCTAATCACCGCAAGAGCCATATGAGTGACTAATCTCTCCCTCAATAATTTGAAGTTTTATACTTTTACATTTTTAGATATGAATTTGAACCTGAGACTACAAAGGCGGGGTATATGAGTGCTCTTTTGTTACTACTATTATTATTACTATTACGGTTACTATTGTCAACATCAATAATAATTGTAAAAAAATAAAAAAGAATAAAGTGATTAAAGTAGTAGCGAGTATTTTCGGAGCATGGATTTGGATAAACGACTTAATTAATTGCTTACACAATAAGTGTTTGTCTTGTAGGAGATTATATATAAGCTATTTCTACGGTCGAAGAGAGACATATCAATTAACACTTATCTTTTCGGAACATGGATTTGGATAAACGGCTTAGTTAAGCGCTTACACAATAAGCATTTATCTTATAGGAGATTGTAAATAAGCTATTTCTACAATCGAAGAGGTACATATCAACTAACACTTATCTTATACGAGATTATGAAATAAGCTGAAAATAGTTTATGGACAAATCTATTTTATCAGCTCTTCCCAAACACCCAAAAGTACTCTTACTTCATAAGTTAAGACTATTAAGCTCTTTGAAATTTTTCCATTGGTCTTTCAAAATTTAGGGTAATCGGGATTGAGAATTGAATGTCAAGTAATTAATTTTCCCTTGTTTTAGGGAGGAATTTGAGATTGGAGTGGTGTTCTGTTATCTTAGTCAGTGTAAGTTAATTTTGGTGATTAATCGTCCTCAAAGAGGAAGGATAACCGTTGAAGATATTTTCTGTTTTTAGTTATGCATAACTGAAATGGGGAAATTATACAAAGACTACTTATTTTTTCCTGTTTGCAGTATCCACTGGAAGTTATAATTTTATTTATCAATACTGGAAGTTACAACTTACATTTTCTTCAAACTGCTTCTGATAATGTCTTTTCCTTGTGGTTATTTACATTGAAACTTCTGCAAAATGTTTCATTGCAGATCAACATAATTGACACACCTGGTCACGTTGATTTCACCATTGAGGTCGAGAGGGCTTTGCGTGTCCTTGATGGTGCCATTCTTGTTTTTTGTAGTGTTGGTGGGGTGCAAAGTCAGTCCATTACTGTTGATCGGCAAATGAAAAGATACGAGGTTCCAAGACTTGCATTTATCAACAAGCTTGATCGAATGGGAGCAGATCCATGGAAAGTTTTAAATCAGGTGTGTATGAGATTTATGGGGGTCAGCTAAGATAATGGGTTTTATAGTTATATTCCCATTTACACAAATTTCGTTAGCTTGAAAAGAGATGTCCATTGGCATTTATGGAGGTCAGCTATAAAATTTGTTTTATGACAGAACCCCTTTAATTAAAAAAGTTAGCTGTGGTATTAAATTTTGTTGACAATTTGTATTGTTTTACAAATTTACCCTTCGTCAGAGTGAATCAGATAATGTTTTCATTAGAGTAGTATTTTTTTGTTGAAGGAATCAGGGTATTTATTATAGATTGCAGAAAAGGATGTAATATAATTAGAGCTATATTGGTAATAAATAATAAGTGCAGTTGAAAATTTGAAAGCGGTCTTATATAGAGGGGCAAGAAAAAAACTGAAGAGGGTTCTATATTTAGGAAGATAATAATGATTAACTTTGTTGTTTTTTAAAATTCTTTCTCATCCCTTTTTTCGAATTGAAAGTTTTCCATTGAGACCAATTTGTTTTGTTTTTCAGGCGAGATCTAAGCTTCGGCATCACAGTGCTGCGATTCAAGTTCCAATAGGTTTGGAAGAAGGTTTTAAGGGACTTGTTGATCTTGTGAAGTTAAAGGCCTATTATTTTGATGGTCCCAATGGGTCTGTTTTCAAAATTCTACATTATTTTCTCCGAAGATTACGTCATTGTTATATTTCTTCAGCTTACTCAAGTGTTTCTTATTGCAGAGAAAAACTTACTATTAAAGAAGTGCCTTCAGATATGGAAGCCTTGGTGGCAGAAAAAAGACATGAACTAATAGAAACTGTGTCAGAGGTTGATGATATACTTGCTGAAGCGTTTCTTAGTGATGAGCCCATTTCAGATGTTGATCTTGAGGTGAGTGGGTAGCAGTCTTTTTGTCCCGAGTTTTGTATGCCAATTATTTGTTTTATGGGAAATGCATCATACTATCCTACCTCTAACAATTAGTTTTTTGGCCCGTTCTCTGAATGTGCTGTGGACCTTATGGTTTGAGCACTCTAGCTGTGCATAGAAAAACTATAGACGTGTCAGATTGTAATGGTCTCATTATTTTAACAGAAAATATATTCACACAGTTCGTATTTTCCATTGATTCACTAATCTGCAAAGGAAACTGCTCATGTGCATGCTTTTGTCTGAAAATTTTAAGAACAACACGTAAGTCGATGTTGTGTAATTTTGACCAAAAAAGGTCATGTAACAGAAAGCATCAGGTGCTTTCCGCCTATCTTGGTCCCTGGTAGGAATATCCTTGGCTTGCTTGTTTGATGAGGTGTGATCATTATGGTCCTCCTTACATTTCAAACCACTACTCTACAGCAGCAGACCAAAAGGAGTAATTGGCCGCACTTACCAATTTTTTACATGTGATCAAGGACATAATGGTCAAACTGACATAGAAAGTGCACTAGAGGCAGAGCTAGTGGTATGGTAGGCATGATAGTTTTGGTGCAGATTAAGGCTCAGGAAGTTGGGGTGATGCACTTGAAGGTTTTGATCTGAAAAGTGTGCGTGAACAATTCATGTATCAGATCGAGATGGATATTCTGGTTGGCCCAGGAACAATGAGGCGAGCTGGGAAAAGAATGAGAGGATAGCTGACGGGGTTGCGAGAATATCTGGTGGCCAAAAAAACACCATGTGCTCATATCCACTGTCACGTGGAAGAATGTACAGAACGTAGAATACACATGCGTGAGTTTGTGTTGACACTAGAGGTCTCTGTTGGTTGAGATTGGGCTAGTTGGCGACTTCCGTTGTTGATTTGGGGGGTCATCAGCCAGTGGGATGCAGCCATTTGCATGGCCCCTCCCGGTGATAGGGCACCTAAACTGGTGAAGCACAATGGTGTGATGGATTATTAAACCACTGATGCCATTTATAATTAGGAAATGGTTTGAGGCAAAACTTTATCTAATCGGTCCATATTATAATAAATATAAATATTTACGATATATTATTAACTAGAAGAGGAATAATCTCCTATGTTGAGCTTTTAATGTAATTAATCATCTATCTATAAGTCAGTAACAACTAATAATTCTGATTGTACTTGTGCTTAAGTCTAACATAAATTCTATTAGTTTCTAATCTAATGATAAATGAAAATCACTTTTTAGGCCTCCACCTGCAGTACCTCTCTCCACATATATTTTAATTTAGTTTATAATTTCTGGTTATTATGTTTCTGTAGGGAGCCATTCGTAGGGCTACCGTAGCGCGAAAATTTATACCGGTATTCATGGGTAGTGCTTTCAAAAACAAGGTAGTCATTGAACTCACCATCTGTTCGTAACTTCACATGTACATTCATGCTGCATAGTGCTGCCTTTGTTCCTCCCATTTGGCAAAGTATGCATAGTATTCCATTAATTTTTGACTTAATGATATGGTGGTATGATTATGATGCAATATAGTCTGGGTTTGAAATTGGTTCCTTTTGTAACATTCTTATGTGCAGTATTTATGTGATACATCATAGTGGCTATGCGTATGCATCCATGAACAATGTGCATGTCTTTCCTTTTTCACTTCTTCTTTGATCCCTGATCTATCTTTTGAAAGTTGGACACATTTTTCCTATGTTGCAGAAATTATCTGATGGATTATTGTTTGGTTCATTTTATTTTCTTATGTGATATTGTTTGTATTGTCTGAAAATTCTTCTTGCCTTCTTAATCTGATTCTATCATCTGTGTTAATTATGAATCTTTTCTTCATCATTTCATCTAGATGGCATCTTTACTCTAAACTGAAGTTTCAATTCCCCTCCCCATAATATTATTTCACATGCATGCATACACACATCGGCGGCATGCCCAACCACATTTTTCTGTATCATCCAAACTTGCACATTCTAGATACCATGCATACTGTTGAATTGTGTGAATCACTACTTCTCATATATATAATCTTCCTCTACTGTTACAGGGGATACAACCACTTCTGGATGGTGTACTTAGTTATTTGCCATGTCCAATTGAAGTTAATAATTATGCCCTTGACCAATCTAAGAAGGAGGAGAAGGTACCTGATTCATAGAAAGTTTGTCCCTGTTTTACGTTGATATTGTTTTGCTTTTGTGATTATTGTAAACTTCGAATTGAATTTTAAGGCAAAATTTTTGAATCATGAATTATAGGATTCTCTATTAAAATTATACAAATTGTTTTGAATGTGTGTTCTTCATAAATAAAAATACCAGCAGTAAACATTATAATGCATCTAGGCGGTATTGTATGTCACTTTGCCAGATAAGCAATGAAACCCCAAAGTTCAAATTAACATTTAATATAATCAAGATTTAAATTTTGGTAATAGTTGATCACTACATATTAAACAAAATGTTAAATCTGAAAGGTTTAGGTCCCATCTTCCCAATAAAATTATTTTTCAAATAGAAAATTAAGGTTTATGATTTGAGGATATTTTGTATTCAAAGTTAAGGCAACAAGGTGGCTACCATTATACAAGCTTGGGATGAGTTTCTCAGCTGCCCTTGCTATTGCTTTTAAAAATGGGAAAATACCAAGTATAAAGTAAGTCTTGCATTCACAATCTCACGTTGACAGAACCCACCTGGGCTTTAGGCTAGCTGATTATTTTTTGTTGGAGACAAAATTTCTGCAATAAAATCATATGATTATGGAAATTGTCTTGGGTTGTATGCTGCATACTCATGATCTATAGAGATTACAATCGTAATAAATTGTGATATGCATGTGTTTCAGATACTGTTGTTGCCTTGCTATATATATATATTTTTATACAAACAAAAAAGAAGTTACTGGTTATTGTAATAATCTTTACTTGTCTAGGTTGAGCTGCCTGGAAATCCTGATGGACCCCTTGTAGCATTGGCTTTCAAAATGGAGGAGAGTAAGTTTGGTCAGCTAACATATTTAAGGTACTTCTCACCTTTGGAGATGGTTAATTCCATTTATCGTATGTATATAGATATTTCAAATTTGTGGTAATCTTTCAGTACATTGCACATAAGCTAATGGATTGATTATTTGGTTGAAGAATTTATGACGGCGTCATTCGGAAGGGTGATTTTATTATTAATGTTAACACTGGCAAGAAGAACAAGGTAAGTTTAAGGTTTTTCAGTGCTTCAGTTTGATTGCATTATTCTAGTTCGTATGTATGTATTTCCTTTACAGGATAGAGCTATAACTCAATTACTGATTTATTTTCGAGTTTTTTTATTGTCAAAAACCATCTATAATAACGTTTGATCCAACTTTACAGTTTGTTTTTCTAAAATAATTTAGTTCATCATGGATTCAAATCTTCAAGTTTAAGTGAATGGATTCAAGTTCTGTTATGAACCCACATACAAGAATTGAAGAATAATATGAAATATAAAGAAAATGAATCTTCTGCTGCTGAATGAAATCTGAAGATAAAATGGGGACACTTGAAACATATCTACATTGGGGGAATATCAAGTTGGTCTAGTTTGAGTATGAAGGGTCACACAATTATTTGGTTCAACCTACTAAGTGATAGAGGATGATCTAACACAGGAAAAATTTAAACAACCTATGATTCAGAAACCTTCTTGACGGAATCTTGAAACAAATCAATAAAATTGGGGATATATCGAGCTATTTTATTTGTTTTCCCTTTTTCTTCTAAACAAATGGACACTAGCACTATGGAGGTGTTTTACCTTTCTGTCCTAACAAATTCTTCCAAGCTACTGTCCTAATAGCACTATGGACGACCTTTTTAGATTTAGAAGCTTATCATCCTACATAAATGCCATCTTTAACTAGACATATCCTCCTGCATGTACTCATAGTCTCATATGAGGATGTTTTGGCTTGTCATTTTGTACCTTTTCTTCTTCGTCTTGAACTTTTTTGTTTATCTGAAGGCAAGAGAACATGAAAATTTAAAACAGTACAACAAATACTGGAACTAGTTTTAGTTTTAATTAGTTCCATGTGAAGCTTGGTACATAATATATAAACAACTAAATGCAGTGCTATTCCCAAGTAAGATCATTGCCATGTCCCGTCTTTTTGCATGACATTTAGAGACTAATAATTTGCGGTTGAAGCTTTTGTTTTGCCAATGCAGGTTCCTCGCTTGTGTCGGATGCATTCTAATGAGATGGAGGTTTGTGTTTAGACTCTATAATGATGACTTTCCTATAAAAATGAATGCCTCTGGAAACTGCAAATATTTTTAATAAGGGAATTAGAGTTATAAGTAGGTCATAGGATGTTATTTTCGGTGAAGGGAAAACTTGTAGGTTTTTGTCTCTCTTCTAAATTCAATCTGAAGATTTTTAATATTCAGCTATTCTCTGCCATTTCTGTAAAACTTCTAATTGAACATTTTTCCTCTATAGGAAATTGAAGAGGCTCATGCTGGCCAAATAGTTGCTGTATTTGGTGTTGATTGTGCATCAGGTTATTCTTTTCACATTGCTTGGGCATGTGCATTTCTAAAATTCTATATTTCTCTTTTTGTCATATTTTTTGGCTGAGTAGATGTTGGGCTAGAATCTTTTGGTGGTGGTTTAGAGTTTTTTTAAATGTGGCATTCTTGGAGGATAAATTTAAATTAAGGGGTTGAAAAAGAAAACCGAAAAAATACAACAGCTGTACTTCAAAAAATAAAGAGCAAAGCACGTTATGAATTCACATTTCCTTTAACTGCTCCGTTGCAGTCCTGAATTCCCATATAGTCACAAACACAGTTAAATCTCATGTGACATGTAAATGAAAGATGTCCTTAAAATATAGGCATTTCAATTCAAAGTTATAAATGCAATTAATTTCAATCTCATGTTTCTTCAAAAAAAGAAATTCAATCTCATGTGACAATTCAATCTTGGTTGTACTCCAAATACTAAAGACCAAGGCAGGTTATGAATACAATAATACTTATGACTCTTCTGCTTGTCAGAAATAATCATTCACATTGCCTTTAACAACTGCAAGCAGAGGTCCAGTACTGAAGGCCTATAAAGTCATAAACACAATTTAACTCATGCAACATGTAAAGGAAGAATGTCCTTAAAATATAGGCATTCCTTTCCAACAAATATGCAAGAGAACCCTATAAACTGCATACTGAAACGAAGTTCTCTTATTCTTGCTGTGGACATCTGCGTCACTGTTCAATAACTGACGAGAAACCGAGATAAGGTGAAAGTTTGCATGAGAACATTGGAGAGAGAATACTTTGGAACTGAATTTGCAACTGTATTCTCTGTCAACTTTTATTGGTTACAGGGTATATATAGTTAGATATAACTTGTCCCTAATTAGCACTACCTTAATTGACAGCTTTTAATTTACAGATCTATCAAAAACGTGTGCTCAACAAAGAGCCTAACACAAGTAAGTCAGATTGAAGGACAATCAAATTTGATAAAAATAAATATTTCAAAATTGTCTGGCGCTAAAGTTTAGTATTTAGGATGATTAACACATGCATTAGTAGTACTAATAATATAAGTTCTGTGTAGTTCTTTCTGGGTTATAGTTTATACTGCCTCTGTCCTTTATTATTGACCCACTTACAAATTTCACGGACATCAATAAGAAAACAATTTATAGCAATAAATTTTTAAAAATACTTGTTATTTTTAATAATTATCCCTACAATTAATGATATCATAAGAGAGAGAAAACAAATTTCGTTTCCCAATTGTAAATTAAGCAGGGGTATTTTTGTAAAGAAATTCTCAATGTAGGTGGAAGTTTGTAAAGGGTCTTATATCATGGGACAAACAAAAAATGTCAAAAGAGGGTTTTATAATTAGGGTCAAAGAGAGTATATGATAAACATTTGTTGTTGAGACAATCTATCTGTTTCATTTTTATTTCTTGCTCTGTTCATATTTTTGTTCTAATATTATACTGGCTATAATATTTTTTTTTCTTGGTCATCAGGAGAAACTTTTACTGATGGGTCTGTTAAATACACAATGACTTCAATGAGTGTTCCTGAGCCTGTGATGTCATTAGCTGTACAGCCAGTCTCAAAAGATTCTGGAGGGCGAGTGAGTAATTTCTTTTTGTGTACATACCAACCCTGCTGTCCCGGCTTCAAAAGTTGTATATTGTACAACTCAATTGATTTTCTCCATATGTTGCTTATAGTTTTCAAAAGCTTTGAACCGCTTCCAAAGAGAGGATCCTACTTTCCGTGTTGGCTTGGACCCTGAGAGTGGGCAGGTTGTACTTTTTTCCTTTAATACCTTCCTCATTAAATTGACAATATTATTGTTCTTATAGTGACATTAACATCCTTTTAAGTGTAGACAATTATTTCTGGAATGGGAGAACTGCACTTAGATATCTATGTTGAACGCATTAGAAGGGAGTACAAGGTACCCTTTTTATTCGACATGTATTTTTTATTTTTTTCCTATGTTGTTGATTCATGCCAAATGTTTACCTCGGAAGTTTCATTCTGTTAGAACTGGTATCAATATTTGAATAAAGTAGGATAAGAGAAGAATTTATAGGATAATTCCTCTGCAGAATTGTTTTAAAATAGATATAGATTTATTATAGCAATCA
The DNA here is from genome assembly GCA_018208015.1 of Medicago ruthenica. NCBI lineage: Eukaryota > Viridiplantae > Streptophyta > Magnoliopsida > Fabales > Fabaceae > Medicago > Medicago ruthenica. The sequence continues at coordinate 68,111,269 of CM031377.1, forward strand.
CACACCAGAACATAAATGAAAGTCTAAAGAGACAATGATAGTAAAGTATTAAATTTATGTCCTTCCAAGAAATGCGAGAGTCTTGGTCTCTCCCTTCCAAGAATTAGAGACCTTGATCTCTCCCTCCCAATAACCAATCAATAATTTCCCCCTTCACTCTTCCCTTGTCTTTCCCTATTTATTTCTAAACATAAACACACTATAATTGACAATTAGTAATAAAACGTAACTGCTCCAATAACTGTTACTGTTAAAGTTATTTCTTATCTTCTAGTATTGTATTTTGTTTGATACAGTGTCTTAACACATTTTTATATCTTTACCTGTTAAGGTTGATGCTACAGTTGGAAAGCCCCGTGTAAACTTCAGAGAAACTGTTACTCAACGTGCTGATTTTGATTATTTACATAAGAAGCAATCCGGAGGGCAAGGACAATATGGACGGGTGATTGGGTATGTATAGATTAGTCATTCTTATTTTATTAATATAAAATTTAGTGTTTGATTCTAGTGATCAATTTCACAAAAAGTTAATAGAAGTGTCCACAGTCTTGCTGATAGGAGGTGTTTTACTGAAAAAAGTTATACAAAATGATGGAAACTTTAAAAGGAGTTTGAGATAAAACGAGTATATAAGATTTTAGAAGATGAGGAATATCTTATAATATCTTGAAATATTTAACTATCTGATAGGTTCAATTTCTTATCTTGTAAAGTGTCTTTTCGCGTTTGTATACAAATGAGAACTTACTTTTTGAAATCAGCTAGATTCTTGAACACACAAATTTGGCTTACTCAGATTTATCATATGTTAGGATTCTTTGGGCCAAAACAAGCAAAAAATAAATTATTCATCCCTATGGTTTATTGATTAACAAAAGAAAAAGGGTACCCAAGAGAGAGAATACTCTCCTCACACTGGATTTCCAGTCAAATCTATTAGTTTGCAAAAAATCCCTAAGGCATCAATGGAAATGTTATTTATAGACTTCCTGATTATACAAAGGCCTAAGGATGCCAAATAGAAAACTACCCTAACAATCTAACTAACTAACTAAATTACCTTACATAACTAATTCCTATTTTTCCTCCTTAATTTTGGACTTTTTGGAATTCTTCCTGTGGTAGATTTGCCAAGGTCTGGTTCTTGATTTCTTAACGTTCCTAACATCAGATACGTTATCTTGTGCTGTAAATTATTATTACCATTCATTTGCTAGAGAAGCTAGTTGTGATACTACATCTTCTATTTCTTGATGCCGTATATTTTATTCAACATGATCGCAGGTATATTGAACCACTCCCTGCTGGGTCAGAAACTAAGTTTGAATTTGAAAACATGCTTGTTGGTCAAGCTATTCCATCAAATTTTTTCGCTGCAATTGAGAAAGGTTTTATAGAAGCTGCCAACTCGTGAGTGAAATTTTACTAGTTGCTTAATTTTGCTATGTAGACTCTCTCCCCCCCCCCCCCCCCCCCCCCCTCCTCTCTCTCTCTCTCTATATATATATATATATATATATATATATCTTATGATTTTCATACACTGTCAGTGTATAAAGTTTTACACTATTAGCACATCACAACTAATCGTGTGTATGACTTTTGAAGTGGTCAAGATAAAAAGTCAAAACATTTATAATGACCAGACAGTTATGATTGACCGACAGCGTAAAAACTCTTTACACTGACAATGTATATAGATTAAATTCTCTCTCTCTTTATATATATATATATATATATATATACAATTTTTGTGTGCAAGTATGATTGAACTTATATTTTTCGTATGGCAAACTGTAACCCAATATTGCTCTTCCACAGTGGTTCCTTAATTGGACATCCCGTTGAAAATCTCCGAGTTGTCTTGACAGATGGTGCTGCTCATGCTGTTGATTCTAGTGAGCTTGCCTTTAAGATGGCATCTATCTATGCTTTTAGACAGGTTATTTTCATTCACCATCTCTTTGTAGTCGTCTATTGATTCCTTCACATAGATATAATGACCTCATTCTTTGACAATTTGTGCTGTCTTGTGGAACAGTGTTACGCAGCTTCCAGACCAACTATATTAGAACCTGTTATGCTTGTTGAGCTGAAAGTACCAAATGAATTTCAGGGAGCTGTTGCTGGCGACCTCAACAAGTGAGGATTCTTTACCTACTTTCTAGATATGATTTATTTCTGGTAAATTTTCTGAATTTTCTGACATACTCTTATTACACATGAAAGGAGAAAAGGTATGATTGTTGGCAATGATCAGGACGGAGAGGATTCTGTCATTATAGCTCATGTAAGTACCTAACAGGTCTCGTAAAACATTTTTAACTATTATTGAAGTTAGTTCCCATGGTTGATCTTTGGCTGTATATAATTACTCCCGCCGTCCCTAATTATAAGACCTTTTACAAAAAAAATAAAAAATTTGTCCCTAAATATAAGACTCTACAAATTTCTAGATGCATTTATTACTCTTTTTCCAAATCTAATCCTTATTAATACCACCAATTTATCTTTGAATATGAAAAGTTAACATTGAATATATCTCTATACACAAGATAATTTAGTAATAGTCATACACATTTGAGACAAATTTATTACTCCAAGAACTTTTCTTAATACCCGTGATTTTTGTTATAAGGCTCTATAAAACGGGACGGAGGGAGTAATTAGTTATGATTTGATGATGGTTTGAAACATACATACATCTGCGTTGGACTCTTTCATGTACAGTTACCATTCAGCCCGGGCTAATTAATATATTGTTTAAGTATAGACACATTTTTAAAGGTTAATGAGTTGGATCCAAATATGGTTTGTGATATAACATTATGGTGTAATTTGATCCATGTAGCCGACCCCACTTAAGTATAGACACATTTTTAAAGGTTAATGAGTTGGATCCAAATATGGTTTGTGATATAACATTATGGTGTAATTTGATCCATGTAGCCGACCCCACTTAGTGGACAAGGCTTGGTTGTTGTTGTTGTATAGATACACATGTTTGGTTCAACATTTTAGAGGGGACGGGTGTAAATCAATATTCTCCACTTTGTCTCCCTTCCGATATCGTTTGGAGGAGAGATGATGCGATGACTATAATATGCCTAAATAAAATGTAATGTTGGAAGCCTTGGTCACCTTTCATAGTGGGCCCACCTTGTGCTTCTATTAACTGCGGCCTACAAAACGTTTATTGCCTTGGGTATGACAAGGGGTGTTGACATCCCACATCGGCCAGAGATGTGGCAAAAATAGTTCTTGTAAGGCTTAAGAAATCCTCATCTCTAGAACTAGCTTATATAGTTGAGTTATACTATCCTCTTCTTTAGAACTAGCCCAAATTCTAAGACAGAATTGACGTATATCCTTTATTAGTTATTGGACCACCTGTATCGTTCCATGCTTCAGGTGTTCAGTGTAAGGCATCCCTAGAGCTAACTTTCAAGGTTGATTTGCCGCTACTCCGAATTCTAAGATGTAAGACAAAAAGTTAGATGTACAAAAACTAAATTGGTTTTGAATTCCCTCAGCTCCCCTTGTGAACCAAACAAGGAGAGTTATTCCCTTCCCCTCCTTTGTACAGCACTGCATTAGGAAATGACTTGGGGTTCTTGATGTGATGATGCTGGATGATCCTAGTTACAAGTTATTTAGCAGAATTGGGCTGAGGTGCAGTTATGCGAAATATAATGGTGGTGGAAAATTGTTATTGAGAAAGATTGAAATTTACTGGTTTATTGTGATTCTCACTTGTTTATTTCTAAGATTGATGTAGGTTTTGCTTTTATCCTTAATTTTTTTTGCCCATTTGACATGACTAATCTGGTTGCTGCTGTGAATCATTTCAGGTCCCTCTTAACAATATGTTTGGGTACTCCACAGCTCTTCGTTCGATGACACAGGTGAATGCCACCCACGAGTATTTCATGTTTTGATGGCAACTTATATTTAGTTTTTAATTCCGCCCTGTTTTCTTCTAATAACTGCAGGGAAAGGGTGAATTCACAATGGAATATAAGGAACATTCACCCGTTTCTCATGATGTACAGACCCAATTGGTAAACGCATACAAGGGCAATAAGGCGGCTGAATGATCTGGCTTTGTTGAAGTATACGGTCCTATATTTTTTGGAAGTAATTTATCTTGGAATAAGATTTGCGACAATAATAGGGATATAGGTTTGGTTCATTTTTTAGGGTCAACCAAATTTTGAAAGCAATTAAGGTACTATAATTGTACGATTGAGTAATATTATAGATTTTTCCCTTAAAAAAAGTAATATTATAGATGAAATAATTGCCAAGTAATCTGGCTTCTGTAAGATGTAAGTTATGTAACTTTAATTACAATTATTCAATTTCAAGTTTTCCGAGATTCATAATCTCAAGAATCACTTGGTGGCTTCTTTAGAAACTAGAAAACCATTTTTTGATTATAAGTGTTATTTTAACTCTTAAAGATTATTGGTCTAATATATATACAATCATAAGGTAGAAGCTTGGATGAGAAGATTATTTTAACTCTTAAAGATCTCTGGAAACCCGTTTCTCATGTTTTGATGGCAACTTATAGTTGGTCGTTTCCTCCGCTAAATAACACTCCATCCAAACATACCTTGAATGGAAGTCGAGTGGAGAAATCATAAATAGCTTAGACTATCTCTAGTGCCGGGACCTATAATACACGAATACCTTACTTTGTGTGACACCCTAAACCTAAAAATAGTTAAAATAATATCAATACTAAATAACATTCACAACCATGAAGTGGGAGCTTTAAATTTTATTTTACATAGACTTAGGCTTTGTTCCCTATAGTTCTTACCCTCAGCACTCCCATAAAGTGCCTTACGAAGTCTTATGAAGTCACTTACACACTACAAGGCATTCACATAAAGTGTCTCAAATAAAATCATAATATTATAATTGTTTCCAACTAAAAATGTTGATTGTAAATCCATAAATTCAAAACATACTCAAAAATTCCGAAAAATAAATAATAATTATGTATCTAAGTCACCTATCAGTGAAAAATCCCAAAATAAATAAGTTCAACAAACAAGTTGACAACACATAACTCAATAAACAAATTCTTCAAATAAATATGATAAGTTACCGCACCCGCGATTGAAATGACTTTGTGGCGACATCAATGGGTGTTCACGTGTACGTCTTAACCTGCAAACCCGGTCACTCAAACCAACCAATAAAATTTGGAAAATTGCTCTTCTTCCAACGAAAATTGTTCACTCTCATACAAACTAACGAAAATACCTCCACCATGACTTAAGTCACGCTGGTTATACACCAACATGACTTAAGTCACGCTCAGTATATATCAATGTGACTTAAGTCACGCTGATGTATAACCTGCGTGACTTAAGTCACGCTCGATAGATGTCGACGTGACTTAAGTCACGTTGCATTTTTTTTATAATTCAGACAGAACCTCACTTCTCCATTTCACTTCTCAAATCTCTAAAAAATCTCCCAAATCATTCAACCTCAAATTTCTTCAACTTCAAATCACCCACCACTCCAACAACAAGTAAGTTTTCTTAATCAAGTACCATTGTCATTTTATGTTTATATGTTACATTTTTCCTATTAAATTAGAAATTTTTAAGTTTTAGGGTCTGTTTAAATTTTGATTTTTTTTGGCAAGAAATGATAGAATGTTTACATGTTAATGACTTATGTTGCTTAAATGTTTAGATGTTTGCATGTTTATGTTGTAGTTTTTAGTTTTAGGGTTTATGTATAATTTGCACTCCAAGTGTTTGATGAAATGTTTGAATGAGTTTTTCATTGATTGTTTTTAATTTCTTATGTGTAGATCTGAAACAATGGCTCAAGTATACATTCAAGTATCTTTCAACGGTGGAAACCCTCGTTTTTTCAAGGTTCGGGACGATGTCACGTTAAAAGAATTGAAGGATCAACTTCATGAAATCAACCAACGACTCAACCACGGAGACACAAGGAGGGTGGAATACGTTTGGTACCATAGTCCATCGTTCGACTCAGAGGGGAATTTGTCGTTCACTCAGCCGGATTTAACGAACGACGACGACGTTAGGAGCATGTTCTCGATATTTGCTCAGCATGATCCCCATCGAGATGGATGCTACGTTGCTGAGGCCGGATGAAGATGTTTAGGTAGTATTATAAATCCAACATCATGATGATACAACATCCTTAGGGATTTAATGTAATGTAATGTAACGCTTCATTTATTTGAACGGAGATGAAATTATAACTAAATAAATTTGTTGTGTTCTATTAATTTAGGAATTTATTACGCGTACTTTTGTATTTTCATTCATCCATTCCTCCATTCATACATTCATTATTCCATTTTCATCCATTCAATCAATAATTCAATCATTCATTCATTCAAAGTTAAAACACGCAAATTCAATCAAAGTTAAAATACGCAAAAATTAAACCAAAAATGTACCAGAATGTCATAATAATGCGCAAAGGCGCGAGTGTAAATATAATGCAGGAATGTCATAAAAATATAACTAAAAATATACAAATATACAAACGTCACAAGACCCTACTCCTCTGGACTATGGCTCTTAGTCCTCATCTGGGAAACCCCCAGCTCCTGAATCATACGATACTCATACTCGATGCCTTGCATAATAGTGAAGACAATTGGATTCCCAAACACATCAGGGCAACCCATGGCACTGTCAACTCTGGCTCTGATGTTCGCAATAACTTGCAGTGGGTCGGGGACCTGTCTACCATACTGATGCTCAACAATAACCTCCTCGTAAGGAGGGACAGGAGGGGCGTCCTGTGCAATGACAGCAGGGTCGATCATGATGGGATGAGATACCCTGTAGAACCATCTAATGTACCCCTCCTGACACCTCCACCGTCAAGCCTCTGATGTTCGCCGACCCTGAAGTGCTTGTGGAAGTACATGGAGCAGAAAGTCCTGAAAGGCCACAACAACTGCCGCAGCCTGAAGAGCCTGATGATTGGTAGGAGATATGGGGACCATCTGCACGTGACCGTACTGCCGGAGAACCCGCTCTGACAAGTGAAGGTGCATAATCTGACTGCCGGCCATGATCCAACCGGAGTACCATAAAATGTCCTGGAAAGCGATGATCTCTCGCCGGTCCTGGAACGACATCTAGGTGACATCATCATTGACCATCAGATCAATGAGGCCACGATAATGTGCATGATCAGCATGACCCCTGGGCGGTCTCCCGCTAGCTGCAAGCGGAGCGCCAACCTGATACCCCGGACTCGGATTCCTCGTATACATGTTCCTAAAATGCGCCAAAATCCATCCCTACAAACAAATATTTCATCATCACAAACCCATAAACATACACAATAATATCGTAAGTCATTTAAAAAATGTTATAGTAAAAAGAAAAGAAATGCTACTGAAATTCTGGCAGATCTGGTTCTGAACCGTAAAACAGAGTGCACAAACAATAGTTCAGAAGCAGAAATAAAAAGGACAGAAAGTAAAATAACACAGCTGATTTATTAACCCAGTTCGGTGCAAACTTCACCTACATCTGGAGGCTACCAAGCCAGGAAGGAAATCCACTAAGTAGTATCAATTCAAAGACTCAAGACACAGCCCCTGTTCCCAGCCTTATCACTTAATCACTACCCGTATAGACTTCTACCTAGGAATTCCTAGATATAAGAAACCCCTCTTACTTCCCTTAGTTAATCACTGCCCCAGTGATTATCAGACTCTAACAAATCAAACAAAATTGAAGACACTCTTCAAAACAACAAAGTCACTTGTGCTTAAAAGCTTTAAGTGAATTACAACTCAAAACAAACTAAACCAACTCTAACAGATGAGTGGTGCACAAAAACAGAGCAACAACTCACAGACTCAAAAACACTAAGACTCTTTTAATGATAACTTCTGGTTTTTGATGTACCAATCTTCAATAGCAGCGTCCTCCTTATATAGCTTTCAACAGCACATAATTCTGAACCAAATCTTCAAGGCTATGTTTCCAGAATTCTTTTAGAAGCAAATAGAAGCTCACATATTATTCACAAATATATTTTCCAAAGATTTCCTTGAAAATATTCACAAATAATTGAATCAAATCTTTAGAACATATCTTGCACAAAAATACTTCCTTCTAGAAATGAAGCTTGGATAAATCTTCAATTAAATCTTCAAAAGATACTGTGAGAGATTTAACAAAATTCAGACGCAGAAAACATGCTTCTGAAAAGCAGCTTCTGAAGGTCAACAAAAGTCAGCGTCTGAACAGCAGCTTCTGAAGGTCAACAAAAGTCAACGTCTGAACAGTGCGTCGGATGAACAGTACCAGCGTCTGAAGACCAGTTCAGCTTCTGATGAACAGTACTAGCTTCTGAAATCCAGTTTCCAGCTTCTGAAGACACAAATTAGCTTCTGAAGAAGCATTGCTTGTACATTTTGATTTTAGCAAACATGTAGCCAACATTCAAATATTCAACAGCTACCATAAGTAGAGTCGAGTAACCGCCAATGGCTTTCATCTTCGGGACCGTAACATGAGAAAGCTCGTGGTAGAGGTAAGCAAGTGCCATTTCGCCCCAGGACCACTGGCCCAACGTGTCCAAATCCATGAACATCTCCATCCACAATAGATGAACGCTTCTGCTGTTCCTGTTGACAAAAATGGTGATGCCAACCAAGTACAACAGAAACGCCCTGGTGCACTCCGCCTCACCGTCACCTGCTCCTCAACCTCCTCATCATCAGCAGGAGGATGCTCCAACTCATTGCACCTATTCAGGAGTGTGTCGTAATGCATCCTCAAGTTAGGGATACTGATATAAGCACCCCACTATGCCTTTGTCTCCTCATCAGCATCCGCATGTGTCATACCCAAACCGACCTCCAGCAGGTCGATACCTCTATCGTATCCTACATCAGCAGGCCTCAACTCCAGGAGCCTCCCATGTATGGGGATGTGTAGAAGACACGCCACATCATCGAGTGTGACGGTCATCTCACCAACAGGCAGATGGAAGCTGCTAGTCTCCTCATGCTATCTCTCTGAGAAGGCGGTGATGAGGGCACGACTATGTTCTCGTATCTTGTGAGAAGGAGGGGGGCAAGTCCGGATGCATTTACCCGGTTCCAGAACCAGGCCTGATCGTGAGTCGGGAGTGGGATCTTCCTAACTTTCTTCCCGTGCGAAACAGTGTTGCATTTACGCGTCCTCTGCAACTGAAATACAAAAAATTAAACGAACAATAAACCGTTAAAAATATAAACATTTCAATAACTAAAAAAGACATAACAATTTAATTGTAAAAAAAAGCGCACCAATTAAATTAAGTGCGTTAATTAAATTACGCGCGTTAAATTAATTGACTCGCGTCATTAACATATTTTAACATAAAAAATAAATCGTAAAGCTGACGTGCAACTAAATAAAATAAATTGTAATTGACACGTAATTAAATAAAATTAAACAATTATACTTACTTGAGCATCGCTCCAAAGCTGACACGTCACATGTCTAACGAAACCCGATAGGAGTAACAAGTCAGTAGGGGCCCCGGGAAAACCCTCCGGTCCGGCCTCCTCCTCAGCCTGACCCTCCTCCGGTCCTGCCTCCTCCTCAGCCTGATGCTAGGCCTCACCCTCCTGCTGGTGAGCCACCTCCTCGTACTGAGGCTACTACTGATACTGAGTCGGGTCCACTATCTAGGACGCACCCGCCTGGGACGACGACCCCACCTCCTCTAGTCTCCTACTGCCCTGTCTCCGTCGAGTAGCAGGAGGGCGCGAAGCCACCTTTTCGACACGTGCACTACTAGTCATGCTCTCCCTGTCACCTCTACGCCTGTCCGGTCTCTGAGACATATCTACACAACATTTTTAAAAACAAAAATCAATGCAAGAATAACAATCCAATTTCTAACTAAACCCTAAACTACCACATTTCACTCAAACTCAATATAATCAACATTAACAATCCAATTTCTAACTAATTTCATCATTAACAATGCAAAAATTAAACAAATTTTCATTGAGATATTTTATCAAACACCTAGAGTGCAACATTCAATCAACATAAAATCTAACAATTTCTAAACCCTAAACTACCACATTGGAGTGAAACTTACTCTAAACAACATCTAAACTATAATTCTTAACTTAATTCATCATTAACAATCCTAAAAATTCAAAACCTAAAATCCTAAAATTGTGAAATTTCTCAAAAAAAAAAAAAAACAAAATTTAAACCATAAAAAGCCAATGCAATAGGATAATAAACACTTACTTGATTTTGGGGTAGAAATTGATGTTGATTTGGTTGAGTTTGATGAAAATCACACTTTTAGGGGAGAAAATCGCACTTTTTTTTTGCAAAGGAACATAATGGTTGTGTGTTCTGCTGTTCTGTTCTATAACAGACCTCCGCGTGACTTAAGTCACGCTGGTATTTACCGAGCGTGACTTAAGTCACGCAGGGGTATTTCCGTCATTTACTTTGGGAAGGGGCAATGTTGTTTGTGGGAAGAGCAATTTTCTAAAATTTGGTTTCAACCGTAACCAACCCATTCAAACACATAGATGTTTGAGTATGACTTTTCTCACTTCTCAAATTGCTTAAAAACATACCCCAACAACAATTGACTGTTGTTCGACTTTTTTTGCGGCAGTTAACTGTCGTTAGGCCTTTTTAGAGCGATTCAATCACTTTTTAAATCGGTTTAACCTATCTTAAAAGTGTCCAACGACAGTTAACTGCTGTTAGGCTAACGACAATTGAATAAAAAGAGCAACTTGAGAAGTGAGAAGAGTAATTTTCTAGATGTTTGGTTCGGGTAACAAGTTTGATATTTTGAACCCATAAACTTGACTCATTGACGATCGTCTTGGTTTAATTTGGTTTTGATGTTTCAAGTACATGTAGAAAAATCAATCTAAAGCAAAGACATAAATTGATCTAAAAGTACGTTGACGTGACCAACCCTACCAACAAGGATTGTGATTCAGTGACTTTAGAGCAGAAAAGTCACTGTATAATTTTGTGTTTTATGAAAAAGAAAGATGATAAAGAAATAATAAATAAAATGAAAAAAAATATGTTTTTCCGCCTTAAAGTCATTGAATATCAATCCTACGAACATGCACTCCAACACCCTTTTCCTTTTTTGTACACTCTTTTTGTGAAATATACTCATATAGTCATCCTCTTGCCCGGATTGAATTGAACACCACATTCGAGTGTCCCACCTCGAGGCATACCTCCTAGAGTGCTTTGCCATTCATCCCACTATTTTAGCTTTTATTTTGGTAGATAAAACACCTAAATTGTGTGTGTACAACACATTGAGAAAATAAATACTTTTTACAAATTTGATTCCACTTCAGAGATGAAATGGAGCGGAATTATTCTTAAACATCCTTCAATGAACATGGGGTTACACATGGCTAAGTGAAGTACTCTTATAATTGGGGGGACATCAAAAAAAGAAGACACAACTTGATAAGGTCTAAAAAAGGGAAATGATACATATAAGGGTTAGATTAATCCCCCACTATACTCAAAGATGACCAATTAGTCACTTTTGGAATGACTCCATCCTGACTCAGCTTGACTGAACAACTTATGCTTTGTCTCCTAGTTTTTGCTACTTTCTAGAGCATTTGTGCTATATATATATATATATATATATATATATTCTTTTCCCATAATTCTTATTTGGGTTTCTCCTGACCAGAAAAGATTGGTGGGATATTTGTGGTTATATCAACTCAAGATTTTCCCTCTAGCTCGTGCTTGTACTTCCTTGATTTTTATGCCTATACATACTAACTTTATCTTTTTCACTTGTAATCTTTCCCTTTCAAAATATCTTCGTGGAAATTGATGATACTTTTATAAGAGATTTAAATAGTTGGATATTAATTGTTAGAGTTGGATATTCCCTAAACAAAAAATAGTTAGAGTTTGAAATTAAGAAATCTCACGTAGGCGAGAATAAAAAAAAACTACTCCGTCTGATTCTTATTATAAGATAAAAAAACAAAAAACATCAAAACCAATGATGTTATTAATTGTTGTTATCTTTTTATTATTTGACCAAATATGCCTCATGAAAAATTGTGATACATTAAATGTATCCACTAATACTAAAAAAACAAAATTAAAAATGAGGGTAAAATGTCCTTTAAACAATAAATGCACCTTAAAAATTGTAATTTTTTCTTATAAATATAACCAAAAAGTTCTTCAAAAATTCTCTTATAATAAGGATCAAAGTGATTAATATATTTAGTGGATATATAATTTTAGTCTACTAGTTGAAGTTTTTGGATCATGAGTCTCTACACTTCGAAACACAAATTAGTCCATTAATTAATATGTCACACTCCAAATGCCCTCCTGATGTCTTCCAAACCCCCCCAAAAAATGATAAATTGTTCGGTAGATAACTTCCAAAAGGTATTTTTCAGCCTAAAGAGAAATTGAGGGGGCCAAAAAGCAAAGCTCATTTAAGGTCCACCATGTCGTCCTACTCAACCCGTTGACATGACTGGTTGTTCCACCTTTGACTCTAATTGCACACGAAAGGGAGAGGAAGGCGAGAACTAAAAACACGATTGGAATTCATGAGTTATGGAATTCGCGGGGGTGCCATGTTTAGTACCCACTCTCACGCCTAATGTGAGTTATGGGTCCAATTCTCACGTTGTAATCATTAACCCAACTCTGATTTTATTTTAAATTGCCTCGGATTTCACTCTCAAAAGCAATCACATGAAATGAGGTTGTCAAGCCACAAATATACATCCGACAGTTTGAGATCTTTAACAATGTGAAACTTCAGCCTTAAAAAAATGTGAAACTCCAGTACAATTAACTTTAATATAAATGATATACATTGTCGTATAAATATGGTCAATACTTACATCTAATGAGAGTTGACTTTTCTCCCGAATCTTTCCAGGCACTTTAAGTGGAGTGTAGTTTGAAATAATTATTTATTTGAAGTGCGACAAAGTGGTGAAATCTTATTGATTGTCAATAGGGCCGACTCAATCAAATTGAAGCCTCGATCTAAATATTAAAATGGACTCATAAACATATGAGTTACGATTTAAAGATGACTTTTACCTACATATACATTATACATAATTGACAACAAAATTGTTGTCTTTCTACCTTTTACCTATAGACAAACAACATTTGGTGATGAATTTGTTGGTAGGTCAAAGTTTTTTCTCTTCTTATTTTGCAAATTTGAGGGCCCTCTAACTTCGAGGTCCTCTCTTAAGGGTTTGCTGCACATACATAGGGCTGATTGTCGATATAAATAAATTTACATGTCCCTTTAAGTCTCTGTTTTGTTTTTGGTACAATGTCCCTTTAAGCCTGAAATATGAAAAAGGAAGAAAAAAAAATGTTCACTGTGAGATTTAAATTTGCCCTAAAAAAACTGAGATTTAAATTTTCCCTAAAAAAACTGTGAGATTTAAATTTGTCAAAAAAGAGAAAAATAATTCGAGATAAAAAGTGGTTAGATATTTTATTGAAATCTCTGCTGGATAGAATCCATTCTCATCCAAGTTAAATTCTATCTGAATTGATTACATGAGTCACAATCCAATCCAGATTCACGAACTAGATTGCTTCTTCTAAAATATAAATGGTCCCCATATTAATAACTCTCAGGTAATATTAGAAAAATGCATAAAACAAAGAGGGGAAATGTGTGGAAGGGGAATGCTCCATCACAAACTTCTCATTGCAACTTTCTTTCGTTATTCTTATGAATGTTATATTTTGTGAAAGAAGAAAAATAAAATTGGTTCTAACCAGACTTTAATTTGGACGAAAATAAAGAGATGATTGAGAATTAAGTTACAATTTTATTCTATTTTAATAATATTAAAATATCTTATTTCTCCAACAAAAGTAAATGTTCAAATATTTTATTCTTCTTTATGAAAATTTAATTTCATATGAGTGTGTTTCTATTTTACATATTTTATGGATGTACCATTTTCTATCCCTTTCTTTTCATTTCATTCCAAACCAAACAAAAATTCATTGCCTACTCAGATTTTTAATACAGGTTTTAATTTGTTTAAAAATAGAAAAAAATTCTTGATGGTTTAATCCGGCAGTTTCTATGTGTTATTCAATATCTTAAAGCCATTTTGTTGGTTTGTTGTTTTTTGCATCTTCGTATAAATATAAATGTACTTCGACTTTATTAGTCTATTTGAGGCATACCTTATGTTTGAATGATTTTCATCATTTTTAATATATTTTTTTTGGCTTCTTAAAAAAGAATTCTAACATTAAAATTTAGACCGCGCTATCTTGATCTAACAACTGCGAATGTGTCGAATGCAGTAAAATATTAAATGCAGGGAACCTTTGGTCCCATTTTTTCACCTCATTTGTTCTTGTTTTACCTTTTTTTACTTCCTACTTTCATTTCTAAACCAAAGAAACCATATTGTAAAAATCAGAATGGTCCTATTTTAATCTCAAATCCTAATATCTCATTTACTCTATTGATATTTTTTTTTTATCTCTTCAATCTTTGTGTCTCGTTAAAAGAAACAAAGTCATCCCATGTCTCTCTATTTCCATCTTCTGCCATCGAGTACAATACTATACAAGGAGTATCACTTGAATGATAGTACATTTTTCAGAAACATAGCATTATTGCATTATTGTAGTCTTCCATAACCCATTTGTTTTAACTGTTGTTGGGTAGTCTTTCATAATTTAAAAGCTCGATTTCAGTGTAATAAAATGCAACTCATTATCGATGGTGCGTTGTCATGGGCCAACTTGATCGTACACATTCAAATTCAGGACGGAGGTTCTACATTACTCTATATAGAAAACCCGGTCAACCCTATAAAAAAAACCTAAAAAAGTAGGTTGGGCTAGGTCATTGGGTGTGTATGGTTTTAAACAATAAAAATCCATAAAAAATAACGGGTTTTGGATAAAACCAAACTCAGACTCAATAAACTCATTTACTTAACAATACCCACATTTTAATTTTATTTTCATAGGAACGAAGGAGAATACAAATTTTTTTTGTCATAAATCAAGTCTAATTTTCAAAATTAACACAAGGTATCATCTATATTGAAAATTAAAGCATGCTAGAGTTACATATTAGGATGCTGCACTTTTTGGTTATTTTGATATTAATGCAATTTTATGTCATGTAACTTTAATTTGTTGCAAGTATTTTATGATGAAATTTATTATTTGATATGATCGTTTATTATTTTATGACGCTAAAATATAGCAAAAATAGGTTACACAATTTTTTTTTTAAGAAAATAACAAATTTGAGTAAATTTTATGAAAAAAAATACGAGGAAAATAATTTGGGTAACTCAATACCCAACCCAACCCAACTCAAACCATAAATTAGTGGGTTTGCTCAACCCAATAATGTAACAGGTGATTATTTTAACTCTTTCAAACCAGAGTACCATATATGGTTCGGGTTTTGGGTTTGACCAAGCCCAACCCAAACCGACCCACGTACACCGCTAACTCTATATGACATATAATGTTGCTTAAACACCTTTTTTATCTCTTATTCTTATTGCAAGATTTATATTGATCCCCTAACGTAAAAAAAAAAAAGATTTGTATTGATCCCCTAACAAAAAATGGTGTATATTGGTTCTTTAGGGTTTATGGTTTAGACTTTTTTGGATGACAAAACCAATCCTCAACATATAAAAACAGAATTTGAGATAATTATATGATATATAAACATTTTTAACCATTGTTTCTTTGATTTGATTAAATGGTAGTAAGTTAGTCATTTTCATCCATTTTGTTAGTCAAAGTCCACATTTGTGACACATGGCACTGATATGGACACTCAATCACAGTGTCATATGTTGTAAATATTAAATTTAAATAACAAAATAGATGGAAAAGATTAAATGGCTATCATTTAATCAAATTAAAGAATCAATATACATCTTTTTTTTAAAGGATCAATATGAACTTCACGATAGAGATGAAGGTAAAAAAAAGTGGTTAAACATATTATGTTTCAAGAGTTTTCTATCATCTACAAATTTGCATAGTATAAGAAGTCAAAAATAGTAAATTTATCATGAAATTTATACATTTTATATTAAATACATAATTTTGTAATAAATAATTGTTGTCAATGAAAAAATTAACATTAATAGTTGTCTTAACCTATTGTATAGGATAGACAAACCAATGTTTTAATGATATGAGTAACAAAAATATGAAAAATAAATATAATTTACTCTATCATTTAAATGTGCCGATATATAATAAGATTTTGATTACAAGTGCTCTAAATATTGGTGAGAATAGATTGTGTCAAGCTAAACTTTGCAAGACCTAAATTTAATTAATTGAAAGAAAAAAAATTAAGGCCTAAATTTGGACGATAACTTGTTAAAAAAGGTCTAAAATCATTCTACATAGAGTATTTCACTAATAAATGTTCTAAAGTAAGAATTTGGTAACTATAAAAGTGAACTAAACTTTAGATAATACTTTGGTCAACAAAGGTTTGACCTTTTATTCTAATTGTGTTCAAACTCAATTTAAAACTTTATTTTAGTCAAGTTACTTGTTCATTAGGTCTAAATCATTCTACATAGAGTATTTCACTAATAAATGTACTAAAGTAAGAATTTGATAACTATAAAAGTGAACTAAACTTTAGATAATCCTTTGGTCAACAAAGGTTTGACCTTTTATTCTAATTGCATTTAAACTTAATTTAAAACTTTATTTAGTCAAGTTACTTGTTCATTAGGTCTAAAATCATTCTACATATAGTATTTCACTAATAAATGTACTAAAGTTAGAATTTGGTAACTATAAAAGTGAACTAAATGTTAGATAATCTTTTGGTCAACAAATGTTTGACCTTTTACTCTAATTGTGTTTAAACTCAATTTAAAACTTTATTTTTGTCAAGTTACTTGTTCATTAGGTCTAAAATCATTCTACATAGAGTATTTCACTAATAAATGTACTAAAGTAAGAATTTGGTACCTATAAAAGTGAACTAAACTTTAGATAATCCTTTGGTCAACAAAGGTTTGCTTTTATTATAATTATGTTTAAACTCAATTTAAAACTTTATTTTAGTCAAGTTACTTGTTCATTATGAAGGTGAGAAAAACACAAGAAGGGGGGGGGGGGGGTTGAATTGTGTTGGCTTTTTCTTCTTTTTAACAATGTTCAAAGTTCAGCTTCTGATGGATCAGAATCTGAAGCAATGTACAGAGTCAAGTGCAGCGGATATAACAAAGTTAAAGAGAGAGAGAAGAAAGACACAAAGCGATTATCATGGTTCCTTCTACAACCCGGAAGTAGTCCAGTCCCCTTGTTACTTACAAGAGATTTTTCACTATTATCACCAAGATTACTAAGCTCAAGCACAAAGCAAGAGACTTCCAATGCTCAAGCACAAAACAAGAGACTTCTAATGCTCATGCATAAAGCAACAGACTTCTAACAAACAAAGATCACAAAGTAAAATGTTTGGATTGAACACTTGATATATTATCAGTGGTGTTCACAAAATACAACTCAGTTCAGACTCTAATGACTTTAGAATTTCTAAGATGTGAAAGTTGTAAGAAATTCTAAGTGTATGATGAATATTCAATTTGACAGAGTTTTGGCACTTGTTAAAATATTGCAGAGTATTTTAGTTTCTTCAAGTCTTCAAGCCTTTATATAGAGGACGAAAAAAGTCGTTGAAGTGAGTGCCAAATCGTCATAAGAGTCGTTGGAGAAGCTTGATCAATCACCGTTAATTTGTTGCTTGATTTGGTTCACGTACTATGAAGGGAGGAATTTGAAATCTTTCCTGAATATGGAATGAACCTTTCTTTACCAAGGAGACAAAGCTACAGAGTACGAACAGAGCATATGTGAGGATGTTGGAGATCGTGGTTGTACTGTTGTCCTTTTTTGACAATGACATCCATTGACTTCTGATCCATCAGGACTTCCATTGTTCATCTTGCAAAAACGTTAGTATGCAGTGCCTTCAGCTTCCATTGTTCTATTAAAGTTAACTAAATTTATTTTAAGAGCCAAATATTAATGTCACAATTAAAATAGCTTCTTGAGTGATAGAAGCTTACTTCCCTTTAGATCCATAAGAGTCAGAACGTTACTCAAGTATTAGAGCTTGCATAAAAATTCTCTCAGAAGCATATCACGTTATATATAGTCAGAGGCTAAGAGATAGAAGAAGGTTCTCCTAAGTCAATTTTAAATTAACTTATAGGACTCAGAGCCTAAATATTAGCATGTCTTACTCCCCCTTTTGTCATCAACAAATATTTAAAATAGAGTAAGAAAAACATGATATTAGAGCCATAAACTAACAAGAGTGAATTGAAATTCCTGGCAGGACCTGATTCTACGTCTGGAGGCTACCAAGCCAGGAAGGAAATCCACTATGATAGTATCAATTCAAAGTCCTATGTGAACAGCCCCTGTTTCACAGCCTTCTCACTTAATCACTACCCGTATTGACTTCAACCTAGAAACTCCTAGACCTGAGACCCCATCTCACTTCCCTCAGTCAATCACTGACCCAGTGATTATCAGACTCTAATAACAAACAATGTAGGAGACACACTCCAAATACATAAACAGTAACTTTTGCTTAAAAGCTTCAAGTGATTACAACTCAATAAAAACAAACCAACTCTAAACAATTGAGTGGTGTACAGAACAGAGCACACAACTCACAAACCCAAAAACCTAATAAAACTCTATCAATACTTGCTTTGGTTTTGGTTGAATTTCTTCAAAGGTAGCGTCTTCTATATATAGCCTTCAGCAACAACATAATACTTGAACCAAATAATATTCAAAGATATATTTCCAAAATTCTTTAGAAACATATATAAGCAATTATTCTTCAGAAATATATTTTCCAAAGATTACTTTGAAAATATATTCACAAATAAAAGAAACCAATCTTCAGAAAATATCTCACACAAATAATCTTCCTTCTAGAAACACCAGCTTGGAGAATTCTTCAATCAAATCTACAAAAGATCATGTGAGAAAATAAACAGCTCCAAAGCATGAAAACAGAACGCAGAAAAACCAGCTTCTGAAGGTCTGCGTCTGAAGTTCAGCGTCTGAACATTTCAGCTTCTGAAGTACTGTTCAGCGTCTGAACATCAGCTTCTGAAGGTTCAGCGGCTGAAGTACTGTTCATCGTCTGAACATCAGCTTCTTAAGTACTGTTCAGCTTCTGAAGACCCAGCTTCTGAGGTACTGTTCAACTTCTTAGGATCAGCTTCTGAAGACACACAACTTCTTGTATATTTGATTTTAGCAAACATGAAGCCAACAACCAAATATCCAACAATCTCCCCCTTTGGCAAATTTTTGGCTAAAATCAAACTGAGATACACAAGGCAAATTCTGAACACATCAAGAAGAACATAAACGTAGTAACACAATAGCAACAGATAAAACAATACGTTTCACACATATACTCCCCCTGAACACATTAGCTCCTGAAACTTATCAGCTTCCAGATCAGGAAACACATATACTCCTGTTGAGGATTTATATGTTGGCTGCATGTTTTGGTAAAATCAAAATGCTCAAGCAATGCGTCTCTATGTGGTAAAGAAGTCTTCAGAAGCAAGAAATTGTATTTGAAGAGGTTCAGAAGCTGAAAATGCCTTCAGAAGCAGATTGGACCTTCAGACGCTGTTTTGGCCTTCAGACGCTGAACAGTGCTTCAGACGCAGAAATGACCTTCAGACGCTGAACAGTACTTCAGACGCACTGTTCAGACGTTGACTTCTGTTGACCTTCAGAAGCTGCCTTCAGACGTTGACCAGCGTTGACCTTCAGAAGCTGAACTTCAGAAGTTGTTTCCAGAAGCTGATTTTCTGCATTCTTTTGGATTAATTCTGCGCGTATCTCTTGGAGATTTACTGAAGTTTTATTCATGCTATTGTTTTCTAGAAGGCTGATTGATTTGGTGAAAATCTTAATGAAGATTGGCTTCGTGTTTATGTTTGAATATATTTGCTGAAGAATCTTTGCAAGATAGAATTCAGAAATATATGTTTCCTTTTTGAAACTTGCTGAATTTCAGAATTGTATTTCAAAGAAGATTTGGTTCAGATTTATGAGTCCCTGCTGAAGATTATATAAAGGAAGACGTGCTACTGCTTATTAAATCAATTGAGTCAAAATTCATATATTAGAATTAAGAGTCTTTGTGTAAGCTTTAAGCTTTGTATTGTATTGTACACCACTCATATGTTCTGAGTTGGTTTAGATTGATTGAGTTGTAATTCATTCAAAGCTTTTAAGCACGAATGATGTCTTTGTTCTTTTGAAGGGTGTCTTCATATTTGAGTTGTTTTAGTGTTGTTGATCACTGGGTTGTGATTAAGTAATTAGGAAGTTAGTAGTGTTCTAATACTTAGGTGGGTTCCTGAGTAGAAGTCTAGACTAAGTGGAGATTGATTGCTAAGGCTGAGAACAGGGGGGGTCTGTGTCTGAGTCTTTGAGTTGATTCCTTTAGTAGTTTTCCTTCCTGGATTGGTATCCCCCAGAGTAGGTGAAGTTTGCACCGAACTGGGTTAACAAATTGCTGTGTTACTTATCTTTCTGCACCTTTTTATTTCTGCTTCTGAACATCAATTTTCATACTCTGTTTTTTTGTTCAGAATTAGTTAACTGCCAGAATTTCAACTCCCCCTGAAACAGAGACTCCCTCTAAAACAGATCAGCAGCAGCTTCTGACACACTTATTTCTCCCCCTTTTTAGCCAAACAATTTTGACAAAAATAACCATGCAAGTGATTAGGAGTACAAAGACAGAAACAACAGAGGTTACAGAGCATATGCACTCAAACATAGGAAAAACACGCCCAGAAATTTATCCAGAGAACACATCCAGAAATCTGAAACACAAGATATAAACATCCATCACAGCACCACACACAGAAACCTCATCAGAACCTTCATCAGTACCATCATTAAAACCATCACAGGATCAGAATCACAGAAACATGGTACCCACACACAGTCTTCACAAAAGAACAAAACAAAAGAACACAACTGCATCACAAAATGAAACCCAGTACATAATTTACAGTCTTCAGACTCAGCATCAAAAGCTGCTTAGTCTTCATTAGACACAACATCAGATGTTGCTTAGTCAATGTGTGCTTCAGGCACATTCAGTGGAATCTTCTTCCCAGCAATCTGCTTCTGAAGTTCAGCAATCCTCTTCTGAACATAGGGCATGATGTCTTGCTCAACATCATCCTCAGACTCACTAGGATCCACTTTCTTTTCTTTTAGTGCCTTCTTCTTTGGGACAGGGACCACCACCTTGCTCCAACCTTTAGATGGTCCAACAACAACACTCTTCTTAGTAACAGGAGTAGGCCTGCTGGCAGCAGCAACAACCTTTCCTTTCCTATTCTTCAGCATCTTGCCAACACTTTGGTCAAGTCTTTTACCAATGGGTTCATCATCAGACTCCAGATCATCTATATTAACAACAATTGTAGATTGATCCTTTATCATATCAGTACTAACTTCTTGAACTTCTTGATCAGACACAGGTTCAGACTCTTCTGCATCTTTGTCATTCTTACTGTTTACTGACTTGTCCTCTGACACAACATCCTGGGAATGCTCATCAGTCTCCTTCTCTTTTGAACTATAAAATGGTGACACAGCAACAGACTTACTGGTAGACTTTCCATGAGACTTTTCTTGACTGGATTTCTTCATTCCTCTTAGGTTTAAATGACCAAGCTTCTGGTGCCATAGCTTAATCTCTTCTCCTTTTGATGATGCTTTTAGAGAGGTGTGAGCTATAAGACTAGTATCAACAACCTTGGGTTTCCATTCTTTTCTAACTTGAACACATGTATGGCTGGCCTTTGGTTGAACATGAGGTTGTGGATATCCATACAGTTTGAAACAAAACGGTTTAATATGCCCCCTTTTTCCACAGTAATGACATACCCAAGGATGAGATTTCCTCCTGCTCTTAGATCCCTGAGGTTTGTTCTGATGTTTCATCTTAGGTTTGCCCATCATTGGATCAAATGTTTCAACAACTACACTGACCTTTTTAGTTGGATTTTGCTGTTTGTTCAAGGTCCTATAATCAAACCCTATACCACTTGGTTTCCCTTGGTTCTGACTCTCCAATATCTCTTCTAGCACATCAGTACCAGTGTTCAACATTCTGACTTGTTTCTTCACATGTTCAAGTTGAGAGTTCAGTTGAGTTACCTCATCTTTGAGATCAGAAATTTGTGCTAGATGGTCACTTCTTTCAGCATGCAATTGACTGATACTCTTCTTCTGAATTTCTAATAACTTGCAAACTTCTTCAGTTCTGACATTAGGTCTTGGCTTTCTGTCCAATCTCTTCAAAATTTTATTGAATTGCGTAGGCGCAATTACATCTGAGATGCTATCTTTAGTATCTATTTCACATTGAACAATTTCTCATCAGTGTTGGATATGAAAGTTGTGCTTTTATTCATCTCCACAGATATATTATTGATAGCTCCTCCTTCCTTATCCATACTGCCAGAAAAACTTCCCTTAAGCTCACCCTAAAACAGGCAGGGTGCCTGCTCTGATGCCAATTGAAATTCCTGGCAGGACCAGATTCTACGTCTGGAGGCTACCAAGCCAGGAAGAAAATCCACTATGATAGTATCAATTCGAAGTCCTATGTGAACAGCCCCTGTTTCACAGCCTTCTCACTTAATCACTACCCGTATTGACTTCAACCTAGGAACTCCTAGACCTGTGATCCCATCTCACTTCCCTCAGTCAATCACTGCCCCAGTGATTATCAGACTCTAATAACAAACAATGTAGGAGACACACTCCAAATACATAAACAGTCACTTTTGCTTAAAAGCTTCAAGTGATTACAACTCAATAAAGCCAAACCAACTCTAAACAATTGAGTGGTGTACAGAAACAGAGCACACAACTCACAGACTCAAAAACCTAATAAAACTCTATCAATACTTGCTTTGGTTTTGGTTGAATTTCTTCAAAGGTAGCGTCTTCTATATATAGCCTTCAGCAGCAACATAATACTTGAACCAAATAATATTCAAAGATATATTTCCAAAATTCTTTAGAAACATATAGAAGTAATTATTCTTCAAAAATATATTTTCCAAAGATTACTTTGAAAATATATTCACAAATAAAAGAAACCAATCTTCAGAAAATATCTCACGCAAATAATCTTCCTTCTAGAAACACCAGCTTGGAGAATTCTTCAATCAAATCTACAAAAGATCATGTGAGAAAATAAACAGCTCCAAGGCATGAAAACAGAACGCAGAAAAACCAGCTTCTGAAGGTCTGCGTCTGAACATTTCAGCTTCTGAAGGTTGCTTCTGAAGGTCAGCGTCTGAAGTACTGTTCAGCGTCTGAACATCAGCTTCTGAAGGTTCAACGTCTGAAGTACTGTTCAGTGTCTGAACATCAGCTTCTGAAGTACTGTTCAGCTTCTAAATACCCAACTTCTGAGGTACTGCTCAGCTTCTTAGGATCAGCTTCTGAAGACGCATAACTTCTTGTATATTTGATTTTAGCAAACATGAAGCCAAGAACCAAATATCCAACAAGAATCAAAAACATATCAGAAGCATAAATTTATCAGAAGCAAAAGAATTCAGATACAGAGCAAAAAATTGTATTAGAAATAAACAATCAGAAGCAAAAGTAAAAAAGATAGGTGTGATTCTATGGTTTGTTTTGTTTCTGCATCATTTCCAGAAAGGCATGGATTCCAGAGTTCATCTCATCCTGCTTCTGAGCCATATTTGACTGAGTCTTGGCTATTTTTGATTGTTGCTTCAGCATGTCATCTTGTTCTTAGCTAGATCTTCTTGCTTCTTGACTAACTCAGCTTATGATTGCATTACCTCCAGTAGCTTGGATTCCATAGCTTCTTGCTTAATCTTCTGCTCCATAAGGTCTGCTTAAACCTTATCCACAAAGTTAATCATCTCAGGTTCTTCCAAATCCAGCCTTTTGATCATGACACTGTCAGGCTTCACAAAGAAGTTGGAGATCTAAGAAGCTTGAAGGCCAGACTTCAGAATCTCAGGCACCTCTTGATATAGATCTTCAGAAGCAAGTGTTGAGTCTGTTAGCTGCCTTGTAATGTCTCTTCTGAGTTCCATAGCTTCCATGCTAGCAACTACGTCCTTGAACCAGTTTTGCAGAGCTTCATGTTGAGAAACTACTACATTAACTTGCATGGTGTCCAGAGTTGAGTTGACCAGCTTCCTTAGGTTTTCCCATTTATCAGCATAATTGACAAGTTAGATTGGATGATGTCTTGACTCCAGAAGCTCCTTAACGCTATCAAATATCATATTGCACACCTCTTGCAATCCTTGGTTAGAGGTTAGGAAGGGTGGAGGTTGGATAGATGGAATAAGAGGTTGGTTGGAGGATGATGGGATGTCTGAGATAATCTAAGAAGTTGTATCAGAAGGAAGTTATGATACAACTAATGTAAGTACATTATCATCAGAGGTTGGGGGTTCTTGAGAAGTGATAGTCTGGGGGACTTCACCTTCTGATGTTTTAGTAATGATAACATCAGAGGCTACCGAGGTAGATTCTGGTATGGTTTCTCCTTCTGATGTTTCAGTGACAACATAAGATGATGGTTGTTCAGATTCTGGTTTGGCAAAATGTAAAGGGACAACTATGATAGGTTTATCTTCTAATACAGAAGTTGTATCAGTGATATTAGTCGAGGTTGTTTGTGGTTCAGGGTGTGAAATGGAGGGAATTTCTGAAACAATGATGTCAGACATTGCTTCAGAGGCTGTTTAAGTGGTTATTGTTGAGAGTTGTTGTTGTTGTTTAGATTGTTCTCCACGTAGCTGTTGTGACAGAACATCTATGGTAGATGAAGAACATTGGGAATGATTTTGTTTGTATGGTACAAATTGAGAGAAGGGGGAAGGTTTGCCTATTTCTGAGATGACTTTCTTATTAAACTCAACCTGAGCTAGAGCAGCATGGATTCTGTCTTGCTCAACTTGTTCTTCTGGGGTTGGGCTAGTCATTATGGGAATTATTAGGGGCTCTTCACCAGGTAAGCATGTTTGTATAGGTGATGCATCTAATATTTTCTCAGATTCTGGTATGGTTTGAGGTTGAGGAAAAGGTGTTTTGGTTTGCTTTAGGTTTGAGTAATGTAGGCTAAGAATTTGGTTATCAAAGGGTGAAGGTGTGTGTTCAGGTGAGTCTAAATGTATAGGATTGGATGAAGAGGTGGGTGCAATGTTACCTGTGATATGTGATGATCCTCCAGCATCTGATCCAGCAGCTTCAAATGCACCAGTTTCAGACTTCACTCTGATGTGCTCAGCTAACACCTTGTGAGCTTCTTGGGCAGACTTGTTCTTTAAGCACTTAGTTAGCTGAACAGCTTTCTCCAAGGTTTTTCTCTTGTGGTGATGAATAAGTTGTTCCTCTTCTTCTTCCTCCTTTTCTTCTTGAACTAAAATGTGTCTGGTTCTGGGGCCATCTTGTTCTTCTTCATCTTGAAGGACCATTTTCCTCTGGTAAGGTCTTTTCTTTTCATTTTGAGATTTCTTGGATACCTCCACTACTGAAGCCTTTTTAGATGCTCCTTTTCTAGTTCTTGTTGGAATCACTTCTGGTTGACCTAATTCTGCTACTTCTGATAGAACATCAGAAGCAACTGGCTTAGAAGCAACAGTCTTCTGCTTCTTAGCTGGCTTTTGAGGTTCTGGCTCAGGAGCTTCTGATGTCAGCCTTATTTTCCTTGGAGCTCTCCATGGTTGTTCTGGATGGTCTGAGATCATATCCCATGTTATTGCTACTCCAGTCTCCTTGAAGTGCTCGAGATACGTCACCGTAAGTGCACGATTATTATCGAGTAGTAAAAATATCGATCCACAGGGAGTTTTGTAAGTGCCGACTAAGTTTTTCAGAATATGTTAGCTGAACGGATTAAGTGTTAGAGTTGGAAAATATCTTTGATTAAGTTTTATGAAATAAAAGGCATCTTGGGATTATTGGTATATCTAATGACAGAATCTTAAATAGTCAAGCCTATATCTCTATTCTATATTGAATCCATTTTCCAAAGACAAGATTCACTAAGGTAATTCATGTTTCCTTTCGAAATACATGAATGTATCCCAATAACAATCACGTCTATTCTCATAGTTGATTGTTATATGAGACCCATTAAGCACGAATCTTATGGCCTCAAGACATCGCAAAGCTACTCATTTGGGGTGTTCCCATCAAGCCTTGAGATGCCTTGTCTAATCTCATTTGTTCCAATATCAAGCTTCTTCGTTCGATACTTTACTTGATATTAGAAATGATGAAATAGTTGTTGAACTTCTCCGTTTGGTACTTCGTTCAACACTTGCTATTGAGTTTAAAAACGATGAGATTAGATAGGAAAATAGTTTTGGATAAAATAGAGTCTAGGCTTGGTTTGATGAGGATCTAGTCATTAGACTTTTCCAACAATCCCAAGACTAGACAAGTCTACTCACGATTGTTCATCGTAGGCACTTGACAAAATATAAATAACAAGAACTTAAATTGCATAATGGTAAATGACAAGAATATAAAGTGCATAAATTGTAAATGACATAAAATATAAAGTGCAGAAACTAAAAGTGCAGAAAATGTAAAGAGAAATGAACTTAGAGCAAAGTAACAATTGGATTTCACTATAGTAACAATACACCAAGTCTAAGCTTATTTACAAAGCTGATTGTAGCCCTATTTATAGCTAAAAATCTCAGACAAGGTGTTAACTACGGATTACATAGCAATAATGGGCATTTCCCAAGAGTTTTCAATCATTAAAATTGATTGCATAACGTGCACGGCCGTGCCATATGGGCGCACAGTTGTGCCATGTTTCAAAACTGCAGAATCTAAAAAACTAGAAAGGCGCACGACCGTGCCATATGGACACACGACCGTGTGTTATCAAACTGCCTGGCTTGGCACGGTCTGCTCAGTATAGGGTGCACGACCAGCTCAAAAGGTGGCACGACCGTGCTACCTAAGTTTTGCCTTGAAGCTTGACTTTTCTTGCTTGGCTCTTTATGGTTTTGCTCCAAAGTGCTTGCTCTTCATTACTTTTACCTAGAAAGAAAAACAAGTGCTTTGAAGTAAAATAGTTTAAGAAAATAAAGAAAAACGATTAATATTGCATAAAAAGAAACCCTTATAAACCTATAAATTACTACATATCAAACTCCCCCAAGCTTGAATCTTTGCTTGTCCTCAAGCAAAAGACAAAGTACTTCAGCAACACAAGTCAAAGAAAAAACAATTTTTGCAAGTTTTTGTTCTTTTAAATGCTTTGTACTCATAGTGCTTATTATTTCTACCCTAATGCTCAATTAAGATTTTTCAACCCAACAACAAGCTTCATGTGAGTGTGTGTGTGGGGTCCAGCATTTTATTGCTCCTGCACAAAGAGGTATTATGAGGAAAACAGATTCTAGCTTTAAAAGTAAACAAATTGACAAAATTTAACTTCCATTTCATATATGCTAGGTGGGAATTTTTCTAGGTCACCTTGTTATTTTGGTGTTTATTTGATTTTTGGAGAACTGCAGAAGAGTTTTTTTTTCATATTGAGGATAACCATATCATTCCCGGGAAGTTAGTGATGGTGAGTCATACCAACCCAAGTCAATGCCTCTTATTTTTGTGCTCTGACCCCTTTTTATTTATTTACACCTTATTTTTTACCTTTTTATTCCCTACATAGACTTATACTATTTTTTGTTTGAAATTTTTGAGGACAAATTTACCATTTAAAGTTAGACGGCTGTTCCTTAAAATACCACTTCACACACTTACTCAAAGGCTGCAACTTTGTGCGTTTCTCAAAGAGAAAATTTTCACAATGAAACAAGTATGGGTTTAGTGGATGATTTTGAAGCAAAAAGGGTTTATTTACAAACACAACACAAGAACTTAGCCTTTTTAAAACAATTTTTTTACATACACTAAGACTTTGTCGCTTCAATGCCTTTCCCTTAAGAACAAACAACTATTCAAACAAAGGGGAATTGAAAAACAACATAAAAACAAACTAAAAATAAACTATAAACAACAAATTTATTTACCCCCCCCCCCCCCCCCCCCAATGCTTGAAACAAACATTATCCTCAATGATTCAAAATTAAAGAAAACAATAGAGAAAGGGGTTGGAAAGCTCACATTTAAAATGGACTAGGCGGAGGATATTGGATGTGGAAGTGCTGCATCATGAATTCGAGCATTTGGCTTTGTCTTTGCTGCTCGATTCCTTGCCTCAGCTGTTTAGCACCTTGCCTTTGCATTTCCACTTCCATTCGAGCATACCAATCCTGCCCAACTTGTCCTTCTTGGATTGGTTGCTCACCCTCCAACTGTTCCTCCTGCTATTCTTCATGCACATGCTAGCCTTGGGGTACCTGTGGGTTAGTATCAAGATAGAGCAAATTTTGCCTCAATCTTGGGTCAGTCCGTGCCACATCGGACAACAAAATAGAATTTTGCCTGTTGACTAACTATTGAAAAAAAATTAGCATTAATATCATTGTCAACTGGCCTAACCATGTCCATGACTACAAGAGAGTCTAGGTCTATCCTGTTACTCCTCTCGATCTTATTGATTCCTAACTCTTTGGTATCTACCCTAAAGCGTTCAACAATGTAGGAAACCATCCCTCCTACCACTATTTCCCCTTTTACTTGTTGAGCCACAAAAGCCAGATGCTCAAGCAAGTAAAAGCACGTATTCACTGGATAATTATTCACCATAGCCCACAACACAAACAACTCCCCAGCCCTCACCGTCCCCGTCTCTATCCTACCAAAAATGGTACAGGCCATAGTTCTATGTAAATATCTCAAAACGGGATTGTGGATTAAACTGGTTTTGGCAGCACGAGCCTCAAAGTTGCTCTGCCCAGTTATCTGGGCCCAAAACTCATGGGGGTTGAAGTCAGTAGGCCTACAATTCGGGTTTCGAGAATCATGAATTAGGCCCACATTCGTGAAACCTATTTTTTTGCAAAACTCGTCAAAGGTCATCTTGAAGCCTGTATTCAGTAGCCTAAACCTGACAGTGTGCATAGGTTCTTTCAAGTTTATCTTATCCTTAGTGAAACGTAAAGAACTCAAAAATTCAAGAGTAAAATTTTCAAAACCTACTAAAGGTGTCAACAGCTCAGTCCAACCTAGGTTCCTGTACTGGCTGTGAGTACAATCAAGGAAAACTAGGGTTTTCAGGGTCTGTTTTGGTCATGTCTTGGGAATGATCCCAAAGTTACTATTTGTAGCCCCAATTTGGGCCTATCCGGTCATGGTTTTGGGCCCAAATCATAAAGGGCCAAAACCATGGCTAGGGCGCCCTTACAGGCTGCTGAGGGCGCCCCCATAGGGTGTCCTTCATGAGAGCTCCTGAAAGTTATATATGACTGTCAGGTGGGCTTTGTGCCCTTCTGGAGGGCGCCAAGCCTTACTCTAAGGGTTCAAGCCCTGTCTGTAGGGCTCTAAGGCCTAAACGGTAAGATCTACGGTCCACAGCCCAACAAGCACGAGCTTTGGAACAAGGCGAAGTGATTAAACTGTCATTGGGGATCTGTCTATGATCCTTTGCCCAGCAAGTGAGACTTACTGGAACTGAAGCTATGTGAAAATTTTTGAATTACGGGGTGTACAAAGTGGGTACCAACTGATATATTGCAGCCCCCCAAATATTGGGAGCTTTTATGAGTACTAGCCCAACATGGGTGCTAGCCCAACATGGGTGCTAGCCCAACATGGGTCCTAGCTCCACGTGTTTTTGGGGCCTTGGTGGGTGCTAGCCCAACAAGAGTATCCATATAGCCCAACAAGTACGAGTTTTGGAACAAGGCGAAGTGGTTAAACTGTTCGGAGTGTTGAAATTTTGTAACCTAATAAGCATTTGGTTTGAAGAGACGGAGTATTCGCCCATGGTCTGTGAAGGGAGACAACCCAACATGTCTATGGGTGCTAGCCCACGTCTCGAGTATACGGAGCTATATAAGGCGTATTAAACCACTGGGCGTGCGTAGCGTGACATTTGGTGATACAACGAATAACAACTGACTGATTATATCCCCCTGAGTATTGAGCTTGGAAGGTGTATTGTAGCCTTTCTCTCATATGGACTTTGATGGGCACCAACCCAACAAGTCTGGGGATTTTTAATGGGCTCCAGCCCAACAAGTTTGCACTTTGGGGCGTGGCAACTTGGTGGAGGTTGAGTTTTTATGCATGTGCGTGTGCGATGATATTAATGATCATCGATAATCCATAGCCCAACAAGAACGAGATTTGGGACAAGGCGAAGTGGTTTT
This sequence comes from Medicago ruthenica, assembly GCA_018208015.1. Classification (NCBI taxonomy): domain Eukaryota; kingdom Viridiplantae; phylum Streptophyta; class Magnoliopsida; order Fabales; family Fabaceae; genus Medicago; species Medicago ruthenica. Next base: position 68,141,735 of record CM031377.1, read on the forward strand.
TCATATATTGACCAACAACTTGTTTAACGGCTTACATCGTCATGCTAAAGCCAGCCCAACATGTGGCGTGCTTCTTTTTTGAGGTTTAGGTTTTGGGCGAGCTCTTGTGAGATCCTACAATTGAGATGGGGCGAAGAAGGCTATGAAGCTCGAGCGTGACAAGCGCATCTCAGATTTAAAGATCGGTCACGCGGCGGACCTGGCTGGAAATGACGGGATCATCGCTGAACTTCAAGCTGACATTGCAGCTGGTGTGGAGAGAGGGTTAGCTCAAGGCTGATATTTCGGAGGCTAAGGGCGAGCTAGCCTTGACTTTTGGTACTAGCTTCGCCTTTCTGCACCCTGGCGCTGATCTGTCAGCTCTCGATTCTTTTAAAATTGTTGTAGATGGCGCCTTAGTGGGTGAGGAATGATTTGTGTAATTTATGGCACAATTTGTAATGACTTGAATTTATGCTCATGGTATTTTAATCTCCTTTCTTAATTCTGCTTTATTTTGCGATTCTTCTTACTATGGCGATGTTTAGTTATGCTTCTGTGGCACTTATTTTGACTGAGGCGTTTTATGTGATTAATGTTTGTTTCCTCATGCTTAAGACTTAAGAGTACTTCTTGGGCGAGTACTTAGTTTGACGCCTCGTAGCCTTCTACGGGCGGATACATTTTGCTCGCGACGTCTTAGAGTCCACTTAAGGGTTAAGGAATGGCGAGTTCTTTTCAGCTCACGATGTCTTAGAGCCCTCTTTAGGGTTAAGGAATTAGGTGGCAATTTCTTTTCAACTCATGACGTCTTATAGCCCTCTTTGGGGTTAAGGAATTAGGTGGCAATTTCTTTTCAGCTCACGACGTCTTAGAGCCCTCTTTGGGGTTAAGGAATTAGGTGGCGACTTCTTTTAAGCTCACGATGTCTTAGAGCCCTCTTTGGGGTTAAGGAATTAGGTGGCAACCCTCGTTGGGGTTATCTCTTTTTAGCTCACGACGTCTTAGAGCCCTCATTGGGGTTAAGGAATTAGGTGGCATCCCTCGTTGGGGTTATTTCTTTTTAGCGCACGACGTCTTAGATCCCTCATAGGGGTTAAGGAATTAGGTTGCAACCCTCGTTGGGGTTATTTCTTTTTAGCGCACGACGTCTTAGAGCCTTCATTAGGGTTAAGGAATTAGGTGGCAACCCTCGTTGGGGTTATCTCTTTTTTCTTGGCGTTGTTGATCTATTGCAGGTGATGTCTGCAATACAAAATAGACGATATAGATATAATTCAATAAGAAAGCAGGGTGCCTCATTAAAAACCCGTACTGCTGCAGGGGAAAAGAGTGCTCCCTGCTCTTTTTCATTAAATAAAAAATTCATGAAATTAAAACAAGATAATCGTTGTGACGACTTTACAAGCTTCTGAGCTCGCCCTTGAATTGTCGTGGCGAGCATCTCTCTGTTTGGCAGCAAATTTTTGAACGTGGGCGAGTTTGTGTAATTCTTGAATCATGCTCGCTTCATGCAGTTGGCCTTTCTCGTTAGTCTCCTCTGTGAAATTACCGTGACGCCAGGTTGGCGTGCTGACCGGCTTGACTCCTGGATGCAAAGCAAGGTGACGACACACTTTGGTGAGGTTGATGCTAAGCATATCTGTCAGCTGACGAGCGAAGAGGTTTACGTTCTTCCTCAGGAGTTCTGTTACGCTCAGTTCTTCAACTGGTTTCAAAGATGTCTCCATCCCGGTGATCTGATGAGGCTCCGGGCCCACCAAAATCTCTTTTAGACCTTTGGCGGGTTTGAGGTGCTTTTGCTGAAATTCCTCTCCTGGATCCATGTCGACGGCGTTCACCTGGTGTGCTTTTGTGTTGCTGGCTCCCTTCTTTTCCTTATGTAGCTTTAAACTATTGTGGTAATATTCCCGGGCAATTTTCTGGTCTGCTCTGATAGTGCCGATTTGTTCATTCTCCAGTGGGTATTTCATGATGAGGAATTTAGTTGATACATAGGCGTCAAGAAGGTTGAAGGCTGGGCGGCCTATTATGATGTTGTAGGAACAAGGCGAGTTGACAACTAAATATTTGACTCTGATGGTTTTGGCGCTGTTGCTTGTACCGAAAGTTGTTTTCAAAGTGATGTATCCACGAACGTGCACCTGTTCTCCTGTGAAGCCAGCCAGGGTCCCCTTGAAAGGTTGCAACTGGTTCTCATCAAGTCCCATTCTCTCAAAGGTGGTGTAGTAAAGGATATCTGCAAAGCTGCCGGGATCAATCAGCACTCTCTTCACCTGGTCAATTTGTGTGTCATATCTTGGAAGCTGATGATAGAAAAACGAGGTAGGTTCATATACCATCTCAGGGCGGCATCTTTGAGGGTTCCTGCTAACAACTTGCACTTGAGAGAATCGGCAGCGCCGATGATGGCCATTTGAGTGTTGAAAGCGGTCACATGTTCCATCGGGACGCTTTTTCCGTCGAAGGACGAAAGAGAGGGTGGCTTGAAGTTTTCTGGAACTGGCGCGTTCCAAACTTCGGCAGAAAGTGGTTGAGGATCCGGATCCACTGACTCGTCTTGCTGGGATTCGTTTTCTTCAGCGTGCTGCTGCTGCTGGATGGTCTCCATGGTTGCTTGCAAGGCTTCGTTGTGGTCACGAAGCTGCTGGATCTATTGTTGTAGAGCTTCTAAGGCCGGCGGGTCTGCCATCGGTGGTGGCAGCGACTGTTGTTTGAGTTTGTATGTGAAGGTTGAGACTGGCGGTTGGAGATTTGCGACCGAGCTTGCAAATCCCAGGTTTTAGATCGGTTTATCGAACGGATCCGGGTTAAACGTTTGATTTGTGAGGTTTGTTATGAATCACGGTGGATTCGGAGAGTTTAGGGTTGCTCTAAAAGATACGGCGGATTCACGACGTTTTGGTGGCGTTTGGAGGCCGTGAATCGACTGCTTTCGTTTCATAGATGGTGGCTAGGTCAGTTTTACCGTAGCCCCACCGTGGGCGCCATCTGTACTGGTTGTGAGTACAATCAAGGAAAACTAGGGTTTTCAGGGTCTCTTTTGGTCATGCCTTGGGAATGATCCCAAGGTTACTATTTGTAGCCCCAATTTGGGCCTATCCGGTCATGGTTTTGGGCCCAAATCATAAAGGGCCAAAACCATGGCTAGGGCGCCCTTACAGGCTGCTGAGGGCGCCCCCAGAGGGTGTCCTTCAGGAGAGCTCCCTAAAGTTATATATGATTGTCAGGTGGGCTTTGTGCCCTTCTGGAGGGCGCCAAGCCTTACTCTAAGGGTTCAAGCCCTGTCTGTAGGGCTCTAAGGTCCAAACGGTAAGATCTATGGTCCAGTTCCTAACCATCATTTCAACATTATCATTCAGACCTAGTTTTTGTAGAGTGTGAGAATGAGGATACCTGGTAGGTGCTCTCTCCCTTTTGTAAAGTTTTTCATATCTTCCCCTTTGGTCTTTGTTCTCAAAGACAATCCCGTGTTCATTGCTTCCGGCTCTCCTTTTGCCAGTGGATGGTCCTGCAACATCTCCTCCTCTTTTCTTTGAAGCCATTTGGGTGGTTGGAAAAAGGTGTTGGAACAAAATGTGTTTAACAAGTCTCTTATAATGTAAAGTGGGAGATTTGTGAAGCATTTATGTGTAAACATATCTCTCTTTATGGTTTTGATGATAACAAAGTGTTAAATAGAAAATTGGTTTATTTGCTAATGCTTCGTTCAAGTGATTTCAGAACCAGGTGTTTCATGATTGATTATTAAGAATGGTTATGAAAGAACAAGCTTAGAGCAAGGAAGGAAAGCTAAGAAGCAAGGTTGCAAAGCTAGAAGGAAACTGGGTCTGAAGAAGTACTCCTGAAGAAGTACTTCTGAAGAAGTACTCCTGAAGAAGTACTCCTGAAGAAGTGCTCCTGAAGTAAGAGCTTCTGAAGTGCTCCTGAAGTGATACTCCTGAAGTGCAGCTTCTGAGTCTGAAGGCAGCTTCTGAAGTCTGGGTGCTTCTGATGAAGTCAACGCAAAGTCAACTCCTGAAGCCAACTTCTGATCCGTACAAGGCAGCTTCTGATCCGTACAACTGAAGCAGCTTCTGATGCACTGTTCCCAGAGAAGCTTCTGAAGCTGATGTGGCATGAAAAGTTGACCAGTACTGTGCGCATTTAATGCCTGGATGTGTCAGAACAACTCAATGGAACAGTTGTCTCCCTGACCTAAACATTCTCCAGTTTTTAAGGTAGGCCATTTCAAAAATGGCAACTGCTCTGTTCTGACTGATAAAGTGCAGCACACATTTGCAGTAACCTAGCCCAATTGCAACGGCTCTTTCCTCAAAATCAAGCAAATCTTCAAACAGCTATATTCTCATCTATAAAAGGAAGAAGATTTGAAGAAGAAATGGTCTAAGACTCATGAAACAAAGAACTGAACTCTTGCTCTGTTTTGCTGTCAAAAATACGCAAGTTACCCAACCTCTTAGAAATTCTTTCATCCTTGTAATTTAGAATTTCTTAAGGTTAAGAGTCTTAACCTGTGTTGTATTAAGAGAACACCTCTGATATTTGATCAAGTGTTCATCCCAAACTTCTTTACTTGTAAACCAGTTTGGTCCTTAAAGTCTTAGTCTGTATACTAAGCATTTGTAACCTCATTCCTTTGTGGTCTGAGTTAGAAGCCTCCTGACTTAGTGTCTTGAGCATTTGAGAAGTCTCTTGACTGGGTGTCTTGAGCATTGGAAGTCTCTTGTCTTAGTGACTTGAGCATTGGAAGCCTCTTCCTTGGTGGTTGAGCATAGAAGCCTCTTTCTTTGTGATTGAGCAAGTGTAATCTTCAGATTATAGTGAAACTCTCTTGTTGGAAAACAAGGGGACAGGACTACTTCTCACATTGAGAAGGAACCTGTATAATTTCTGTGTGTCTCTCTTCCCTTATCTCTTTTACTTATTAATCCGCTGCATAACTCTGAGAAAATAGTTCAGAACTGATTCATATCAGATTCTGAACTTGACTAAAGTTTTGAAAAGTAAAAGAAACCAGTTTTTGAGTCAGACAATTCAACCCCCCTTCTTGTGTGTGTGTTTTTCTCACCTTCAGTTGGTATTAGAGCTCCGGTTCTGATATTAACACTTAACAGTGTGTCAGTCTTGATCCTGAGAAAAACATGTCTGATAGTGAAGATTCACCTCAACCACAACCCAGAAATCAAAGAGGAACTGGAACATCTGTTTCATATGATTATGGCACTAATGAGAGAAAATCCAGGTCACAGAATAAACCTCTAATGTTTACTGGTGATCCTGAGAAGTTCTCATGGTGGAAAAGCAAAATGTACAGCCATATCATTGGTATAGATGATTCACTATGGGATATTATTGAAGATGGAATCACTATCCCAGTAGATGAAGAAGGTGTTGCTGTCAACAGAAGAGCTCTGAGTGATGATCAAAGAAAAATCTATAGGAAACATCACCATGTAAGAGGAATCATTGTGGATTCATTACCTCACACTGAGTATCAGAAGCTGAGTGATAAGTCAACAGCCAAAGCAATATTCACATCCCTCTACTCTAACTATGAAGGTAATAAGAAGGTTAGAGAAGCTAAGGCAAATATTCTTGTTCAGCAATATGAACTGTTCAGAATGAAAGAGGATGAAAATATTGAGACTATGTTCTCAAGATTTCAGACTTTGGTTTCTGGACTTCAGATTCTGAAGAAGAGTTATACCACAGCTGACCATGTGAATAAAATCCTTAGAAGTCTGCCATCTAAATGGAGACCTAAAGTGACTGCCATTGAGGAAGCTAAGGATCTGAATACTTTAAGTATTGAAGATCTTATAAGCTCCCTCAAGGTGCATGAACTGGGACTCAATGAGGATGAGTCTGTTAGAGAGCCAAAAACATTAGCTCTGAAGTCTAAAAGAAAACCTGCTAAAGCTCTGAAAGCAACTGAATCTGAAGAAGAGTTTCCTGAGGGAAATTCTGATGAAGATTCAGATGCTGATGAGCTTGTAATGATTTCTAAAAGGCTTCAGTATCTGATGAACAGAAAGAAAAAATTCTCTAACAGAAGCAGTAACTTTAGAGGATCTAGTTCTGGTTCAAAGAGGGATATCCAGAAAGAAAGCTGCTACAACTGCAAAAAGCCTGGGCACTTCATTGCCGATTGTCCTGATCTTCAGAAGGAAAAATCAAAAGAAAAAGCAAAGAAGTCCAGCTCAAAGTCCAGCAGTTTCAGAAATAAGCTTAAGAAGAGTCTCATGGCAACATGGGATGATCTGAATAATGAGTCAGAATCTGATGAGGAAGAAGCCAACCTGGCCCTGATGGCAATTGCATCTTCTGATGCAGAATCATGCTCAGATTCTGATGAAGAAGATGAGGTATACTCTGAACTCTCTAGATCTGAATTGATTGAAACAGTTAATGATCTTATGAGTCATCTTAAGAGCAAGTTAAAAGAAATCAAATCTTTGAAAAATCAAACTAACTTGCTGTCTGAGGAAAATCTTAAACTTCAGAATCAAATTTTTGAATATGATGAAGAAGTTGACGAACTCAGAAAAGAGGCTCATAAGAAATATGAAGAGGTTCCTAATGATCAGGAAATAGCTCTTCAGGATTTCATGTTAACTGGGTTCAATAGAACTAAAATTGCCTCCATGATGTATAATATGATCAGAAACAAAGGTGAAGGCATTGGCTATGATGTATTTAAACCTTCAAATGAATTAAACTCACTTTCATGTTCTGAAAATATTTTAAAAGGCAATGGTATATGCTTTGTGCCTGCTTCTGATAATTCTGAGAAGTTGAAAGTATCAGAATCTGAGACTAAGTCTGAAGTTCTGAACAACTCAGACTCTGAAGCTTCTGAACCAAAGGATAGGATTAAGGCAGATGTTAAAACCTTGCCTAAATCTAAGCCAAAAGGTCCTAAGCCTAAGAGTAAGAGGAAGTTAGACTCTGAACCTGAAAAAGTTCAGAATCTGAAAGGTTCAGAACCTGGAACTAGTAAGTCTCAGAATCTGAATAAATCTGATTCAAATTTTTCAAAGACTGGGTTTATTAAAACTTCAAAATCTGTCAAACCAGTCAACACAAAACATTTTCAATCTCAGAATGTTAAGAGAAGCAAGCAAAAGCAAACCAATCAGTTTTCTGCTTCAAACTGTTTTAAGAAAGGCAAAACTGAAGCTTGCTTTGTGCCTGAAGTAAACAAAATGAGAATTCTGAAGAAATCAGAACAAAAGTGCTCAAAGGCTCAAACTCTAAAGGATTCAGAACCAAAGACCTTCAAGTCTCAGGTTCTGAAGAATTCTAAGTTCAAACCTTTGAGAACTCAGGTTCTGAAGTATTCAGGTTCTGAAACTCAGACTTATTCAAGATATAAGGATTCATATCCTACATATCAGAACAAGTCTGAACATCATAACTTCAGACACAAGTTTAAAAAGCCAAAACCTTTCAGGACTAACCCCAAAGGACACATGAAAATCTGGGTACCTAAGTCTGAGATTATTTCAATTGCAGATATGCTTGTCATCCAAAGAAAAGGAAAGGTCCTGGTACCTGGACAGTGGATGCTCGCATCATATGACAGGGGACAAGTCTATGTTCCAAACCCTAACTCTGAAAGAGGGAGGAACTGTGGGGTTTGGAGGAAGTCAGAAAGGAAAGATCATTGGTACTGGTAAGATAGGTAATTCTTCCCTGTACATTGATAATGTTTTGCTGGTAGATGGACTTAGACATAATTTACTTAGCATAAGTCAATTATGTGATAGTAATCATGAAGTCCTGTTTAATAAGAACACTTGCACTGTAATCAACAATGAAAATAAGTCTGTAGTGTTCAGAGGCTGTAGGAAAAACAATGTTTACAAAATAAACTTTTCTGATTTGGTTCAGCAGAAGGTAGTTTGCCTTCTGTCTGTGAGTGATGAGAAATGGGTCTGGCACAAAAGGCTGGGACATGCTAACTGGAGACTCATCTCTAAGCTTAGCAAGTTGCAGCTGGTCAGAGGCTTACCCCAGATTGATTATCACTCAGATGCTCTATGTTCAGCATGCCAAATTGGAAAGTTTTCTAAAACTTCTTTTAAACCAAAGAACATTGTTTCCACCTCTAAGCCTCTAGAACTCCTTCACATTGATTTGTTTGGTCCTGTTGGAACAGCTTCAATCAATGGGAAGAAGTATGGACTTGTTATTGTTGATGATTATAGTAGGTGGACTTGGGTTAAATTCCTCAGAACCAAAAATGAAACATATGATGTGTTTTTCAAATTCTGCAAGCAAGTACAAACAGAAACTGATTTGAAAATTTTGAAAATCAGAAGTGATCATGGTGGTGAATTTGAAAATGAACCTTTTGAAAACTTCTGTGAAGACCATGGAATTCTCCATGAGTTCTCATCTCCTAGAACTCCACAGCAAAATGGAGTTGTAGAGAGAAAGAACAGGTCTTTACAAGAAATGGCCAGAACCATGATCCATGAGTCTAAAATTGCTAAGTACTTTTGGGCAGAAGCTGTAAACACAGCATGTTATATTCAGAACAGGATCTATATCAGACCCATTCTGAATAAAACATCATATGAATTGTTTAAAGGAAGAAAACCAAGTATTTCTTATTTTCATCAGTTTGGTTGTACATGTTACATACTAAACAATAAAGTCTACCTAAAGAAATTTGATGCCAAGGCTCAAAAGGGTACCTTTTTAGGATACTTTGAGAGATCTAAGGCATACAGAGTGTATAATTCTGAAACACATGTTGTTGAAGAAGCTATACACATTAGGTTTGATGATAAGAAGCCTGGTAGTGAAATACCAGAGCTGGTTGAGAGTTTTGCAGATGTCAGAATCTCAGAAGAGCCTTCAGAAGCTGAACCCAGTTCAGGTTCTGATGAAGGTTCAGAAGTTGAAAACACTGAAGAATCTGAGAAACTCTCCAACAATGACACTACTCCTGGAGCTAATCAAGATCAACATGGTTCTGAACAAATCCCTGATGGCTCTTCAGAAGCTAATCCTCCCAGAACCTCATTCAAATACAAGTCTTCACATCCTGAGGAGTTGATCATTGGAAACAAGAATAGTCCAAGAAAGACAAGATCAGCATTCACTCAGAATGAGTCCATGCTTGGCCTGCTATCCATGATTGAGCCTACAACTACTGATGAAGCACTTGCTGATGATGGTTGGATTATAGCAATGCAAGAAGAGCTGAATCAATTTCAAAGAAATAATGTATGGGATCTTGTTGCAAAACCTGATCAGAAGAACATCATTGGAACAAAATGGGTGTTCAGGAACAAGCTCAATGAACAAGGAGAAGTGATCAGAAACAAGGCTAGATTAGTAGCTCAAGGGTACAGCCAGCAAGAAGGAATAGACTACACAGAAACTTTTGCTCCAGTAGTAAGACTGGAAGCAATCAGGTTACTTCTTTCTTATGCTGTTAATCATGATATCATCTTATATCAAATGGATGTTAAGAGTGCTTTCTTAAATGGGGTAATTTCTGAAGAAGTGTATGTCAAACAACCTCCTGGTTTTGAAGATGTTAAATATCCAAATCATGTTTTTAAACTTAAGAAGTCTTTGTATGGTCTGAAACAAGCTCCCAGAGCTTGGTATGAAAGGCTAAGCAGCTTCTTAATTAAAAATGGTTTTGTAAGAGGTCAAGTTGACAATACACTCTTTAGAAAAACTGTTAAGAAAGAAATCTTAATTGTACAAATCTATGTTGATGATATCATATTTGGTTCTACTAATGCCTCCCTTTGCAAGGAATTTTCAAAGTTAATGCAGGATGAATTTAAAATGAGCATGATGGGTGAGCTGAAATTCTTCTTGGGAATTCAAATCAACCAATGCAAAGATGGTGTGTATGTTCATCAGTCAAAATACACCAAGGAGCTTCTGAAGAAGTTCCAGTTGGATGATTGCAAGCTGATGACAACACCTATGCATCCCACCTGCACCTTAAGCAAAGAGGACAATGGCACTAAAGTAGATCAGAAGCTGTACAGAGGTATGATAGGTTCTCTCCTATACTTAACTGCTTCTAGGCCAGATATTTTATTTAGTGTATGTCTGTGTGCCAGATTCCAATCAGATCCTAGAGAATCTCATATGACTGCTGTCAAGAGAATCTTCAGGTATCTGAAAGGAACAACTAATTTGGGACTTCTGTATAAGAAATCTCTGAATTATAAGCTAGTTGGATTCTGTGATGCTGACTATGCTGGGGACAGGATTGAAAGAAAATCCACCAGTGGAAACTGTCAGTTTCTTGGTGAGAATCTGATATCCTGGGCCAGCAAGAGACAAGCAACCATTGCTTTGTCAACAGCAGAAGCAGAATACATCTCAGCTGCAAGTTGTAGCACACAACTGCTCTGGATGAAACATCAATTAGAGGATTATCAGATTCATGCAGACAATATTCCAATTTATTGTGATAATACTGCTGCAATATGTCTGTCTAAAAATCCAATTCTGCATTCTAGAGCCAAGCACATCGAAATAAAACATCATTTTATAAGAGATTACGTTCAGAAGGGTGTTTTAGATATTCAGTTCATTGATACTGATCATCAATGGGCTGACATATTCACAAAACCCCTAACAGAAGAAAGATTCAATTTTATTAAAAAGAATCTGAACATGCATTTTATCTCTTGAAAATGTGCTTGAATCTGAATGAAATCCTTGATTCTAAGTTTATAATAAGCTAAGACTGATCAGACACTCATCTTCTGAGAGTCTGAAGACAGTTAAGCCTGAAAAACTTCAAAGTCTGAAGGATCAGAACCTGGATTTTCTGACTTCTGAATCTGATAAAAATCTAATATTGGTCAGAATCTGATAAGTATAGCTATGGGCAATGATGATTAAAGCTTTGAAAGTTTATACTCTAATCCTCCCAAAGTCATCAATTCAAAAATGTGATTTTCTGCTCTGATGTCCATTGTTAAAGTTACTTGACAAACAATTTTTTTTCAATTGGTATCAGTCTGTTTTCAAACTGTTCAGCACAGACACATTTTTCAAATGCCCAAAGTGTATCAGACTATGTTCAGTCTTTAGAAATGTTTTTATTTGGTATCAGACTCTGAATTAAAACTTTTTAAGCTGGTATCAGACTCTGAGATAAACCTTCATTTGGTATCAGGTTCTGATATAAGTTCAGCAGTCTTAAAATTATATTTTGGTATCAGACTCTGAGATAAAATCCTCAATTGGTATCAGACTCGGATATAATTCTTTAAGTAAGCTCAGAATTGCTCTGATAACTTCTTTTTTTCTAATACTGAACAATTTGTACTGAACAAGTCATGTCTGAACACAGAATGACCTGGTCAGAAGCTCCAAACTTTTTCTGCTTCTGAACAGCATTCTATTTTTAATGCAAGTCATATACTCATTGAAAATCAAGTCGGCTCTGATGACTATCCTTGCTGCTTGGTTATCCATATGATTGCATAAATATCTCACAAATTTTTGTTCAACCCCCCCCTCACTCTGAATCCTTTTGAAATGTTTTCAAACTCTTTACAAAAGGGGGAGACTGAACTGCTTTGATACATGCTTTCAAACTCTTTTAAAATCCTTTTCTGTTCTGACACAGATATATTTTCAAACTCTCTTGACAAAGGGGGAGAAATTTTCTGTGTTGGAGAGTAAGTAAGACTTTTTGTTGATGACAAAAGGGGGAGAAAGTAAAACAAGTATTAAAGCACCTGAGCTCAAAAATAAGTTAAAATTGTCAGAAGATAAGCTTATTAAGCTCTGATACAATTGTTAAGCTAGCTCTGATACAATTGTTAAGCTCTGATACAATTCTGTGAGAAATTTAACTTATGAGAACAGATTTTTTAACTCTTAGCCACTGTAGTGAATTTCTGGCTCTGATACATTCTGTGAGATATATAACTCTTAAGTGAGTTATAATGAATTTAAAATAACTTGGATAAGACTCAGGGAGCTTACAAAACTCATCCTGTGGATTATCAGACTTAGGGGGAGAGTTTACAAACCTCAGAACCTGAAGTCAACAAGTCATTTTGAATTCTGAGTGTTAATTTCACTATACTGTTTTAAGTTAAGCTTAATTAACATGGATAAGGATCAAGGGGAGCTTACAAACCTCTCCTGAAGACAGATTGTTAATTAAACTTAACAACAATTCTGAAATTTTCACATTTGTGTTTTTAACTGAACTTAATTAACTTGGATCAGACTCAGGGGGAGCTTACAAACCTCACATCCTGCAGTTAACTTGTTAATTAAGTTAACAACAATTTTCTGTTTTAATACTTTTGTTTGTCATCATCAAAAAGGGGGAGATTGTTGGAACAAAATGTGTTTAACAAGTCTCTTATAATGTAAAGTGGGAGATTTGTGAAGCATTTATGTGTAAACATATCTCTCTTTATGGTTTTGATGATAACAAAGTGTTAAATAGAAAATTGGTTTATTTGCTAATGCTTCGTTCAAGTGATTTCAGAACCAGGTGTTTCATGATTGATTATTAAGAATGGTTATGAAAGAACAAGCTTAGAGCAAGGAAGGAAAGCTAAGAAGCAAGGTTGCAAAGCTAGAAGGAAACTGGGTCTGAAGAAGTACTCCTGAAGAAGTACTTCTGAAGAAGTACTCCTGAAGAAGTACTCCTGAAGAAGTACTCCTGAAGAAGTGCTCCTGAAGTAAGAGCTTCTGAAGTGCTCCTGAAGTGATACTCCTGAAGTGCAGCTTCTGAGTCTGAAGGCAGCTTCTGAAGTCTGGGTGCTTCTGATGAAGTCAACGCAAAGTCAACTCCTGAAGCCAACTTCTGATCCGTACAAGGCAGCTTCTGATCCGTACAACTGAAGCAGCTTCTGATGCACTGTTCCCAGAGAAGCTTCTGAAGCTGATGTGGCATGAAAAGTTGACCAGTACTGTGCGCATTTAATGCCTGGATGTGTCAGAACAACTCAATGGAACAGTTGTCTCCCTGACCTAAACATTCTCCAGTTTTTAAGGTAGGCCATTTCAAAAATGGCAACTGCTCTGTTCTGACTGATAAAGTGCAGCACACATTTGCAGTAACCTAGCCCAATTGCAACGGCTCTTTCCTCAAAATCAAGCAAATCTTCAAAGAGCTATATTCTCATCTATAAAAGGAAGAAGATTTGAAGAAGAAATAGTCTAAGACTCTTGAAACAAAGAACTGAACTCTTGCTCTGTTTTGCTGTCAAAAATACGCAAGTTACCCAACCTCTTAGAAATTCTTTCATCCTTGTAATTTAGAATTTCTTAAGGTTAAGAGTCTTAACCTGTGTTGTATTAAGAGAACACCTCTGATATTTGATCAAGTGTTCATCCCAAACTTCTTTACTTGTAAACCAGTTTGGTCCTTAAAGTCTTAGTCTGTATACTAAGCATTTGTAACCTCATTCCTTTGTGGTCTGAGTTAGAAGCCTCTTGACTTAGTGTCTTGAGCATTTGAGAAGTCTCTTGACTGGGTGTCTTGAGCATTGGAAGTCTCTTGTCTTAGTGACTTGAGCATTGGAAGCCTCTTCCTTGGTGGTTGAGCATAGAAGCCTCTTTCTTTGTGATTGAGCAAGTGTAATCTTCAGATTATAGTGAAACTCTCTTGTTGGAAAACAAGGGGACATGACTACTTCTCACATTGAGAAGGAACCTGTATAATTTCTGTGTGTCTCTCTTCCCTTATCTCTTTTACTTATTAATCCGCTGCATAACTCTGAGAAAATAGTTCAGAACTGATTCATATCAGATTCTGAACTTGACTAAAGTTTTGAAAAGTAAAAGAAACCAGTTTTTGAGTCACACAATTCTACCCCCTTCTTGTGTGTGTGTTTTTCTCACCTTCAGTTGGTATCAGAGCTCCGGTTCTGATATTAACACTTAACAGTGTGTCAGTCTTGATCTTGAGAAAAACATGTCTGATAGTGAAGATTCACCTCAACCACAACCCAGAAATCAAAGAGGAACTGGAACATCTGTTTCATATGATTATGGCACTAATGAGAGAAAATCCAGGTCACACAATAAACCTCCAATGTTTACTGGTGATCCTGAGAAGTTCTCATGGTGGAAAAGCAAAATGTACAGCCATATCATTGGTATAGATGATTCACTATGGGATATTATTGAAGATGGAATCACTATCCCAGTAGATGAAGAAGGTGTTGCTGTCAACAGAAGAGCTCTGAGTGATGATCAAAGAAAAATCTATAGGAAACATCACCATGTAAGAGGAATCATTGTGGATTCATTACCTCACACTGAGTATCAGAAGCTGAGTGACAAGTCAACAGCCAAAGCAATATTCACATCCCTCTGCTCTAACTATGAAGGTAATAAGAAGGTTAGAGAATCTAAGGCAAATATTCTTGTTCAGCAATATGAACTGTTCAGAATGAAAGAGGATGAAAATATTGAGACTATGTTCTCAAGATTTCAGACTCTGGTTTCTGGACTTCAGATTCTGAAGAAGAGTTATACCACAACTGACCATGTGAATAAAATCCTTAGAAGTCTGCCATCTAAATGGAGACCTAAAGTGACTGCCATTGAGGAAGCTAAGGATCTGAATACTTTAAGTATTGAAGATCTTATAAGCTCCCTCAAGGTGCATGAACTGGGACTCAATGAGGATGAGTCTGTTAGAGAGCCAAAAACATTAGCTCTGAAGTCTAAAAGAAAACCTGCTAAAGCTCTGAAAGCAATTGAATCTGAAGAAGAGTTTCCTGAGGGAAATTCTGATGAAGATTCAGATGCTGATGAGCTTGCAATGATTTCTAAAAGGCTTCAGTATCTGATGAACAGAAAGAAAAAATTCTCTAACAGAAGCAGTAACTTTAGAGGATCTAGTTCTGGTTCAAAGAGGGATATCCAGAAAGAAAGCTGCTACAACTGCAAAAAGCCTGGGCACTTCATTGCCGATTGTCCTGATCTTCAGAAGGAAAAATCAAAAGAAAAAGCAAAGAAGTCCAGCTCAAAGTCCAGCAGTTTCAGAAATAAGCTTAAGAAGAGTCTCATGGCAACATGGGATGATCTGGATAATGAGTCAGAATCTGATGAGGAAGAAGCCAACCTGGCCCTGATGGCAATTGCATCTTCTGATGCAGAATCATGCTCAGATTCTGATGAAGAAGATGAGGTATACTCTGAACTCTCTAGATCTGAATTGATTGAAACAGTTAATGATCTTATGAGTCATCTTAAGAGCAAGTTAAAAGAAATCAAATCTTTGAAAAATCAAACTAACTTGCTGTCTGAGGAAAATCTTAAACTTCAGAATCAAATTTTTGAATATGATGAAGAAGTTGACGAACTCAGAAAAGAGGCTCATAAGAAATCTGAAGAGGTTCCTAATGATCAGGAAATAGCTCTTCAGGATTTCATGTTAACTGGGTTCAATAGAACTAAAATTGCCTCCATGATGTATAATATGATCAGAAACAAAGGTGAAGGCATTGGCTATGATGTATTTAAACCTTCAAATGAATTAAACTCACTTTCATGTTCTGAAAATATTTTAAAAGGCAATGGTATATGCTTTGTGCCTGCTTCTGATAATTCTGAGAAGTTGAAAGTATCAGAATCTGAGACTAAGTCTGAAGTTCTGAACAACTCAGACTCTGAAGCTTCTGAACCAAAGGATAGGATTAAGGCAGATGTTAAAACCTTGCCTAAATCTAAGCCAAAAGGTCCTAAGCCTAAGAGTAAGAGGAAGTTAGACTCTGAACCTGAAAAAGTTCAGAATCTGAAAGGTTCAGAACCTGGAACTAGTAAGTCTCAGAATCTGAATAAATCTGATTCAAATTTTTCAAAGACCGAGTTTATTAAAACTTCAAAATCTGTTAAACCAGTCAACACAAAACATTTTCAATCTCAGAATGTTAAGAGAAGCAAGCAAAAGCAAACCAATCAGTTTTCTGCTTCAAACTGTTTTAAGAAAGGCAAAACTGAAGCTTGCTTTGTGCCTGAAGTAAACAAAATGAGAATTCTGAAGAAATCAGAACAAAAGTGCTCAAAGGCTCAAACTCTAAAGGATTCAGAACCAAAGACCTTCAAGTCTCGGGTTCTGAAGAATTCTAAGTTCAAACCTTTGAGAACTCAGGTTCTGAAGTATTCAGGTTCTGAAACTCAGACTTATTCAAGATATAAGGATTCATATCCTACATATCAGAACAAGTCTGAACATCATAACTTCAGACACAAGTTTAAAAAGCCAAAACCTTTCAGGACTAACCCCAAAGGACACATGAAAATCTGGGTACCTAAGTCTGAGATTATTTCAAATGCAGATATGCTTGTCATCCAAAGAAAAGGAAAGGTCCTGGTACCTGGACAGTGGATGCTCGCATCATATGACAGGGGACAAGTCTATGTTCCAAACCCTAACTCTGAAAGAGGGAGGAACTGTGGGGTTTGGAGGAAGTCAGAAAGGAAAGATCATTGGTACTGGTAAGATAGGTAATTCTTCCCTGTACATTGATAATGTTTTGCTGGTAGATGGACTTAGACATAATTTACTTAGCATAAGTCAATTATGTGATAGTAATCATGAAGTCCTGTTTAATAAGAACACTTGCACTGTAATCAACAATGAAAATAAGTCTGTAGTGTTCAGAGGCTGTAGGAAAAACAATGTTTACAAAATAAACTTTTCTGATTTGGTTCAGCAGAAGGTAGTTTGCCTTCTGTCTGTGAGTGATGAGAAATGGGTCTGGCACAAAAGGCTGGGACATGCTAACTGGAGACTCATCTCTAAGCTTAGCAAGTTGCAGCTGGTCAGAGGCTTACCCCAGATTGATTATCACTCAGATGCTCTATGTTCAGCATGCCAAATTGGAAAGTTTTCTAAAACTTCTTTTAAACCAAAGAACATTGTTTCCACCTCTAAGCCTCTAGAACTCCTTCACATTGATTTGTTTGGTCCTGTTGGAACAGCTTCAATCAATGGGAAGAAGTATGGACTTGTTATTGTTGATGATTATAGTAGGTGGACTTGGGTTAAATTCCTCAGAACCAAAAATGAAACATATGATGTGTTTTTCAAATTCTGCAAGCAAGTACAAACAGAAACTGATTTGAAAATTTTGAAAATCAGAAGTGATCATGGTGGTGAATTTGAAAATGAACCTTTTGAAAACTTCTGTGAAGACCATGGAATTCTCCATGAGTTCTCATCTCCTAGAACTCCACAGCAAAATGGAGTTGTAGAGAGAAAGAACAGGTCTTTACAAGAAATGGCCAGAACCATGATCCATGAGTCTAAAATTGCTAAGTACTTTTGGGCAGAAGCTGTAAACACAGCATGTTATATTCAGAACAGGATCTATATCAGACCCATTCTGAATAAAACATCATATGAAATGTTTAAAGGAAGAAAACCAAGTATTTCTTATTTTCATCAGTTTGGTTGTACATGTTACATACTAAACAATAAAGTCTACCTAAAGAAATTTGATGCCAAGGCTCAAAAGGGTACCTTTTTAGGATACTCAGAGAGATCTAAGGCATACAGAGTGTATAATTCTGAAACACATGTTGTTGAAGAAGCTATACACATTAGGTTTGATGATAAGAAGCCTGGTAGTGAAATACCAGAGCTGGTTGAGAGTTTTGCAGATGTCAGAATCTCAGAAGAGCCTTCAGAAGCTGAACCCAGTTCAGGTTCTGATGAAGGTTCAGAAGTTGAAAACACTGAAGAATCTGAGAAACTCTCCAACAATGACACTACTCCTGGAGCTAATCAAGATCAGCATGGTTCTGAACAAATCCCTGATGGCTCTTCAGAAGCTAATCCTCCCAGAACCTCATTCAAATACAAGTCTTCACATCCTGAGGAGTTGATCATTGGAAACAAGAATAGTCCAAGAAAGACAAGATCAGCATTCACTCAGAATGAGTCCATGCTTGGCCTGCTATCCATGATTGAGCCTACAACTACTGATGAAGCACTTGCTGATGATGGTTGGATTATAGCAATGCAAGAAGAGCTGAATCAATTTCAAAGAAATAATGTATGGGATCTTGTTGCAAAACCTGATCAGAAGAACATCATTGGAACAAAATGGGTGTTCAGGAACAAGCTCAATGAACAAGGAGAAGTGATCAGAAACAAGGCTAGATTAGTAGCTCAAGGGTACAGCCAGCAAGAAGGAATAGACTACACAGAAACTTTTGCTCCAGTAGTAAGACTGGAAGCAATCAGGTTACTTCTTTCTTATGCTGTTAATCATGATATCATCTTATATCAAATGGATGTTAAGAGTGCTTTCTTAAATGGGGTAATTTCTGAAGAAGTGTATGTCAAACAACCTCCTGGTTTTGAAGATGTTAAATATCCAAATCATGTTTTTAAACTTAAGAAGTCTTTGTATGGTCTGAAACAAGCTCCCAGAGCTTGGTATGAAAGGCTAAGCAGCTTCTTAATTAAAAATGGTTTTGTAAGAGGTCAAGTTGACAATACACTCTTTAGAAAAACTGTTAAGAAAGAAATCTTAATTGTACAAATCTATGTTGATGATATCATATTTGGTTCTACTAATGCCTCCCTTTGCAAGGAATTTTCAAAGTTAATGCAGGATGAATTTAAAATGAGCATGATGGGTGAGCTGAAATTCTTCTTGGGAATTCAAATCAACCAATGCAAAGATGGTGTGTATGTTCATCAGTCAAAATACACCAAGGAGCTTCTGAAGAAGTTCCAGTTGGATGATTGCAAGCTGATGACAACACCTATGCATCCCACCTGCACCTTAAGCAAAGAGGACAATGGCACTAAAGTAGATCAGAAGCTGTACAGAGGTATGATAGGTTCTCTCCTATACTTAACTGCTTCTAGGCCAGATATTTTATTTAGTGTATGTCTGTGTGCCAGATTCCAATCAGATCCTAGAGAATCTCATATGACTGCTGTCAAGAGAATCTTCAGGTATCTGAAAGGAACAACTAATTTGGGACTTCTGTATAAGAAATCTCTGAATTATAAGCTAGTTGGATTCTGTGATGCTGACTATGCTGGGGACAGGATTGAAAGAAAATCCACCAGTGGAAACTGTCAGTTTCTTGGTGAGAATCTGATATCCTGGGCCAGCAAGAGACAAGCAACCATTGCTTTGTCAACAGCAGAAGCAGAATACACCTCAGCTGCAAGTTGTAGCACACAACTGCTCTGGATGAAACATCAATTAGAGGATTATCAGATTCATGCAGACAATATTCCAATTTATTGTGATAATACTGCTGTAATATGTCTGTCTAAAAATCCAATTCTGCATTCTAGAGCCAAGCACATAGAAATAAAACATCATTTTATAAGAGATTATGTTCAGAAGGGTGTTTTAGATATTCAGTTCATTGATACTGATCATCAATGGGCTGACATATTCACAAAACCCCTAACAGAAGAAAGATTCAATTTTATTAAAAAGAATCTGAACATGCATTTTATCTCTTGAAAATGTGCTTGAATCTGAATGAAATCCTTGATTTTAAGTTTATAATAAGCTAAGACTGATCAGACACTCATCTTCTGAGAGTCTGAAGACAGTTAAGCCTGAAAAACTTCAAAGTCTGAAGGATCAGAACCTGGATTTTCTGACTTCTGAATCTGATAAAAATCTAATATTGGTCAGAATCTGATAAGTATAGCTATGGGCAATGATGATTAAAGCTTTGAAAGTTTATACTCTAATCCTCCCAAAGTCATCAATTCAAAAATGTGATTTTCTGCTCTGATGTCCATTGTTAAAGTTACTTGACAAACAATTTTTTTTCAATTGGTATCAGTCTGTTTTCAAACTGTTCAGCACAGACACATTTTTCAAATGCCCAAAGTGTATCAGACTATGTTCAGTCTTTAGAAATGTTTTTATTTGGTATCAGACTCTGAATTAAAACTTTTTAAGCTGGTATCAGACTCTGAGATAAACCTTCATTTGGTATCAGGTTCTGATATAAGTTCAGCAGTCTTAAAATTATATTTTGGTATCAGACTCTGAGATAAAATCCTCAATTGGTATCAGACTCGGATATAATTCTTTAAGTAAGCTCATAATTGCTCTGATAACTTCTTTTTTTCTGATACTGAACAATTTGTACTGAACAAGTCATGTCTGAACACAGAATGACCTGGTCAGAAGCTCCAAACTTTTTCTGCTTCTGAACAGCATTCTATTTTTAATGCAAGTCATATACTCATTGAAAATCAAGTAGGCTCTGATGACTATCCTTGCTGCTTGGTTATCCATATGATTGCATAAATATCTCACAAATTTTTGTTCAACCCCCCCTCACTCTGAATCCTTTTGAAATGTTTTCAAACTCTTTACAAAAGGGGGAGACTGAACTGCTTTGATACATGCTTTCAAACTCTTTTAAAATCCTTTTCTGTTCTGACACAGATATATTTTCAAACTCTCTTGACAAAGGGGGAGAAATTTTCTGTGTTGGAGAGTAAGTAAGACTTTTTGTTGATGACAAAAGGGGGAGAAAGTAAAACAAGTATTAAAGCACCTGAGCTCAAAAATAAGTTAAAATTGTCAGAAGATAAGCTTATTAAGCTCTGATACAATTGTTAAGCTAGCTCTGATACAATTGTTAAGCTCTGATACAATTCTGTGAGAAATTTAACTTATGAGAACAGATTTTTTAACTCTTAGCCACTGTGGTGAATTTCTGGCTCTGATACATTCTGTGAGATATATAACTCTTAAGTGAGTTATAATGAATTTAAAATAACTTGGATAAGACTCAGGGAGCTTACAAAACTCATCCTGTGGATTATCAGACTTAGGGGGAGAGTTTACAAACCTCAGAACCTGAAGTCAACAAGTCATTTTGAATTCTGAGTGTTAATTTCACTATACTGTTTTAAGTTAAGCTTAATTAACATGGATAAGGATCAAGGGGAGCTTACAAACCTCTCCTGAAGACAGATTGTTAATTAAACTTAACAACAATTCTGAAATTTTCACATTTGTGTTTTTAACTGAACTTAATTAACTTGGATCAGACTCAGGGGGAGCTTACAAACCTCACATCCTGCAGTTAACTTGTTAATTAAGTTAACAACAATTTTCTGTTTTAATACTTTTGTTTGTCATCATCAAAAAGGGGGAGATTGTTGGAACAAAATGTGTTTAACAAGTCTCTTATAATGTAAAGTGGGAGATTTGTGAAGCATTTATGTGTAAACATATCTCTCTTTATGGTTTTGATGATAACAAAGTGTTAAATAGAAAATTGGTTTATTTGCTAATGCTTCGTTCAAGTGATTTCAGAACCAGGTGTTTCATGATTGATTATTAAGAATGGTTATGAAAGAACAAGCTTAGAGCAAGGAAGGAAAGCTAAGAAGCAAGGTTGCAAAGCTAGAAGGAAACTGGGTCTGAAGAAGTACTCCTGAAGAAGTACTCCTGAAGAAGTGCTCCTGAAGTAAGAGCTTCTGAAGTGCTCCTGAAGTGATACTCCTGAAGTGCAGCTTCTGAGTCTGAAGGCAGCTTCTGAAGTCTGGGTGCTTCTGATGAAGTCAACGCAAAGTCAACTCCTGAAGCCAACTTCTGATCCGTACAAGGCAGCTTCTGATCCGTACAACTGAAGCAGCTTCTGATGCACTGTTCCCAGAGAAGCTTCTGAAGCTGATGTGGCATGAAAAGTTGACCAGTACTGTGCGCATTTAATGCCTGGATGTGTCAGAACAACTCAATGGAACAGTTGTCTCCCTGACCTAAACATTCTCCAGTTTTTAAGGTAGGCCATTTCAAAAATGGCAACTGCTCTGTTCTGACTGATAAAGTGCAGCACACATTTGCAGTAACCTAGCCCAATTGCAACGGCTCTTTCCTCAAAATCAAGCAAATCTTCAAAGAGCTATATTCTCATCTATAAAAGGAAGAAGATTTGAAGAAGAAATAGTCTAAGACTCTTGAAACAAAGAACTGAACTCTTGCTCTGTTTTGCTGTCAAAAATACGCAAGTTACCCAACCTCTTAGAAATTCTTTCATCCTTGTAATTTAGAATTTCTTAAGGTTAAGAGTCTTAACCTGTGTTGTATTAAGAGAACACCTCTGATATTTGATCAAGTGTTCATCCCAAACTTCTTTACTTGTAAACCAGTTTGGTCCTTAAAGTCTTAGTCTGTATACTAAGCATTTGTAACCTCATTCCTTTGTGGTCTGAGTTAGAAGCCTCCTGACTTAGTGTCTTGAGCATTTGAGAAGTCTCTTGACTGGGTGTCTTGAGCATTGGAAGTCTCTTGTCTTAGTGACTTGAGCATTGGAAGCCTCTTCCTTGGTGGTTGAGCATAGAAGCCTCTTTCTTTGTGATTGAGCAAGTGTAATCTTCAGATTATAGTGAAACTCTCTTGTTGGAAAACAAGGGGACATGACTACTTCTCACATTGAGAAGGAACCTGTATAATTTCTGTGTGTCTCTCTTCCCTTATCTCTTTTACTTATTAATCCGCTGCATAACTCTGAGAAAATAGTTCAGAACTGATTCATATCAGATTCTGAACTTGACTAAAGTTTTGAAAAGTAAAAGAAACCAGTTTTTGAGTCACACAATTCAACCCCCCCCCCCCTTCTTGTGTGTGTTTTTCTCACCTTCAAAAGGTTGTTTTTTTTTTGGGTGAATTTGTGGTGGAAAAAGTGTTTTTTTTTTTTTATGTTGGGTAGTGAGGTTTAGGATTGTTTTTGGTGTTTTGGTAAGGTTTTGGTTTGGGTGTTTAAGGTTACATGAATAGTTTTTTGTTTGAGTGGGGTGGATGATTTTGGGTTTTGGTGGTTGGATTGTGTTTGGAAGGTTATGGGTTGAAGTTTTTGATGAGATTTTGTGAGGTTTGGAGAGGTTTTTATGGAGGTTTGAGAATTTATGATGGTTTTATGGAGAATGGGAGGTTTTAGTTAAGAGAAGATGAAGGGGATAAGAAGTTGGATGGTTAAGAAAAAGTGGGAAAATTCTGTTTTAATTTTGCTGAAGCACGCGTGTGGTCGTGCGTTCATCTGGCACAGCCGTGTGTTAACATTATGTAAAATTGGGCTTCTGGGAAGGCGCACGGCCGTGCGTCCAACAGGCATGGCCGTGCGTGAATCTCTGGTTCAAGCAAGCTTATTTTATTTTTTTTTTTAGTTTTTTTGTCATTTTCTGGCCGTTTCTGGCAATGACTTGTGGATCAAAACTTTCCTATACCCCAACCATGTTTCTTTTGAACCTTTTTAGACATTTAATTTTTTCTTAAAGCTGCAAACAATAAAACAAACAAACAAACACATAAACCCGTGGGTTGCCTCCCACGCAGCGCTCTTTTAATGTCACTAGCTTGACGATAAAATGTGAATTACTTATTAATATGGATCACGTAAACCATTGCATGCAGTTGATGCTATGGAGCATTCTTTCACACAATGGTCAACTACATCAACCATTAAACATGAATCCTCAATCGAGGGACTTTTCATTAATTTTGAAATTTCAAATTCGACTTTCTCATCACCTACATGGAAAGCCAACTTGCCATTTTTTACTTCAATCACAACACCAGAAGTGGCCAAGAAAGGCCTTCCTAAAAGGATAGGAACTTGCGAGTCTTCCTCCATTTGCATCACAACAAAATCTGACGGGATATAAATTTTTCCTACCTTAATAGGTATATCCTCAAGAATTCCGGCAGGATGTATGATGGATCGGTCGGCCAACTGCAAGGTTATCCTAGTGGGTTTTAGTTCTCCTATGGCAAATTTTTTAAAGAGGGACAAGGGCATTAAGCTCACACTAGCCCCTAGGTCACACAGGGCTCTCTCAATCGTCTCATTCCCAATCACACAAGGAATAGAAAAGCTGTCAGGATCCTTCAGCTTTGGCGGCAGTTTGTTTTGAAGAACTGCACTACATTCATTTGTCAATGCTACTGTCTCATCGTCCTCAATTTTTCTCTTTTTAGACAAAATATCTTTCAAAAGTTTTGCATATAGAGGCATTTGAGACAGAGCTTTGGTAAAAGGAATGTTAATGTAAATCTTCTTTAACATATCAACAAACTTTTGAAACTGCACATCCAAGTTAGGCTTGGCAAGCCTTTGTGGGAAAGAAATTTTTGGCTTATTTGGCACAATTGGTTTTTCAACTACTCCCTCAGTTTTAGGGTTCTCACTTTCTTTCTCAACCTCATTTATCTTGATTTAAGGTTCCTCTAACTGCCTACCATTCCTAAGGGTAATAGCATTAACTTGGGCTTTGGGATTGGTTTCTGGCTGAACTAGAAATATTCTGGGCATTTTCGAGGAAGAGCCATTTGCTGGGCTATTTGAGAAATCTGAGTTTCTAGCATCTTACTATGGGTAGCAATCAAATAAACTTTTGTGGATAATTTTATGAGAGAGTCGTTATAAATCCGGTTTGATTTTTCAATTCTTGGTTTTGCTTAGTTTGTGATAAAACAAAGTTTTCGAGCAAAAGTTTCAAGCTGGATTTTTGAGGGACTCTATTATTGTTTGCAAAGCCAGGTGGTGCTGCTTGCTGTCCAAAAGGATTTTTAAAAGCAAAGTTTTGATTGTTCCTTTGGTTATATTGAGCATAATTAATTTGCCCTCGACTTTCAGCACCAGCATGACCCATGACACCACATATTTCACAAAGAGGACTAGAAGGATAAGGTGTGACAGCACTTACATTTAACTTATCAAACTTGTTACTGACCCCTACCATTTTGCCTGCTACTGACCCTGCTACTTTCCAGCATCCACCTTTCCATAGGCTCTATCAAAATCATTCAAAGATTGCAGCAAAACTGCTGCCCCTGTTTGCAAACAGCAGCTGTTTTTCCATTGTTCCAGCATTTTCTGTCAGAAATCAGCTTCATTGGGTTCTGAATTTGGCCAAAGTCTTGACCATGATCACAAGGCAAGGTCACCTCTTCCCTTTTGCATTAAATGCAAAGCAAATAGCCTGATCATAGCCCACAAAACAGCTTGGTTTTAGGGGGTTTTCATCATTGCATTTGATCTCATTTTGCCTATTTAAGCAATGCAAGGCATAAGGATTATACACAGATTTTTTAGACCAAAAAGAGAGTGAATTAGGCAGTGAATTTTTACACAATTCAGACCTCCTTTGATACAAAAAAACAGAGTTGGTTTTGAGCAAGTTTAGAGAGAATTCTAGGAGGAAATTTTAGAGCAAATTCTATTCATTTCTTTCACAAATTATCCCAAACCAGCACAAAGTAACCAAGCAACCAAAACAGCCACTAAACCTCATACAAAGAGGGAGGAACAATAACACAATATCATTGTTCTTGTTGTTTGCATTCATTCACTTCCAACTTTGCAAAACCATCATCATCCAAGCTGTAGTACCCCAATTTTGTCCTAAGCCTTTTCAAAACAAAAATAAAAAAAAATCAAAGAGAGGGAAAAAGTCAAAGTCAACCAAAGTCAACAAAAAAGTCAACATTTCAAAAATGATGACTTCGCAGTGCGAAGTTCACTTCGCAGTGCGAAGTCTGCGATTTTTCTGCAGATTTTTGGTTTCTTTGATTTAATTCCAGTTTTTGTTACACACCACTTTTATTATTATTTTCATCAGCATTCATGGCTAATTGGGCTCAGCAAAGCCAGAGTTAAAGAAGCTTTTTCTTCCAACCTAGCATGTGGCAAGCAAGTGGGCTTGCCCTTGGGCAGCTTTTGTCCCTCCCAAGTGACCTGCTACTGACCCTAGGGTTGCCAGCCACCAGCTTGAGGACTTTCTTCCTGCTTTCTCCCCCAAAACCAGTCAAACCCAGCTGGTTTTCACTTGCAAAAACCATGATTGCTTGCCCTGTTTTTCAGCAGCTTTTCACCCCTCTCACACCAGCCCACATGTTGCCTTTTGCTTCCCACAACCTCTGCACATCACAGTGCACGTTTTCATTGCCCAGCCATTGAGATTGCAAGGATTAATCCCCAAGCATAGCCAATTGCAATCCAGCCATGTTTCATCATCATTTCTATCCAAAGACCATTGAATTTGTGGATGAAATCAGTCAAGGACTTAACCCTTGGCACAAGGCAAGGTTGCCTCTATCCATTAGCATTAAATGCAAATCCATTTAGCCTGAATTTAGCCCACAAATCAGCTAGGTCCTATGGATTTTCCATCATTGCATTGGATTGCATTTTGGCCTATAAATAGAGATGCAAGGCAAGAGGAGCAGCATAATTCACACTTAGAAACACTACTCATTAGCACTTGATACACTTACAAACAACCAGAAAAAAACCAGCACAAAGCACTAGCAAAAATCAATTCCAATACAAAGCAATTACAAAGTTCATTGCTCATCACCAACATTCAAAACCTTTGCAAGAACCTTCAACCAATCCAAGTTCATTGCAGCAGGAGCTTTGCTAAGGATCTCTGTAAGTTTCTAAGTCATTTTCTTGCATTTATAATTGTGCTTGCATATCAATTGTGGTCCAAAACCTTTTTGTTCTAAAAACCCCTTTTGAATTTCAAAAGAAATCCCAAGGTTTGCAAAACATCAAAACTGGTTTGTCCAGCCCTTTTCATTGCAAAAACTCAAAGCTTTTCACTCTCCTAAAAGGTCCTGAGTGTGTTCAGAAGTTGTTTCTGAACAGCAGTTCAGAAACAGCTTCTGAACTCAAAAATTCGCATTGTTCGCAGTGCGAAGTCATGGTCGCAGAGCGACCATGACAGAACTCAGAATCTGAGTTTAGGCTCCCAAATGGCCAATTTTTGAGGTTCTAGCCCAAGAGCTCAGAACCTAGGAGGTTTAAAACTCATTTTATTCAAACCATTTCAAGGATTTTGCATAAAATTGGAAAATTCGCAAGTTCGGGTAACACTTTTGTGGGTAACTTGCAAAACAAGCTACAATCACAAACTTTCAAAACAACTTGAACAAACAAGCTATGTTCATCATTTTCAAAATCCAAACTTGAACAATAAACATTGTTCATGATTTCCAAAACCAAACGTGAACATAAGCCGAATTTGGTCGCTTTCCAAAACCGTTTGCAAAATGAGCCGAACTTTGCGTGTTTTTCACAAATTTGTTAAAAGCTTTCTCATCTTGGGTTTCAAACCAAATGTTTTGATAAACTTTGGGATTTCTAAGAAATTCAACCAAAAAATTGAATGAAAAAGGGATGGTGTGACGTATGTCTCTCCATTGCCCCGATTGTACGAATGCGTGACGTATGTCTCGTCGTTCGGACAATCGTCATTCCATTTTCAACGTATCCGACCATACCAAACCAATTCTTGGCCCCTTGTGGTCAATCCGAACCTTTTGGTCCCCCGAGGCCACTAGATTCAATCCCTCGACTCATTTGAGTCACTCCGGGCAATGTTCGACTCAATCGAGTCCATTGTACCCGCTCTTGATCCCGTTGGATCAATCGAACCTTTCCCCGACTCGTTGGAGTCACCCCGGTCAATGATCGACTCAATTGAGTCCATTGCACCCATTTTGGTCCCAAAGCGACCAATTCGAACCCTCTTACCCAACGGACATGTTTTACCTATTCTAAGTGCGATTCGTAAACAAACGCTTAAGCCTCCCATGCGCGAGCATACAAGCTATACACTTAAGTCTCCCATACGCGAGCATACAAGCTACGTTTAATCGCAAGAATACGGCCAAAACATCGTTCATTTAAAATTAACCAACATATGTACGTTTTTCTACCAAAGAACTACGTACGCTTTGAATTCTCCGACTACCGGGAGATACGTAGGAGCAAGATCGACATCTTGTTAAGCGCAATAATAAAAAACTTTCTTTTTTCCCTTTTGTTTGTTTTTATCTCTTTTTCCCCCTTTTATTATATTTTCTTTTGACATAGATAAGCATGCGCGCAAAACATTTAAAAACATTTTAAGCTTTAGCCAAATAGAAGGTTCCCGTTGAGTACAACGGACGTGAGGGGTGCTAATACCTTCCCCTTGCGTAATCGACTCCCGAACCCGACAATGGTTGCGATGACCAGTCCTTTTCCTCATCGTCAAGGGTTTTATTATCGTTTCCCTTCAAACAAAAAACTTAAGGGTTTATCAACGTTCCCTTTAAACAAAAACTTTGGTGGCGACTTCACAAGGCCTTCCGAGCGTTCGCACACGTCCTCGGAAGATTGCGCGTTTTTAACGAGAGCGCACAGCTGGCGACTTCACTAGGGATTCTTTTCCCACTAGCGAGTCAAGCCTATCCTATTTGGCTTTTAAGCTAATTGTTTTTATCTTCTTTACGCGCTTGCTTTTATTTTATTTACCTATGTCATTTTTCATGCTTTATGTTTATAAATGCTTTATTTTGCTTTATATTCATATCATATATATCAAATGCGGGGGTTACTTGAGCGATGTTACTCCACATTGTTCGGGTTAATGCCGGACGTGTGAGGCTCTCTACCTGAGCTCGAGAAAAAATCTAAGTTAGAATGGTGGTTGTGAGCGGAAGCCCGCGTTGACGTATGTCCGTGAGGTAGGATGCCCAACCCGCTTAGAGGAGATTTTCACGTGGAATTAATTGAAGTCATGTTATGTCCATAGACAACCCTAATTCCATGTGAGATCTGTGACTCTAGGGACCTCTTCTTAGGAAATTTCACCTTTAGAGCCTACACGTGAGGATTGGGGGGGAAATTCCGAACCTCCGCATATCACCCATTCGCATTTGTTGCATTGTGTTTCATTTTATCAGGGGCAATCAACATTTATTTGTTTATTACTTGTTTTTATATGTACAATCATAGTTGGGGATAGGAATGACCAATGTGTTGAGAGGTAGCAAATTTTTTTTTCAGAATTCGAGTACTTCGCAGAGCAAAGGTATCTTCTCACTGCGAAGTTAACTCTGAAGTTCGCAGAGCAAAAGTACTTCGCAGTGCGAAGTATGCGAATTTTGTCAGCTCAGTTTTCAAAATGGCTGACCCTTCATTTACTCTCTCTCAACCACCCATTTCCACTATCCCCTTTATCCAACCGTTTTCTTCTTTTCCTTAACTCTTAAAACTAAAAATAACACTTTTTATTCAATAACTTCAAAAAAAGAAAAACTCTCAAATCTTAAAAAAAAAAGTGAGCATACCCATTTGTGAATCTTCCCTTCATTAAATTTGTGTTTTATTCAGAACCAACTACCAGGTACGATTTCCTTTCTTTCTCCTCTGTTTATCTCTAATTTGTATTTCAACAGTAAGGGTTTTAGGGTTTCTAATTTTGAAACTCCCATTTTTTAGGGTTTAAGTTTATAATAAGCTGCATTTCATCCCTAGTTTGCTATATTAGGTTGTGATTTAGTAAGCATGCGTCATGGGTATCTGAAACAAACCTGTTTCTTTCAATTTCCAAGTTGTTTTGAAAACCCCATTTGCAAAAATTGAAAGAAGGAGAGCTGTTAAGAGTTTCTTTTGGATACCCAGCCATGATTCTAAAGTCGTTTATCCACATGCATTGTATTTTAGAAGCTTAAACCAGGGGTGTAGGTTAGATTTCTGGGGTTTTTGCTGTCATGGTCGCAGAGCAAAGTTCAACTTCGCACTGCGACCGTTTTCTGGGCAACCTAGAATTTTTCGAACACCTTCGCACTGCGACCATGCCTTCGCAGTGCGAAAGAAGCAGAAACAGAACCTTTGTTTTTTCATGCTTCCTTTCCATTTCCATTGATTTCACCCCATATCACCTATAATCATGAATGCTGTTTACTGACTTTGTCTTTTTTCTTGTAGATGGCACCAAGACCAACGGGAAAACGATTAAGGGGTGAAGCATAAGGATCTAGACCCCAAGGGGCATTCGACGCCTCCCGCTTCCTAAGCCTCCGGAATCAAGAGAGGTACGAGGAGCTTCTCGGCAGGACGTTCTGGGCTGAGAGGCAGTTCATTATAAACGAGCAGGGCACCTATCGAGAGTTGTCCCGGTTGATAAATCATCGCCGTTGGGGAGTTTTGGTGAACCCTCCGCTAAACCTTAATTATGATATTATCCGGGAGTTTTATGCAAACGCCATTCCCGCGGAGCCGGAGGGAGAGTTCACCTATCAAACCATGGTGCGTGGTCATTAGATTCGATCGCGACGCCATCAACACTTATCTCCACAACCCCTTCCAACTAGAGAATGATGAACTTTGTGCTTTCCATAAGCACCAAAACCGTGGTAATTGGAACCACGATCTCTACGCCCAGACCATTTTCCAATCCGGAAAGGGCTATGAGCTCAATGCGGCGGGGCAGCCTACCAAAGCCCTCAAAAACAACCTCACTACCTATGCTCAAGTCATCTTCCACCTTATAGTTCACAATATAAAGCCAGAGAGCCATACCTCCTCCACCACCTTGGACGTCACCCCCCTAATCTACTATATCCTCACTCATAAGCAAGTGGATGTGGCCAGGGCGATCTTCCAAGAGCTTAAGATAGTGGTCGAGAGTGGCATCAAGCCATCGGCCAAGAAGATGTGCCCGCTTGCTTTCCCGGGTCTAATTATGGGACTCTGCCGGGAGGCACGAGTAGCGATCCCTCCTCATGTGTCCGAGACCATAAAGAACCCGATCACGGATGAGTACATCTCCAGACACTGCACAGGAAGGAGAGCGGCGAGGGCACAGCAGCCACGGCCTAGGCCCCCACCGGCATCACAGGGTCATCACACCTGCGCTTTCACATGGGAGCAGAATGCTTCCACTCATAGATACATGACCATGATGCATGATTCCATGTATCGCCTTCAGAGACAGCTGGGTAGGCCGACAGATCCCGACATTCAGATACCGACACCCGAGATGTTCGCAGCTCATGGTGCTTGGCCCGGGGATAGGCCAGAGTATTCAGAGGGTGGAGGCAGTGGTACAGCGGCCGGAGGCCAAGGAGAGGATGAGGATGATGAGGACGAGGAGGACGAGGATGAGGAGACTGAGGATGATGAGGCTCTCACTCCTTGAGTGGCCCCCCGTTTTTGATGTTCTCTCATGTTTTATTGTTTATGTTATTTTTCTCGTACACTCTTTAGAAGCTTCCTATGTTTAATACTTTGTAGCTATATTCGTACTCTTGTTTTGTTATTATTTGAGTACTCCTTCTTTTATTGCTTGGCCTTTGCATCATCTTCATGCCTGCTCAATTTTAATATGCGTAAATATTGAAATTTTTTTGCTATGGATCATTGGTAATGATCATTGACAAATTTTCTGTAACATCCCGCTTACAAGTATCAGCTATTAGTATTAGTAACTTATGAAGCAAGCATGGCATTATGGTAAATAAGTGGAAATGGCAAATGTGTAAATATTTGAAAGGGGAAGATTATTTAAAAAGGGAAGGTAAGATATTTCTTACCATTTTTCTACCATTTTCTACATCCTTCCAAAAATCAGTTTCACTCTCCCTCTTACCCTCAACCACACGTCCTCCTCTCCCTCTCCATCAACCCATCAAACTTCATCCAAACTCTTGTGAGGAAATTCTTGCAAGCAAGCTTGTATTGGAAGTTAGAGCAAGAGGAGTAAGAAGAAAAGCAAGGAGACAAGTTAGAGCTTGAGGTTCAGGAACTAACCAGCACCAATCAAGGCTTAGGTGAGCTCATCTTGGGTTTTAGAACCCTCCTAGAGAGAATTTCATGTGTTTTATAACTTAAGTAAAGTTTTAGAGTTTTACCCTAATTCCTTGCTTGCTAAATCCTTGCTTATATATGTTTATAATTGTTATTTTATGAAGGAAAATCATTTTTAGCATGTTTAGGAAACTTGGGTATCCTTGAATGGGCAAAAATGGTGGAAAAATACATTTTTACACATGACTGTGCTGTCATGGTCGCTGTAGCGACGAGCTGTCGCTTGTAGCGACCAGGCAGGATTTCTCCCTGCCTACCTGCGCTTGTAGCGACCAGCCTGGCGCTTGTAGCGACCAGTGGCGCTTGTAGCGACCAGCTGGGCGCTTGTAGCGACCAAGCCAAAACAGCACCACTCAGTTGGGCTGTTCTGGGGGTTCTGGAGCGCGTGGGCATGGCTTTTTGCAAATGTTTTCTCCTAATACATTCTAAAAACATTAACCACCATTTTAGTTCATTCTAAAGGCTTCCATTGGTTGAAAAATCATATGAGCAAAGATTATGCAAGGCATGGAAAATTCATGAATTAAAGTTAAAAGCTTAAGTAAGCCCTAGGAATGGCTCATGAGAACGATGAGTCAAGATCCTTGATAGGTTAATGAGATTATAGAAGATGCTCTTCACATATTAAGCACAAGAATGAAACTATATTCATAGTTAAGAACCTTTAATAGGTTAAGCATTCAAGAATGCATCAGATATGTAATAGACATAAGTTATATATATAAGAAGAATAAGAACAAGAATTATTAAGTTATTAAGCTGTGGCCTTCGTCGTTCACGCCAGTGGGACACGAATGGTTCACGCAAAGTAAAGACTAAGATTAATACTATTTAAGTCGTGACTTTCATCGTTCACGCCAGTGGGACATGAAAGGTTCATGCATAAGTTTAAAGAATATTAATTCGCGTCTTCCGTCGTTCACGCCAGTGGGACACGGGAGGTATACGCGTAAGTTAAGATTATTATTAAGTCGTGTCTTCTGTTGTTCACGCCAGTGGGACACAGGAGGTTCACGCCAGTGGGACGTGTTATTCCGCAAGGATGACCGCACGACGACAAGAGGAGTCCGGTGTTAGCCTGATATGATAGGAATTTTCACCGGTTATCAGGGGAATGTGCTTCGGGGTTACTCCACCCGGGGGCATTCCGTAAAATGAACTCAGATAATATTGCTTGTTCAACGCTAACAGCTAACATAAAGACATATATCAGTTAATATTTTATTATGTTATCAGACAGAGAATAATTATTAGACAGGAATCAGTTATCAAGCGGTGATCCTAGGTTTCCCCTCGATCACCCATTTATCAGGATATAGCCTAGATCTCATGACTATTCAGTATCAGACTCAGACAGTGATCCTAGGTTTTCCCTTGATCACTAGATTAGCAGATGTAGTCCAATCATGACTACCCAGTTTAGCAGGAACAGTCAGGTAGCCCTCTATGGGTAAGGATAAGACTTGGCGATCATAGGTATCCCCAAGATTGCCGAGAGTAGGCACGGCGACCCTAGGTTTCCCCCGTGGTTGCCAACAGTAGGTTGGGCTGGAGCTCACTGAGACGTAATGTCTCACCCCAATCCTTCTGGTGCAGGTTTTCAGGTAAGCTAGTGATGTTCATGAAGATTTTTCACCAGGAAGACGCTGGATGGAGTGCAGTTGCTCGTCGCGGATAAGCTCAGAAGGTTATCAGGATATGTTTATGTATTTGTAAATGATATTTGGATAAATGTATTAACGAGACAACTTGTACTCATTCAGATGTATTTATTATTATTATTGAAAATTTTAATGTACCCAGTATCAGACTAATACACATGCTAAATATTCTAGATAATTTAGTATGGGTGTTACATTTTCCCGCAGCGGTTTAAGCCAAAGTTAATTTGATTTAGCCATAGGCGAATGGTAATGATAAAATTTGATTAATTTTCGCAAAGCTAAAATGCATGTTTCCTATTTTTTCCATGATTAAACTTGAAAGGAGAATGTGTATTCAATACCAAGTTATACCATACAATTTACGTTATTAATATGTTTGTTCTATGAACCATTTTAGAACCAGCCAGATGTGAGGAATCCCCAAAGTCATCATAACACATATGCAGGAGACCGACATTTTCGTTTAACTCGATCTTTTTATGTTAAATCTGAATTTTCTTTTTCTAATTGTATAAAATCATTGACATGATCAAGGCATTTGTTTGAATATGAGTAAAAACAATTGACCACAAATAGCCCACCCTGTGAGAAGTGAGTATTTGTTAACCCCTTCGAGCCTAACAAATCAGAATTGTTAACCATGAATTGCCAACTTTCATAAAGCTCAACTGCTTAATGAGATTGCCGGAGTTTGTAAATTTTTTTTTTTCAGTTCATGGTTAAATTATCATTGGATTCTGATAATTTTCTTTCAATTTTTGAACCCTCAACCGTCATGATTATTGTCCCTTGCCAAAAGAGGAAGGAACATTCAATTAGGGTATCATCCTGAAATAAGTTGGGGAGAAAAGGGAGGTCGTGAAAGTCAAGTAACGGTAATTTTCTGAATTGATCTTGACAAACCAAAAGAAAAAAAAGAAAGAAAAAAAAACAAACCAAGAAAAAGAAAAGAGAAAAGAAAAAGAAAGATCAATAAATCGAAGAGTTGTCAAGATCAAAGAGAAATGTTTGTAAATCACCAAAAATTGTGATTTGAACAAGAAAAGGTATAAGTTAGGAAGAATGTTCCTTCTTGCTTGGTCATTTGAATTCAATTTCCCCACATATGACATTTCTTTTGTAACCCAGTCAAATTACAACCCTCAAAGACCTTTTGATCAATGCTTTTATGCTTTTAAGAAACAATAATTAGATGGACACATAACTCGATCAGAATGTTAGCAAACTTGTCGGATGAGTGTTCAATACCCCTCACATTAATATTCAATTTGTTCATTTACTTAAATGAGTGATAGATTGGTTCATTGATAAACATGTTATTAACTTGAACTGTACGATATAATTTTTGTGGTATTTATTTCGAATTTTTCAGTACAATCTCGGAATAATGGGGGCATTAAAATTGCATGCGCAAATTTCATATGAATCATACCAATCCCCAAGAGCCCGACCTCGCTCGGCAACCAAGCATCAAAGCCCAATATTCATTGGCACCCAACCAAAAAAGGCCAATTTCCATTGGCACCCACAATTTTAAACCAAGATCCGATTATACCCGGTGCACAAATCATGCAGAAAGCCCAACCATGCTTGACACTCTCCCTACAATTCACAAAGAGCCCAGTTGTCATTGACATTTCTCAATCACCCAACAAAAGGCCCAATTGTCATCAGTAATCCCAAACACGATCAAAGGAGCCACACCTTAGGGGCAGGTCACCACCTCATTAACAAATTTCTTCCCAAGCGAAGTCTTTTACTTTTGTCAAAATTTCCCATTTGGTTCTATTCATTCATTTCTTCTTTTTGATTATAGTACTTAAAACAAAATTTTCCAAAAAAAAACTTATGTGGAATCTTTTATGTGCTTGAAAAAAATAATAAACGCATTTTCTCTGAACCGTGAGTACTTAAAACATGCGTCAATATCCATAGAGCAGATAAACCTCGCAGGCCGAGTATGGCTGAATTGCTAAAAGGATTTCCCCAGCAGGGTCATCGGTGAATCAAAAAGGAATATCCCTAATGAATCGAGAGCCCGAAGGGACAATTCAGGCGAGATCGGCCAACCAAAGCACAAGCATTCCCCCAGCGGAATCATCAGTTCTGCTCCCCAGCAGATTAGCACGATTTGCCTTGCGGATTAACAATCCCTCACGAGGTATTTATTTCTCATCAATTATCGCAGCTTTACCCCGTCAATATTCAGATGTATCCCTTGAGGCATCATCTCCTTTAAAGGATTACCAAGTGTTTATAATGCAATACCGGTCCGCTTTTTATCTTGCCGGTCTAATCCCCCACGAGTTTATTATCCCCCACGAGTGGAACAGAATTCCCCAGTCAACACCCCAAACATCTCTTCCATCAAACAAGGCTGGATATCGATCATGCTTCCAAAATGATCCTTATACCCCCATGAAGCCAAAATCTTATTGACATTCCCCAGGGAGTCTCAACCCAAAAAAAAAGGGAGCCCAATCATCATTGGCAATCACAAAAACAAATCCCCAGAAAAAGCCCAATCATGCTTGGCATCTACTCACATCCAAATACAATTTCACCCAAATCATCATGCATATCGTTCATAAATCATCATCATGCATATCATAACCAATACATACATGCATATCATCCATGACCAATGCATACATGCATATCCAACGCATTCATACATGCATAAATCAATCATAATACATGCATCTCATAATCATGTCATGCATTCCCCACGAGGATTCTCCAGTGAGTATCACATATTCACCAACATCCATTAATCATCCCTAGTGTTCCCCAGTGGGCCCATTCCAGAGCTTCCCCAGTAAGTTCTCCTAGAATAACCCCGGTGTAGTACCCCAATTTTGTCCTAAGCCTTTTAAAACAAAAAATCAAAAAAAATCAAAGAGAGGAAAAAAGTCAAAGTCAACAAAAGTCAACAAAAAAGTCAACATTTTAAAAATGATGACTTCGCACTGCGAAGTCTGCGATTTTTCTGCAGATTTTTGGTTTCTTTGATTTAATTCCAGATTTTGTTGCACATCATTTGCATAATTATTTTAGTCAGCATTCATGGCTAAGTGGGCCAAGCAAAACCAGAATTGAGAGACTTGCCATTAATGCCAAGGTTGGAAGCTTTTTCTTCCAACCTAGCATGTGACAAGCAAGTGGGCTTGCCCTTGGGCAGCTCTTGTCCCTCCCAAGTGACCTGTTAACCACCCCAAGGTTGCCAGCCACCTGCTTGAAGTCTTTCTTCCTGCTTGCTCACCCAAAACCAGTCAAACCCAGCTGGTTTTTGCACTTGAAAAAGTCATGATTGCCTACCCTGTTTTGCAACAGCTTTTCACCTCTCTCACACCAGCCACATATAGCCTTTTGCATCCCCCAATCTCTGCACATCACAGTGCACGTTTTTATTGATCAACCATTGAGATTGCAAGGATCAATCCCCAAGCTTAGCCAATTGCAATCCAGCCATGTTCATCATCATTTCTATCCCAAAGACCATTGAATTTGTGGCTGAAATCAGTCAAACTTTTAACCCTTGGCACAAGGCATGGTTGCCTCTATCCATTAGCATTAAATGCAAAGCCAAATAGCCTGAATTTAGCCCACAAATCAGCTAGGTCCTATGGATTTTCATCATTACTTGAGATTGCATTTTGGCCTATAAATAGAGATGCAAGGCAAGAGAAAAAAAATGGAATTAAGCAGTTAATACAGCAATTCAAAGAGCAAAGAAACACTACTCATTCCAGCCAAACAACCAGAGAAAACCAATCAAACACAAAGCTTTGCCAAGTTCAAAGTTCATCACCAATATTCAAAAACCTTTGCAAGAACCTTCAACCAATTCAAATCCATTGCAGCTGGAGCTTTGCTAAGGATCTCTGTAAGTTTCTAAGCCTTTGTCTTGCATTTACAATTGTACTTGCATAGCAATTTTGGTCCAAAACCTTTTTGTTCTAAAAACCCCTTTTGAATTTCAAAAGAAATCCCAAGGTTTTCAAAACATCAAAACTGGTTTGTCCAGCCCTTTTCATTGCAAAAACTCAAATCTTTTCACTCTCCTAAAAGGCCCTGAGTGTGTTCAGAAGTTGTTTCTGAACAACAGTTCAGAAACAGCTTCTGAACTCAAAAATTCGCATTGTTCGCAGTGCGAAGTCATGGTCGCAGAGCGACCATGACAGAACTCAGAATCTGAGTTTAGGCTCCCAAATGGCCAATTTTTGAGGTTCTAGCCCAAGAGCTCAGAACCTAGGAGTTTTAAAACCCATTTTATCCAAACCAATTCAAGGATTTTGCATAATTTTGGAAAATTCGCAAGTTCGGGTAACACTTTGTGGATAACTTGCAAGACAAGTTATGTTCCCAATCTTTCAAAACAACTTGAGCAAACCAGCTATGTTCATCATTTTAAATCCAAACTTGAACAATAAACATTGTTCATGATTTTCAAAACTCAAACGTGAACATACGCATAATTTGTTCACATTCTCAAAATCGTTCGCAAAATGAGCCGAACTTGTGCGTTGTCTAACAAAATTGTCAAAACCTCTTCATTTTGGGTTTCAAACCAAATGTTTTGATATACTTTGGGATTTCTAAAAGAAATTCAACCAAAAACTTGAATGAAAAAGGGATGGTGTGACGTATGTCTCTCCATTGCCCCGATTGTACGAACGCGTGACGTATGTCTCGTCGTTCGGACAATCGTCATTCCTTTTTCAACGTATCCGACCATACCAAACCAAAATTTGGCCACTTGTGGTCAATCCGAACCTTTTGGTCCCCCGTGGCCATTAGATTCAATCCCCCGACTCATTTGAGTCACCCCGGTAAATGATCGACTCAATTGAGTCCATTGCACCTCTTTTGGTCCCAACGCGACCAATTCGAACCCTTCTACCCAACGGACATGTTTTACCTATTCTAGGCGCGATTCGTAAACGAACGTTTAAGTCTCCCATGCGCGAGCATACAAGCTATACGCTTAAGTCTCCCATCCGCGAGCATACAAGCTACGTTTAATCGCAAGAATACGGCTAAAACATCGTTCATTTAAAATTAACCAACATATGTACGTTTTTTCTACCAAAGAACTACGTACGCTTTGAATTCTCCGACTACCGGGAGATACGTAGGAGCAAGATCGACATCTTGTCAAGCGCAATAATAAAAAATTTCTTTTTTTCCTTTCGTTTGTTTTCATCTCTTTCCCCCCCTTTTTATTATATTTTCTTTTGACATAGATAAGCATGCGCGCAAAACATTTAAAAACAATTTAAGCTTTAGCCAAATAGAAGGTTCCCGTTGAGTACAACGGACGTGAGGGGTGCTAATACCTTCCCCTTGCGTAACCGACTCCCGAACCCGACAATGGTTGCGATGACCAGTCCTTTTCCTCATCGTCAAGGGTTTTATTATCGTTTCCCTTCAAACAAAAAACTTAAGGGTTTATCAACGTTCCCTTTACACAAAAACTTTGGTGGCGACTTCACAAGGCCCCCCGAGCGTTCGCGGACGTCCTCGGAGGATTGCGCGTTTTTTAAACGAGGTGCGCACAGCTGGCGACTTCACTGGGGACACCCTTTTCCCACTAGCGAGTCAAGCCTAACCTATTTGGCTTTTAAAGCCAATTGTTTTTATTTTATTTGCGCGCCATGCTTTTATTTTTATTCATTTATGTCATATCTATGCTTTATGTTTATATTTGCTTTATTTTGCTTTATATTCATATCATATATATATCAAATGCGGGGGTTACTTGAGTGATGTTACTCCACATTGTTCGGGTTAATGCCGGACGTGAGGCTCTCTACCCGAGCTTGAGAAAAAAACTAAGTTAGAAGGAGGTTGTGAGCGGAAGCCCGCGTTGACGTATGTCCGTGAGGTAGGATGCCCAACCCCGCTTAGAGGAGATTTTCACGTGGAATTAATTGAAGTCATGTCGACGTATGTCCATAGACAACCCTAATTCCATGTGAGATCTATGACTCTAGGGACCTCTTCTTAGGAAGTTTCACCATTTAGAGCCTACATGTGAGGATGGGGGGAAGTTCCGAACCTTCATAAACCATACCCTTGCATATCATTTGCATTCATGAAAGTAATTTTCGCATCATTTTGCTTTATAGGAATTTAAAAAAGGAACAACCAAATATTAGCAAAATGAAATATGGATTCCAGGAACAAAAATACGCTCGCCTTCAAGATTAAAGCTCCTAGGGTGGAAAGTTTATTAGCTCTAAGTAAAAGGCTCTCTTCGGTCAACAAGAGTATTTTCGAGGCAAGCTATGGGCTAATCCTTGACCTCCTACCCGTGAGAATAGATTCAACGGCATTAACCACTTTGGCGCAATTCTTCGACCCACCTCTACGGTGCTTCACATTTCAAGACTTCCAACTAGCGCCGACTTTGGAAGAATTTGAGAAGATTTTGGGTTGTAGCATAAAGGGTCATGAACTCTATCTCGGTCCGGGAAAAGACCCCACATTAGAGGCCATCGCCGAATCTTTATACCTTGACACCCAAGAAGTAGCATCTAACTTGGAAGTTAGAGGAAACCTTAAGGGATTTTCAAGAAAGTTCTTGGAGGCCAAAGCTCGGGAGATGTTAGCCAACAAAGAGGGAGGAGCATTCAACGCCATCCTAGCCCTCTTAGTCTACGGAATTGTCTTATTCCCCAACATGGATGATTTCATAGACTTTCCGGCTTTAGAGGTATTTATGACTAAAAATCCGGTTCCCACAATTTTGGCGGATTTTTATCATACCCTCTACTCTAGGCATGAACAAGCAAGGGGACGCAAAATTTCTTGTTGTACTCCCGTGGTACAAATTTGGATGATGTCCCACATGCCACGAAACCGAGACTTTGTGGAAAACCGGGCCAAGCTCAAATGGTCGCAACGGATGACAACCCTCGCCGAGAAGGACATCCATTGGTTTTCGCCAAATTTAGAGGACCCGAAAATCATCCTCAGTTGCGGGGACTTCCCTAATGTACCCCTCATTGGTACTAAGGGATGTATTAACTACAATCCGGTCCTCTCTCTCCGACAACTAGGTTTTTCAATGGAAGATAAACCCAATGACCTTTTGTTGGAAGCTTTCTTCTTAAGGGAAGGCGATCAAGACCCGGCATTGCTAGAGAGAATCCGGGGAGCATGGAGCCAAGTGCACAAAGGAAGGGTCGGCAAGAGAAACTGTGTCGCCAAACCCCTTTATACTCAATGGGTGAAGGAGAGGGTCAAAGCCATCAAGTTACCCTTTGTGGTCATAAGCCCTCCAAAACCTCCTACACCTAAACCTATTGCAACCATTCCCAACAAAGAAGCGGAGGAACTCAAAGCTAAAATTCAAGAGCTCCAAAACAAAAATGGAGACTTAGAATTGAAGCACCTCCAAGCTTTAGGAGAAATCACTAGGACAAAGAGAGATCGAGATGAAGTAACAAATTCTCTCCTAGTATGCCAAAAGCGGCTAAGAATCTCCGAAGGGAAGAGAGATTGGATAGGAGGCGGCTTGGTTAGTGCGGATGCCAACCTTGTGGCCAAGGACGAAGAGTTGGAAAGAATCTTACATTCCAACCAAGAGCTCAAGAAATTCGGCGAACTAGCCATCGAAGCTCAACGGAAATGGAGGTTGAAATTTCAAGAGAAAAATCAACAGCTCCAAGAAGTAGTTAAAGACTACAAAGAGCAGCTTCAAGCTGAACGCGTCCAACGGCAAAGACATGAGAGCCTTTCTCATCAAGGGAGGCTAAAATGCAATCGTCTCGAGGAGGACATCAAGAAATTCGAAGAGTACTTCGACAAGATTGCAAGAGCTCACGGGGACCATATTGCACAACTACATGATGAAATTAGAAGTGCAAGAGTCAAGCTAGACCAGCGCAAGGAAGTGATTGAGTGTGTATGGCAAGACGCCACCCGATTAAGTGAGGATTTCACTAAATTGGTTGCATTCTCGAACTTGGTAATCACCCAACTTCCAAAGAGGCTAGCGGAGGCCGAGATGGTCATGCCCTACTTTGTCATCCCTATGGAGATCCAGAAGTTTATGAAGTTCTGCAAGGACACCATAGATTTCTATAGGGAGGAGATGAGCAAAGCCGAGAAGCGAGCGGCCATTTGATTTGTAATAGCATTAGTTACACTTTGTAAACAAATGTTATTTAATCAAATATATTTTGAAGCATAATCAATTTCCCGGTCTTTAATATTTCAAATTGCTAATTGTGCACCTTTAAATTCCTCCATAAAGCAAAAAAAAAACGCATATTTTGCATACTCATCGCATACATACATCCACATGCATCTTCATGCATTTTTTCAAAAAAAAACTCATTCATTTCCCTAAAAACAATTCAAAGCAATCATAGCCCGAAAACCCCGAAAGCCCTCGGTCCAAGAACCAGATCTCCAACACTCGTACGGAACACGAGCTAACAAACAAAGGATCATGGACAATTT
The DNA here is from genome assembly GCA_018208015.1 of Medicago ruthenica. Taxonomy (NCBI): domain Eukaryota; kingdom Viridiplantae; phylum Streptophyta; class Magnoliopsida; order Fabales; family Fabaceae; genus Medicago; species Medicago ruthenica. The sequence goes on from CM031377.1 coordinate 68,183,476, forward strand.
GGAACAAACTCAAGCGGCTTTGAGAGATGAGGTTGATGGAATGAAGGGGAAGATGGATCAGATGCTAGAGTTAATGCAAGCTCTATCGGCACGAGAGAGTAATCCTCGCCCAGCAACGGATGCGGCCAATGTGCAATGGCCTCTTTACGGTTTACCTGTGGGTTATACCCCACCGTTTGAAAATGAGGGCCATGGACCACCTCCACCACCGCTCACAATCCCCGTAAGGAACGAAGAACGTCGTCCTCAAGGAACTTCCACTACTCAGCATGAGGTGATTTCCCATGATGTGGAAAATAATCAGCCAAGACAGTCTGCTCCCGACACCACCCACCAAGACAATGATACCACCTAAATGTATCGAGTTTTGGAAGAAAGGTTGAAAGCTGTCGAAGGATTCAGTTCATACGGCGCCCACAACGCTTTGGATATGTGCCTAGTGCCCGACGTGGTGATCCCTCCGAAGTTTAAAGCACCGGATTTCAAAAAGTACAAGGGAATACAATGCCCTCGGAACCATCTACGGATGTTCTGTAGGAAGATGGCAGCTTACGCAATGAACGAGAAACTCATGGTGCATGTGTTTCAAGATAGTTTAAGCGGGGCATCATTGGATTGGTACATGCAGCTTAAGCGTACCCACGTCCAAACTTGGAAGGATCTAGCCGATGCTTTCCTAAAGCAATACAAATATAATTTGGACATGGCTCCGAATAGGATGCAGCTGCAAAATCTCCTACAAAGAAGCAATGAGTCCTTCAAGGAGTACGCTCAACGGTGGAGAGAATTAGCTTCTCGTGTACAACCACCATTATTGGAAAGGGAGCTTGTTGACACCTTTATGGGCACACTTCAAGGCCCATATTATGACAAGATGATTGGAAGCACATCTTCCGGCTTTTCCGATCTAGTTATGGTTGGTGAAAGAATAGAGGACGGAGTAAAGAGGGGAAAGATCCAAGGCCCTCTAGAAGCTCAAAGTGGAGCTAGGAGACCCCCCAGCAACTTTCACAAAAAGAAAGAGGGGGAGACAAATGTTGTTCTAGTGGGATCATCTTGCCCACCATCAAATCAAATGCCTCACTACCACTATCCTTATGTGGCAGCAGCAACGGCTCAAGGGCATTACTCACCTCAAGTAATTCCCACAACTCCACCACGACAACCAGCAGTGTTGCCTCAACAAAATCAGCAGCAACAACAAAGCGGGTACCCACCAAGAAACCAAATGGGCCCGAGGAACAACTACAACAATAGACAGTTCGATCCCGTACATATGCCATACAGTCAGATTTTGCCGTATTTAATTCAAAAGGGCATGGTCGAGATAAAACCACTACCAGCTTTGGTGCCACCATATCCACCTTGGTATAATCCCAACGCAAGATGCGAATACCATGCGGGATCCCCCGGGCACAATATTGAAGGATGTAAAGCACTCAAATACAAGGTCCAGAGTCTCATTGACAAGAAGCTGTTATCCTTCAAAGAGGAGAACCCCAATGTAAAAAATAACCCATTGCCGGGGCATGCGGGTCCCTCTGTAAATGCGGTGGAAGAACAAGAGGACTTTGGTCCAATCAAGAAGATAGCCAATGTTAAGACTTCCCTGTCAATCATAAGGGAGCGATTAACCTGTTTTGGTTTGTTCGAGGAGATGCACGCCAACTGCGAAGCCTGCAAAATCAACCCGGACAAGTGCGGAGGGTTGAAGATTTGTCTTCAAAAGCTAATGGACCAAGGTTGGATCCAAATGGGCTATATAAAGGAAGGCATGGACGTTGCTACCTTGGAGTCTCACGACCCAAAACCTCTCGAAATCCCTTACCAAAGGAGAGAGTTACCAATGCCTATACAGCCCATAATATTCCACGTACCTGCACCCTTCTCTTTTGAAAGCACGAAGAGGGTACCATGGAATTACCAACCTGTGGCCTATGTAGAAGGAAAACCACTAGCAAAAATTGAGCCCAGCATCACTAACATTACCGGTGTTGGAGGAATAACCAGAAGTGGTAGAGTCTTCGCTCCGAAAGAACTCGGGAAGACGCCAGCCGTGCTACCAAGAGAGCCGCTCAAAGAAAAGAGCGTGGAGGAAGAAGAGAACCAAGCGGGGCCCTCTCAAAAGGCAACCCCACAAAAAGAGGCCGAAGAGTTCCTAAGAATAATCCAAAAGAGCGAGTATAAAATCATTGACCAGCTAGGTCAAGCTCCCTCCAAGATCTCCATGCTATCCCTACTACTAAGCTCGGAAGCACACCGAGAAGCATTGTTGCGGATCCTCAGTGAGGCACATGTCACCAAGGACATTCCTGTGGACCAATTCGACTGGATAGTCGGAAATATTACCTCAAGTAGGTACTTAAGTTTCAATGTCGATGAGCTACCCGACGAGGGGCACATTCATAACCGCGCCTTACATATCTCCGTGAAATGCATGGACCATATCCTCTCTCGAGTGCTAGTGGACACGGGGTCATCTCTGAATGTCATGCCCAAGACTACCCTCCTAAAGCTATCTTGTGAAGGGACAGTAATGAAGCCCAGCGCCTTGGTCGTAAAAGCTTTCGATGGGTCAAGAAGAGCCGTCGTAGGGGAGATCGACTTACCAGTCCAAATCGGGCCTAAGGTTTTCACCATAACCTTCCAAGTCATGGATATTAATCCAACATACAGTTGTCTTCTCGGACGACCGTGGATTCATGCGGCCGGAGCCATCACCTCTACCTTACACCAGAAACTTAAGTTCATCATTGATAACCAAATGATTGTAGTTTCCGGGCAAGAGGACATGATGGTAAGCCTGTGCGCACCTCGTTTTTTCCCTAGGGAAAAAGACGCGCAAATCCTCCGAGGACGTCCTCGAACGCTCGGAGGTGCCTTTGTGAAGCCGCCACCAAAGTTTTTGTGTAAAGGGAACGTTGATAAACCCTTAAGTTTTTTTTTTGTTTGTAAAGGGAAACGATAATAAAACCCTTTAGACGATGAGGATAAGGATTAGGTCATCGCAACCATTATCGGGTTCGGGAGTCGGTTACGCGAGGGGAAGGTATTAGCACCCCTCACGTCCGTTGTACTCAACGGGAACCTTCTATTTGGTTAAGACTTGAATTGCTTTTTTAATACTTTGCGTTCATGTTCATTTATGCTAAAATATAATAAGGGGGGGGAAAAGAGATAAAAACAAACGAAAGAAAAGAAAAAAGGGTTTTTTTTATTATTGTGCTTGACAAGATGTCGATCTTGCTCCTACGTATCTCCCGGTAGTCGGAGAATTCAAAGCATACGTAGTTCTTTGGTAGAAAAACGTATGTGTGTTGGTTCATTTTAATTGGACGATGTTTTAAACCGAATTCTTGCGATTAAACGTAGCTTGTATGCTCGCACTTGGAGACTTATTAAGCGTTCGTTCGCGAATCACATTAGAATTGTTAAAAGTTACGTCCGTCAGGGTAGAGGGTTGAATTGGTCGCTATGGGACCAAGAGAGGTACAATGGACTCATATAAGTCACACATTGACCGAGTGGACTCCGAAGAGTCGGGCGATTGTTCGATTGATCCACTGAGATCAAGAACGGGTACAATGGACTCGGACGAGTCGAACATTGACCGAGTGGACTCTAACGAGTCGAGGGGTTGAGTCTAATGGCCAACGGGGGACCAAAAGGTTTGGATTGACCACAAGGGGCCAAGATTTGGTTTGGTTAGGGTTGTACATATTGAAAATGGAATGACGATTGTCCGAACGACGAGACATACGTCACGCATTCGTACAATCGGGGCGATGGAGAGACATACGTCACACCATCCCTTTTTCATTCAAGTTTTTGTATGAAACTCAAGAAATCCCAAAGTGAACAAAACACTTGGTTGTTGCAACCTATGAACAAAGGTTGTTCAAGTTTATGGAAAAGCACAAGTTTGTGAATAATGCACAAGTTCGGCTCAATTTTGAAAACGGTTTTGAAAAGCGAACAAGTTCGGCTTAAGTTCACGTTTGATTGAAAATCATGAACAAGGTTTTTGTTCAAGTTTGGTTTTGAAAATGGTGAACTTAGCTTATTGCTCAAGTTTGTTTTGAAAGTTTGTGGACATAACTTATTTTGCAAGTTATTCCAAAAAGTGTTGCACGAACTTGTGAATTTGTCAATATCATGCAAGATCTTTGTTATGGTTTGAATAAAATGAGTTTCAAACCTCCTAGGTTCTGAGCTTTGGGTTAGAACCTCAAAAATTGGCTTTTGAATTCATGTTCTGAATTCTGTCATGGTCGCACTGCGACCAGACCTTCGCACTGCGAAGTATGCGAAAATTTGGGTTCAGAAGCTGCTTCTGAACTTCTGTTCAGAAGCAACTTCTGAACTAGCCTCAGAAACTTAGGAGGAGTGAAAAGCTTTGAAAATAGCAAGAGTGCAACAACTTAGCTTAAATGTTTTGCAAACCTTGGGATTTCTTTTATTTCAAAAAGGTTTTAAATCAAAATGAGTAAAAACTCAAAAATGCAAAACTGGGTTTGAACCAAGTTAAGATCAAACACAACTGAAAACAGTATGCAAATGGAGTGTAAATAAGTTAGAATGACTTACCTGCTCCTAGCCCAAGGCTTGTGTTTGCAAGGAAATGGAAAAGGCTTGAATGCTTATGGTTTTGCAAGGTTGGACAAGTTTGATGAACAACCCTTAATCAATGATAATTTGCCTTTGTTTCTCCCTCCTTGTGTGAGGTTTAGAGGCTGTTTTGCTGGCTTGATTGCTTTGTGTTGGTTTTAGGATGATTTGTGTAAGAAAGGATTGGAGATTTCCTTTAAACCTACCCAAAACCAAACTCTGTTTTTGTGAGGAAAATGTGCAGCAATTCACTCGAATTTGCACTGGTTTTCTGCTCTCAAATCTCTGTGTTTTCACTCTCTCAATCCCCTCCTGAACCCTCTCTAGAACTCTCTTTGATTCAGCAGCAATGCCTTGCTTTTATAGGCCAAAATGAGATCAAAAGTCATGATGACAAAATCTGCAGCAGGGCTGCTTTTGGGCTATAATCATGACTGATTTGCTTTGCATTTAATGTTGAGGATAAGAGGTGACCTTGCCTTGCTGCAAGGGTCAAGACCTTGGACGAATTCAGCTCCCAAAGCAGCTGAATTCTGACAGAATAATGATGGAAATGATGAAAGCAAAGCTGTTTGCAAAACAGGGGCAGCCACTTTGCCTTAATCCTTGAGTGGTTTTGATAAAGCCTATGGCAAGGTGGTTGCTGGCAAGTAGCAGGGTCAGTTGCAGGTCAAGTGGGAAGGATAAGGACTGCCCAAAGTCAGCAAGTGGTTGGGTTACTTGATCAACTTTGCTTCCTCTTCTTTTCCCTTTTTGCTTTTCCAATTGTCACATGTTTCTATTCTTCCACTTGGTTAAATCCATCATTATCCATGATAATAATACATGATAATAATTATAGACAATGACTGGAATGCAATAAAAGAAAAGGAAAACAGAAAAATCAAAAATCTGAAAATCTGCAGAAAATTCGCAGACTTCGCAAAGCGAAGTAAACTTCGCTTTGCGAAGTCCTCATTTCTGGGAGACTTCGCACTGCGAAGGGGACTTCGCACTGCGAAGTCCTCATTTCAGCAATGTTGACTTTTTGTTGACTTTTTGACTTTTCTCTCTTTTTTTTGATTTTGATGATTTTTTTTGATTTTTTTTGAAAAGGCTTAGGACAAAATTAGGGTACTACAGCTGCCCCTACTTAATTGTGTCTTCGCATAGAGTGCGTGAGTGCCGAGGGCATCTCATGAACTCTTTGCGGAGATCAATTAAGTAAAAAGAAAAAGAAGGACCCGAATTTTGTCCTTCGCGAAATGCAAATGAAAGGGTTGGTAGGGGTTGATCGTATCCAGCCGCTAACACTGGAGGTAGATCCACTGGGGGATGAAGGTAGTCTTATCTAGGCACTGTCACTAGACGTCGATTCCTGAGGATGGTGATTTACTCTAGGCACTGTCACTAGAGGTGGAACATTGAGGTAGGTGATCTACTCTAGGCACTGTCACTAGAGGTCGATACCTAAGGATGGTGGTTTACTCTAGGCACTGTCACTAGAGGTGGAACATTGATGGAGGTGATCTACTCTAGGCACTGTCACTAGAGGTCGATACCTAAGCTAGGTGATCTTATTCAGGTACTGCTTCTGAATATAGATTCCTAACGAGCTGTGATCTTATTCAGCCGCTAACACTGAAGGTCGATACACTGGGGGAGGCGATCTATTCTAGGTATTGCTTCTAGAGGTCGATACCTAAGCTAGGTGATCTTATTCAGGTACTGCTTCTGAATATAGATTCCTAACGAGCTGTGATCTTATTCAGCCGCTAACACTGAAGGTCGATACACTGGGGGAGGCGATCTACTCTAGGTATTGCTTCTAGAGGTCGATACCTAAGCTAGGTGATCTTATTCAGGTACTGCTTCTGAATATAGATTCCTAACGAGCTGCGGTCTTACCCTAAATAGGTGCCCCTGGTTGAATGTTGATGGATGCTGGTGAATATGTGATACTCACTGGAGAATCCTTGTTAAGGCTGCATGTTTTATGGAATGAAATGCATATGTATAAATGGTTTTAAATATGCATGCATGAATAAAATAATGTTGATTGGGTGCCGAGCAGAGTCGGTCTTTGTTTGTGGTTGTGTTCATGACAGTTGGGCTTTCTTTTTTTTGTTTTTTGGTTGGTCGGTTTGGAAGGACGAGGTCCTTTGCCTACATACCCAAATGGGATCAAAACCGGTGTAGTTCGAGCCTAAGCCCGAAAATTTGTGTTTTTTGCCAATAATGATTGGACTTTTGTTTGGGGTTGAGACTCCCTGGGGAGTGTCAATAAAATTTGGGCTTTATTGTGGGCCAATGAAAATTGGGCTTTGGTTTGTTGTGCTTGACAAGATGATGATCTTGCTCCTACGTATCTCCTGGTGGGATGGAGAATTCAAAGCTTACGTAGTTCTTTGGTTTGCCAATGAAAATTGGACTTTGGTTTTGCCAATGATTATTGGACTTTTTGTTTGGTTGCCGAGCGAGGTCGGGCTTTTTGATTTTGGTTGCCGAGCGAGGTCGGGCTTTTTGTTTTTTGGTGTGATCTCACTGGGGATATAAGGATCATTTTGGAAGCATGATCGATATCCGGCCTTAGTGGATGAAAAAGATGTATGGGGGTGAGCTTTATTTGGGAAATTTGTTTCCTCCGACACCCGGGATCTTTGCGTTTTACGCGTCGTGAGCTACGCACTTGTTTCTGCTGAAGAGCATGAGTCTTAAAATGACTGATGCAAAGCTTCAAGTTTTGAGTCCTCTGATGCAATAACGGGGACCAACGAAATTCTTTCGACATTTAAACGTCCAAGTAAAAAACACATTTTTTTTTTGTTTTTTATATTATTCCCATATTTCAATGCATTATCTATCATGAATAAAAACACATTTTATGAGCAAGTAAGGACGCATAACAATGAAAAGGTTTTAAAAATGATTTTGATTCAACGAAACTTAGCCCCTTGTATGGGCAACTATTCGTGAAAATGTAATCCCTATAAGAGGTGATTACTGAGATAGGGAGAAAAGAAGAAACAAAAAGACAAATGGAAATTTGCTTGGGTTTCACGTGCTACTTTCCCTAGAAATAACTCGCTTTTGAAAGATGATAATGAGGTTGACTCTTTCCCTCTTGAATTCTGTCCGGACCTCACGTGCCGCAGTCTTTTGCCCTTTTCTTTTTTTTGAAAACCCCCTAATTTTTACCTGGACCGCTCTTTCGAGTTTTCAGTCCACTGGGGTATACTTCCTTTTTTGATGTCCTTAATTTTTGCCTAGACCGCCTTTTCAGGTTTTCGATCTACCAGGACGCTCTCTATTGCCTAAACCGCCCTTTTCGGGTTTTTGATTTAGCGAGCTCTTTTTTTTTTTTTTTGGCATATATTTTTTTTTGACTGCGCCGGAGTTTATTGATAGGGGGATCCTTGTGGATGGGTAATACCTTTTTTTCCAAGCATTAAGTCTCCTTCTCTGAATTCTCGAGGATGAACTTTCTTGTTGAACTGTCCATGCCCCAATGTTGTGAGGTGTTTCTCTCTTATGGGGTTTAGTTGGTCAAACCTTGTTTGTGTTTGGGTGCTTGGATGACAAGCATGGTTGGGCTTTTTATGAGGGGATGCCGAGCAAGGTCGGGCTTTTGTTTTTTTTGGATGGGAATGGCTTCCGAGCAAGGTCGGGCTTTTGTGATTGGCTTCCGAGCAAGGTCGGGCTTTTGATTGTCTTCCGAGCAAGGTCGGGTTTTTGTTTTTTTGGATGCCGAGCAAGGTCGGGCTTTTTGTTTTTGGTTGCCGAGCAAGGTCGGGCTTTTTGTTTTTGGTTGCCGAGCAAGGTCGGGCTTTTTGTGATTGGAGTGGCCATGCCAATGAAAATTGGGCTTTATGTGTGATTGTGTTTGTAAGGGCCAATGAAAATTGGGCTTTTATTGGAAATGGTATTTGGGAATATGTTTGTGAGTGCCAATGAAAATTGGGCTTTTGGGTGTTTGGATGCCGAGCGAGGTCGGGCTTTTGTTGGAAATGGGGTTTGTGAGCGCCAATGGAAATTGGGCTTTTTGTTTGGAAATTGTGTGTGCCAATGAAAATTGGTCTTTTGTTGGAGATGTGAGGAATGCCAATGACGACTTGGCCTTTTGTGGGAAATTGTGGGGAGTGCCGTAACGGCTAATGGTTTCTTTTTTTTTTTTATGAGTTGGGCGACCACTTGTTTGGTCGTGTTTGAATAGGAAGCTGTTTTGACCCATTTGGTGGAACAGTTGATGGCAACTAGTATGAACTGGTGCCTTTTTGAAGCCTTTGGCTCAATCATTCCGAATATGTTTATGCCCCACATAGAAAAAGGTTAGGGTGATGTCATGACATTCAGAGGTGTTTGTGGTATGTGCCCCTTGTTGGCATAATTTTGTCACTTGTGACATGTCTTGGCATGGGTTTGGAAGGACTCCTCATGGATTTCTTCGGTGAGCATGACTGCTTCACGTTTATCCGCACATCTGAGTAAGACCTAATTTCTCTTGTAGAGTGTGCCCCGGCAGAGGGAAAACTGTAGTGCCATTCTTTTGAGGGCTCTCTTCGTGAGGTTGTATTACCCCATCCTCTTGATCCCCAAGTCTGGACAATCCTTCAGGAGGTTCAAAATCGTCCTTATTATCATCTTCCGTTTGGTTAATTCGAAAATTGAAGTCAAAAGGGATCGTAGCAGTGTTATTTTTTGGTGGTGTATTTATGTGATTTTTTTTGTAGGGTTTATGAAAATTTATTTGAGAACGAAAGAAAAACGAACTCTTTTGAACATAAACCGCAAATTTATTAATGACGGAAATGATTTGAAATATGGGGGTCCCATAAAAATTAATCATTTGCCTTGGGAAGAGCAAAATGATTGTTTGTTTTTTTTTTTGAAAAAACAAGATAAATTACTTGGACAAAAAAAAAAAATATTTCCGAAATTTCGATGGCCCTCCGGTTGCTCGGATCTCTTCCGAAACGCTACTGTACACCGGGTCAGGTACTTCCCCTTTTTTTTGGTGTTTGGTGAGGGAATGATGTGAGGGTTTTGCTTTCAAATGCATGAAAATGCATGTAAATGTATGAATGCAATGAGTATGCAAAAATATGCCCCTTTATTTTGTTTATGCGTAAATTTTTTCATGAATGCAAATGCATGGTATGCAGGGGTTTGGTATATGAAGGTTCGGAACTTCCCCCCATCCTCACGTGTAGGCTCTAAAGATGATATCTCCTAAGAAGAGGTCCCTAGAGTCATTGATCTCACATGGAATTAGGGTTGTCTATGGACATACGTCGACATGACTTCAATTAATTCCACGTGAAAATCTCCTCTAAGCGGGGTTGGGCATCCTACCTCACGGACATACGTCAACGCGGGCTTCCGCACACAACCTCCTTCTAACTTAGTTTTTCTCTCAAGCTCGGGTAGAGAGCCTCACACGTCCGGCATTAACCCGAACAATGTGGAGTAACATCACTCAAGTAACCCCCGCATTTGATATATATATGATATGAATATAAAGCAAAAATAAAGCAAATATAAACATAAAGCATAAATATGACAGGGATGAATAAAATAAAAGCATGGCACGCAAAGAAAATAAAACAAATGGCTTTAAACCAAATAGGTTAGGCTTGACTCACTGGTGGGAACAGGGTCCCCAGTGAAGTCGCCAGCTGTGCGCACCTCGTTTTTTCCCTAGGGAAAAAGACGCGCAAATCCTCCGAGGACGTCCTCGAACGCTCGGAGGTGCCTTTGTGAAGCCGCCACCAAAGTTTTTGTGTAAAGGGAACGTTGATAAACCCTTAAGTTTTTTTTTTGTTTGTAAAGGGAAACGATAATAAAACCCTTTAGACGATGAGGATAAGGATTAGGTCATCGCAACCATTATCGGGTTCGGGAGTCGGTTACGCGAGGGGAAGGTATTAGCACCCCTCACGTCCGTTGTACTCAACGGGAACCTTCTATTTGGTTAAGACTTGAATTGCTTTTTTAATACTTTGCGTTCATGTTCATTTATGCTAAAATATAATAAGGGGGGGGAAAAGAGATAAAAACAAACGAAAGAAAAGAAAAAAGGGTTTTTTTTATTATTGTGCTTGACAAGATGTCGATCTTGCTCCTACGTATCTCCCGGTAGTCGGAGAATTCAAAGCATACGTAGTTCTTTGGTAGAAAAACGTATGTGTGTTGGTTCATTTTAATTGGACGATGTTTTAAACCGAATTCTTGCGATTAAACGTAGCTTGTATGCTCGCACTTGGAGACTTATTAAGCGTTCGTTCGCGAATCACATTAGAATTGTTAAAAGTTACGTCCGTCAGGGTAGAGGGTTGAATTGGTCGCTATGGGACCAAGAGAGGTACAATGGACTCATATAAGTCACACATTGACCGAGTGGACTCCGAAGAGTCGGGCGATTGTTCGATTGATCCACTGAGATCAAGAACGGGTACAATGGACTCGGACGAGTCGAACATTGACCGAGTGGACTCTAACGAGTCGAGGGGTTGAGTCTAATGGCCAACGGGGGACCAAAAGGTTTGGATTGACCACAAGGGGCCAAGATTTGGTTTGGTTAGGGTTGTACATATTGAAAATGGAATGACGATTGTCCGAACGACGAGACATACGTCACGCATTCGTACAATCGGGGCGATGGAGAGACATACGTCACACCATCCCTTTTTCATTCAAGTTTTTGTATGAAACTCAAGAAATCCCAAAGTGAACAAAACACTTGGTTGTTGCAACCTATGAACAAAGGTTGTTCAAGTTTATGGAAAAGCACAAGTTTGTGAATAATGCACAAGTTCGGCTCAATTTTGAAAACGGTTTTGAAAAGCGAACAAGTTCGGCTTAAGTTCACGTTTGATTGAAAATCATGAACAAGGTTTTTGTTCAAGTTTGGTTTTGAAAATGGTGAACTTAGCTTATTGCTCAAGTTTGTTTTGAAAGTTTGTGGACATAACTTATTTTGCAAGTTATTCCAAAAAGTGTTGCACGAACTTGTGAATTTGTCAATATCATGCAAGATCTTTGTTATGGTTTGAATAAAATGAGTTTCAAACCTCCTAGGTTCTGAGCTTTGGGTTAGAACCTCAAAAATTGGCTTTTGAATTCATGTTCTGAATTCTGTCATGGTCGCACTGCGACCAGACCTTCGCACTGCGAAGTATGCGAAAATTTGGGTTCAGAAGCTGCTTCTGAACTTCTGTTCAGAAGCAACTTCTGAACTAGCCTCAGAAACTTAGGAGGAGTGAAAAGCTTTGAAAATAGCAAGAGTGCAACAACTTAGCTTAAATGTTTTGCAAACCTTGGGATTTCTTTTATTTCAAAAAGGTTTTAAATCAAAATGAGTAAAAACTCAAAAATGCAAAACTGGGTTTGAACCAAGTTAAGATCAAACACAACTGAAAACAGTATGCAAATGGAGTGTAAATAAGTTAGAATGACTTACCTGCTCCTAGCCCAAGGCTTGTGTTTGCAAGGAAATGGAAAAGGCTTGAATGCTTATGGTTTTGCAAGGTTGGACAAGTTTGATGAACAACCCTTAATCAATGATAATTTGCCTTTGTTTCTCCCTCCTTGTGTGAGGTTTAGAGGCTGTTTTGCTGGCTTGATTGCTTTGTGTTGGTTTTAGGATGATTTGTGTAAGAAAGGATTGGAGATTTCCTTTAAACCTACCCAAAACCAAACTCTGTTTTTGTGAGGAAAATGTGCAGCAATTCACTCGAATTTGCACTGGTTTTCTGCTCTCAAATCTCTGTGTTTTCACTCTCTCAATCCCCTCCTGAACCCTCTCTAGAACTCTCTTTGATTCAGCAGCAATGCCTTGCTTTTATAGGCCAAAATGAGATCAAAAGTCATGATGACAAAATCTGCAGCAGGGCTGCTTTTGGGCTATAATCATGACTGATTTGCTTTGCATTTAATGTTGAGGATAAGAGGTGACCTTGCCTTGCTGCAAGGGTCAAGACCTTGGACGAATTCAGCTCCCAAAGCAGCTGAATTCTGACAGAATAATGATGGAAATGATGAAAGCAAAGCTGTTTGCAAAACAGGGGCAGCCACTTTGCCTTAATCCTTGAGTGGTTTTGATAAAGCCTATGGCAAGGTGGTTGCTGGCAAGTAGCAGGGTCAGTTGCAGGTCAAGTGGGAAGGATAAGGACTGCCCAAAGTCAGCAAGTGGTTGGGTTACTTGATCAACTTTGCTTCCTCTTCTTTTCCCTTTTTGCTTTTCCAATTGTCACATGTTTCTATTCTTCCACTTGGTTAAATCCATCATTATCCATGATAATAATACATGATAATAATTATAGACAATGACTGGAATGCAATAAAAGAAAAGGAAAACAGAAAAATCAAAAATCTGAAAATCTGCAGAAAATTCGCAGACTTCGCAAAGCGAAGTAAACTTCGCTTTGCGAAGTCCTCATTTCTGGGAGACTTCGCACTGCGAAGGGGACTTCGCACTGCGAAGTCCTCATTTCAGCAATGTTGACTTTTTGTTGACTTTTTGACTTTTCTCTCTTTTTTTTGATTTTGATGATTTTTTTTGATTTTTTTTGAAAAGGCTTAGGACAAAATTAGGGTACTACAAAGCCATCTCTCATCATTCCGTTATATAGAAACGGACGAAGAAGCTATGGATGTTCCCTTCCAGTCTTTGGAAGTGGCGAATGTCGTGACTTTGAGCTCAAAGCCCAAGAAGGAGGCTAGGACAGCCATGTCATCATGGAGGGCAATAAGAGAGGCCCTAGAAGAAAACCGACCTACCGGATGGGGCAAGTTAGTGGACATACCGGAGAAGAAGAATCGCTTCGGGTTGGGTTATCATCCATCAGCCGAAACTTCCTCAAAGCCTCCAAAGCAAGGGATCCTCCCCATTTCGGAAACATTCATCAGTGCTGGATTTATCAATGAAGATCAAGTGGCTCTACTTGAAGACGTAGATGAAGACGTGCCTGATTTGGTGTACCGTTGCGCTTCGGATGAAGCTTTGAACAATTGGAGGGCTATCGCAATTCCCGAGATCATTACCAAGATCAAGTAATAAACCATGTTTGTTTTTTTGCTTTTAAAAAAAAATCATTTAGCTCTGCCCAAGGCAAATGATTAGTCGTGTGGGGCCCCCATGTTTTAAAGTTATTTTCAATCATGAATAAAATCACTCTTTTATGTTCATTTGAGTCTTTTTTCTTTTTGCATTTGTTTTAAAAAAAAAATTTCTACAAAAAGCCTAAAAAAAATCATACTCATGCAGATCTACAAATCCACCCTCCAAAAACAACACTGCCTTAATCCCTTATGACTTCGATTTCCCGATTAATCAAACGGAAGATGATGAAGAGGACGATTATGAACCGCCTGAAGAATTGTCCAGACTTGCAAATCAAGGGGATAGGGTAATACAACCTCACCAAGAATCAGTTGAAAAGGTCAACTTGGGGACCGAAGAGGATAAGAAAGAGGTTAAGATAGGAGCCTCCCTACATGAGGATGTGAAAGGAAAGTTGATTAGGCTTCTGCAAGAGTAAGTGGACGTATTCGCTTGGTCGTATCAAGACATGCCGGGTTTAGACCCTAATATCGTCGTACACAAGCTGCCACTCAAGCCGGAATGCCCGCCAGTGAAGCAGAAATTGAGAAGAACTCGACCCGATATGGCTCTCAAGATCAGAGAGGAGGTCAAAAAGCAATTCGATGTCGGCTTCTTAGCTGTAACCAAGTATCCGACGTGGGTTGCCAACATTGTGCCAGTTCCAACGAAGGATGGCAAAGTTAGAATGTGTGTGGATTATCGGGACTTGAATAGAGCAAGCCCAAATGACGATTTCCCGCTACCACATATTGACATATTGGTGGACAACACAGCCCAATTCTCAGTCTTCTCCTTTATGGACGGCTTCTCGGGATATAACCAAATCAAGATGGCTCCAGAGGACATGGAGAAAACCACATTCATCACCCCGTGGGGGACATTCTGCTATAAGGTAATGCCTTTCGGATTAACAAATGCCGGGGCAACATACCAAAGAGCAATGGTGACTCTTTTCCATGACATGATCCATAAAGAAATTGAGGTCTACGTCGACGACATGATTGCCAAATCCCAAACGGAGGAGGATCATCTAGTCCATCTACATAAGCTTTTCGAACGCCTAAGGAAATTCAAGCTGCGTTTAAATCCTAACAAGTGCACATTTGGCGTTAGATCCGGGAAGTTATTGGGCTTCATCGTCAGCCAAAGGGGTATCGAAGTGGATCCTGACAAAGTAAAGGCTATCCAAGAAATGCCAGCGCCAAACACCGAGAAAGAAGTCTGGGGTTTCTTAGGAAGATTGAACTACATCGCTAGGTTCATCTCACACATGACAGCTACCTGCGAACCAATCTTCAAACTGCTAAGGAAAAACCAAGCCGTTCATTGGAATGAGGATTGCCAAGAGGCATTTGACAAGATCAAACAATACCTACAAGAACCACCAATTTTAATACCTCCGGTTCCGGGTAAACCCCTCATCTTATACCTAACCGTACTTGAAGGATCAATGGGTTGTGTGTTAGGACAACAAGATGAAACGGGAAGAAAAGAGCATGCAATCTACTACCTAAGCAAGAAGTTTACCGACTGTGAAACAAGGTATACTTCACTTGAAAAGACTTGCTGCGCTTTAGCATGGGCTGCTCGACGCCTAAGGCAATATATGTTGACCCATACAACTTGGTTGATATCAAAGATGAATACCATCAAGTACATCTTCGAAAAGCCTGCTCTCACAGGAAAGATAGCCCGTTGGCAAATGCTGCTGTCTAAGTACGACATCCAATACGTTGCTCAAAAAGCCATCAAAGGGAGTGTTTTATCCGAGCACCTTGCTCACCAACCATTGGAGGATTATCAACCCATACAATTCGACTTCCCGGATGAAGATGTCGTAGCTTTGAATGACGAAAAGGTCACAAGCGATGATGAAGGGCCAGAACCGAGAGCTCGATGGAAGCTCGCTTTCGATGGCGCCTCAAATGCCATGGGGCACGGGATCGGGGCAGTTTTAATCTCCCCAAGAAATGGATACCAACCCTTCACAGCAAGGTTATCCTTTGACTGCACCAATAACATGGCAGAATATGAAGCATGTATCCTAGGCCTCGAAGCAGCTATTGATCTAAGGATCAAAAACCTTGAAGTATACCGTGACTCAGCCTTAGTCATCTATCAAGTCAAAGGAGAATAGGAAACAAAACATCCCAATTTAATTCCCTACCGAGCCCGGGTTGTAGAGTTGATTGAGCATTTTGATGAAATCAACTTCCATCACATACCTCGAGAGGAAAACCAGGTGGCGGATGCTTTGGCTACATTATCATCAATGTACCAAGTAAATTTCCACAATGAAGCACCAATCATAAGGATGGATCGTAGAGACAAACCAGTTGTATGTGCATCAGTCGAAGAAGGACTTGACAACAAACCCTGGTTCTACGACATCAGGCGATACCTTGAAGAGCAAGAGTATCCAGAAAATGACTCGCACACCGACAAGAGAACCCTCAGGAGATTGGCATCCCAGTTCTTCCTCAGTGGAAATACCCTCTACAAAAGAAACTACGACATGGTCCTGCTCAGATGTGTGGATAAACATGAAGCGGACATGCTCATCAAAGAAATCCACGAGGGATCTTTTGGAACCCATGCCAATGGGCATGCAATGGCAAAGAAAATCCTAAGGGCGGGCTATTATTGGCTAACCATGGAAGCTGACTGTTTCCACTATGCCAAGACTTGTCATAAATGCCAAATTTACGCCGACAAGGTGCATGTACCACCAACTCCACTGAACGTCATGACCTCACCTTGGCCATTCTCTATGTGGGGCATAGACATGATTGGAATGATCGAGCCCAAAGCGTCAAATGGACATCGCTTCATCCTCGTTGCCATCGACTACTTCACCAAATGGGTAGAAGCAGCTTCATATGCAAACGTAACCAAACAAGTGGTAGCCCGATTCATCAAGAAAGAAATCATTTACCGTTACGGCACACCCCACAAAATCATCACCGATAATGGGGCAAACCTGAACAACAAGACAATGAAGGAGTTGTGCAAAGATTTCAAGATTGAGCACCATAATTCCTCCCCTTACCGACCAAAGATGAACGGTGCGGTAGAAGCAGCCAATAAAAACATAAAGAAGATCATCCAAAAGATGCTAACAACATATAAGGATTGGCACGAGATGCTTCCCTTTGCGCTACATGGCTACAGAACAGCCATTCGCACTTCAACTGGGGCAACCCCTTTCTCCTTAGTATACGGTATGGAAGCGGTGCTTCCCGTAGAGGTTGAAATCCCTTCGTTAAGGGTCTTGATGGAGACCAAGCTAGAAGAGGCTGAATGGGTCCAAACAAGGTTCGACCAACTGAATCTCATAGAGGAAAAGCGTCTGACGGCAATATGTCACGGACAACTCTATCAAAGGAGACTCAAGAGGGCATTCGACAAGAAGGTCCGTCCTCGAGAATTCAAAGAAGGAGACCTAGTGCTCAAGAAGATATTACCTATCCACAAAGATCCCCGAGGGAAATGGACTCCCAGCTATGATGGACCGTACGTGGTAAAGAAAGCCTTCTCTGGCGGAGCCTTGATCAACACCACTATGGACGGAGAAGAGTTCCCACTCTCAATAAACTCCGATGCAATCAAGAAGTATTATGCCTAAAAAAAAAAAAAGGTGAAGAAGAAAAAAAAGGCTCGCTAAATCGAAAACCTGAAAGGGCGGTTTAGGCAATAGAGAGCGTCCTGCTAGATCGAAAACCTGAAAAGGCGGTCTAGGCAAAAATAAAGGACATCAAAAAAAGGAATACACCCCGGCGGGCTGAAAACTCGAAAGAGCGGTCCAGGCAAAAATTAGGGGGTAACAAAAGAAGAAAGGCAATGACTGCAATATCCAAGCTCCGGACAAGATTCAAGAGGAGAGGAATCGATCTCGTCATCATCTTCAAAAAAATCTCGAAGTCATAGGGAAAATAGCATGTGTTGTGCCAAAACCAACAAATTTCTTTTTGCTTTTTCTTGTCTTTCTCTATCTTTTTCCTCAGAGAAGTAATCACTTCTCACTTCATGTATTTTTTACCCATTCAAGAAGTCAAATCTGCATTGAATAAAATTCCTTTTATTATTTTGTGTTCTCATTAGCGCATAAAATTTTGTTTTATTCATGATAAAAATGCATCGAAACATGGGAAATAAACAAAGGAAACTTCTTCCAAAAAAAAAAACAAACAAACGTTGTTTTTATTTGAATTTTCGTAAATTTCGAAAGAATTGCGGTAATTCCCCAAAAATATCGCACCAAGGGACTTATGCTCTTCAGCAAAGGCAAGTGCATAGCTCACGGCACGTGGAGCGTGAAGACCCCGAGGGTCAGAGGAACAAAATTCCCCAGTCAACACCCTAAACATCCAAACATCAACCAAGGCTGGATATCGATCATGCTTCCAAAATGATCCTTATATCCCCATGAAGCCAAAACCTTATTGACATTCCCCAGGGAGTCTCAAACCAAAACAAAGAGTCCAATCATCATTGGCAATAACAAACACAAATCTCCAGGAAAAGCCCGACCTTGCTCGGCATCCAATCATAACTCCCAGCATTCAATATGCATCCCACATATCATGCATAACATAATTCATGCATCATGTCAATTTCATTCACGCATGCATATCCAAATCATTCATACACATGCATTTCATAAATCATGTCATGCATCCTCAACGAGGATTCTCCAGTGAGTATCACATATTCACCAGCATCCATCAACAGTTAAGTAAGTGTTCCCCAGTGAACCTCCTTCACAAACTGTCCCCAATCCCTCAGCTGAGTTTCCCCAGCGGGAACCCTTGATTAAGTCTAGCTCATATCATATTGCATTGCATATCATACTGCATAAAATAACATGAAGCATGTCATACATCATACAATCATGTTTCCCTTTTCAACAATCTAAGTACTAGCCATGCCTAGAGACGATTACATTATCCCTACAGTGGTAGATCCTATTTCCCCAGTTAAGTCTAAGCACCTATTCAGGCGACGACTTTTTTAAATCTAATCACCTAATTAGGTGATGATCATTCCAGATTAAGGCCACCTGTTTAGGTGACGATCCTTTATCTTGTCCGATCAGATCACCTGTTTAGGTGGCGATCTTTTCCTTTTCGAGCGTTCATACACGTCTCGCAAAAGTTTTTCTTTTACCTTTCGAGCGTTCATACACGTCTCGTAGGCTTTTCCTTTTCGAGCGTTCATGCAAGTCTCGCAAAACTTTTTCTTTCACCTTTCGAGCGTTCATACACGTCTCGTAGGCTTTTCACCTTTCGATCGTTCATACACGTCTCGTAGGCTTTTCACCTTTCGAGCGTTCATACACGTCTCGTAGGCTTTTCACCTTTCGAGCGTTCATACACGTCTCGTAGGCTTTTCCTTTTCGAGCGTTCATACACGTCTCGCAAAAGTTTTTCTTTTACCTTTCGAGCGTTCATACACGTCTCGTAGGCTTTTCACCTTTCGAGCGTTCATACACGTCTCGTAGGCTTTACCTTTTCGAGCGTTCATACACGTCTCGCAAAAGTTTTTCTTTTACCTTTCGAGCGTTCATACACGTCTCGTAGGCCTTTTCCCTTGCGAACGTTCATACACGTTTCATAAGTCTTTTATTTTCGAGCGTTCATACACGTCTCGCAGATTGAAATCACCTGATTAGGTGACAATCTTTTTCTCTTCAGATCTAATCGCCTAACCCTTTGAGCGTTCATACACGTCTCAAATGTATAAGTGACGATCTTTTACCTTGCTTTCATACCGCGAAGGACAAAATTCGGGTCCTTCTTTTACTTAATTGATCTTCGCAAAGAGTTCATGAGATGCCATCGGCACTCACACACTCTATGCAAAGACACAATTAAGTAGGGGCAGCTGTAGTACCCCAATTTTGTCCTAAGCCTTTTAAAACAAAAAATCAAAAAAAATCAAAGAGAGGAAAAAAGTCAAAGTCAACAAAAGTCAACAAAAAAGTCAACATTTTAAAAATGATGACTTCGCACTGCGAAGTTCACTTCGCACTGCGAAGTCTGCGATTTTTCTGCAGATTTTTGGTTTCTTTGATTTAATTCCAGATTTTGTTGCACATCATTTGCATAATTATTTTAGTCAGCATTCATGGCTAATTGGACCAAGCAAAACCAGAATTGAGAGACTTGCCATTAATGCCAAGGTTGGAAGCTTTTTCTTCCAACCTAGCATGTGACAAGCAAGTGGGCTTGCCCTTGGGCAGCTCTTGTCCCTACCAAGTGACCTATTAACCACCCCAAGGTTGCCAGCCACCTGCTTGAAGTCTTTCTTCCTGCTTGCTCCCCCAAAACCAGTCAAACCCAGCTGGTTTTTGCACTTGAAAAAGTCATGATTGCCTACCCTGTTTTGCAACAGCTTTTCACCTCTCTCACACCAGCCACATATAGCCTTTTGCATCCCCCAATCTCTGCACATCACAGTGCACGTTTTTATTGATCAACCATTGAGATTGCAAGGATCAATCCCCAAGCTTAGCCAATTGCAATCCAGCCATGTTCATCATCATTTCTATCCCAAAGACCATTGAATTTGTGGCTGAAATCAGTCAAACCTTTAACCCTTGGCACAAGGCAGGGTTGCCTCTATCCATTAGCATTAAATGCAAAGCCAAATAGCCTGAATTTAGCCCACAAATCAGCTAGGTCCTATGGATTTTCATCATTACTTGAGATTGCATTTTGGCCTATAAATAGAGATGCAAGGCAAGAGAAAAAAAAAGGAATTAAGCAGTTAATACAGCAATTCAAAGAGCAAAGAAACACTACTCATTCCAGCCAAACAACCAGAGAAAACCAATCAAACACAAAGCTTTGCAAAGTTCAAAGTTCATCACCAATATTCAAAAACCTTTGCAAGAACCTTCAACCAATTCAAATCCATTGCAGCTGGAGCTTTGCTAAGGATCTCTGTAAGTTTCTAAGCCTTTGTCTTGCATTTACAATTGTGCTTGCATAGCAATTTTGGTCCAAAACCTTTTTGTTCTAAAAACCCCTTTTGAATTTCAAAAGAAATCCCAAGGTTTTCAAAACATCAAAACTGGTTTGTCCAGCCCTTTTCATTGCAAAAACTCAAATCTTTTCACTCTCCTAAAAGGCCCTGAGTGTGTTCAGAAGTTGTTTCTGAAGAACAGTTCAGAAACAGCTTCTGAACTCAAAAATTCACATTGTTCGCAGTGCGAAGTCATGGTCGCAGAGCGACCATGACAGAACTCAGAATCTGAGTTTAGGCTCCCAAATGGCCAATTTTTGAGGTTCTAGCCCAAGAGCTCAGAACCTAGGAGGTTCTAGCCCAAGAGCTCAGAATCTGAGTAAAAGAAATTCAACCAAAAACTTGAATGAAAAAGGGATGGTGTGACGTATGTCTCTCCATTGCCCCGATTGTACGAATGCGTGACGTATGTCTCATCGTTCGGACAATCGTCATTCCTTTTTCAACGTATCCGACCATACCAAACCAAAATTTGGCCACTTGTGGTCAATCCGAACCTTTTGGTCCCCCGTGGCCATTAGATTCAATCCCCCGACTCATTTGAGTCACCCCGGTCAATGATCGACTCAATTGAGTCCATTGCACCTCT
This sequence comes from Medicago ruthenica, assembly GCA_018208015.1. Taxonomy (NCBI): domain Eukaryota; kingdom Viridiplantae; phylum Streptophyta; class Magnoliopsida; order Fabales; family Fabaceae; genus Medicago; species Medicago ruthenica. The sequence continues at coordinate 68,204,781 of CM031377.1, forward strand.
TTTGGTCCCAACGCGACCAATTCGAACCCTTCTACCCAACAGACATGTTTTACCTATTCTAGGCGTGATTCGTAAACGAACGTTTAAGTCTCCCATGCGCGAGCATACAAGCTATACGCTTAAGTCTCCCATCCGCGAGCATACAAGCTACGTTTAATCGCAAGAATACGGCGAAAACATCGTTCATTTAAAATTAACCAACATATGTATGTTTTTTCTACCAAAGAACTACGTACGCTTTGAATTCTCCGACTACCGGGAGATACGTAGGAGCAAGATCGACATCTTGTCAAGCGCAATAATAAAAACTTTCTTTTTTTCCTTTCGTTTGTTTTCATCTCTTTCCCCCCCTTTTTATTATATTTTCTTTTGACATAGATAAGCATGCGCGCAAAACATTTAAAAACAATTTAAGCTTTAGCCAAATAGAAGGTTCCCATTGAGTACAACGGACGTGAGGGGTGCTAATACCTTCCCCTTGCGTAACCGACTCCCGAACCTGACAATGGTTGCGATGACCAGTCCTTTTCCTCATCGTCAAGGGTTTTATTATCGTTTCCCTTCAAACAAAAAACTTAAGGGTTTATCAACGTTCCCTTTACACAAAAACTTTGGTGGCGACTTCACAAGGCCCCCCGAGCGTTCGCGGACGTCCTCGGAGGATTGCGCGTTTTTTAAACGAGGTGCGCACACCCGGCGGTTTTCTTCCCAACCTTATCACATCCCTAGGTGACCTACTCACGGCCATTAGGATGCCCCAACTGAGTTTTTCCAAAACGAAATCCAGATTGAGTCTACCTCATATCATACCATATTGCATATCATATTGCATAAAACAACATGAAGCATGTCATACATCATACAATCATGTTTCCCTTTTCAACAATCTAAGTACTAGCCATGCCTAGAGATGATTACACTATCCCCATAGCGGTAGATCCTATTTCCCCAGTTAAGTCTAAGCACCTATTCAGGCGACGACTTTTTCAGATCCAATCACCTGATTAGGTGATGATCATGTCCGGATTAAGGCCACCTGTTTAGGTGACGATCCTTTATCTTTTCCAGATTAAGGCCACCTGTTTAGGTGACGATCCTTTATCTTTTTCCGATCCAACCACCTGTTTAGGTGGCGATCTTTTACTTTTCGAGCGTTCATACACGTCTCGCAAAGTTTTTCTTTTCCCTTTCGAGCGTTCATACTAGTCTCGTAAGCTTTTACTTTTCGAGCGTTCATACACGTCTCGCAAAGTTTTTCTTTTACCTTTCGAGCGTTCATACACGTCTCGTAAGCTTTCACCTTTCGAGCGTTCATACACGTCTCGCAAAGTTTTTCTTTTACCTTTCGAGCGTTCATACATGTCTCGTAAGCTTTCACCTTTCGAGCGTTCATACACGTCTCACAAAGTTTTTCTTTTACCTTTCGAGCGTTCATACACGTCTCGCAAAGTTTTTCTTTTACCTTTCGAGCGTTCATACACGTCTCGTAAGCTTTTACTTTTCGAGCGTTCATACACGTCTCGCAAAGTTTTTCTTTTCCTTTTCGAGCGTTCATACATGTCTCGCAAAGTCTTTTCCTTTTCGAGCGTTCATACACGTCTCACAAAGTCTTTTTACCTTTCGAGCGTTCATACACGTCTCGTAGGCTTTCACCTTTCGAGCGTTCATACACGTCTCGTAAGCCTTTTCCCTTTCGAGCGTTCATACACGTCTCGTAAGTCTTTTATTTTTCGAGCGTTCATACACGTCTCGCAGATTGAAATCACCTGATTAGGTGACAATCTTTTTCTCTTCAGATCTAATCGCCTAACCCTTTGAGCGTTCATACACGTCTCAGATGTTTAAGTGACGATCTTTTACCTTGCTTTCGTACCGCGAAGGACAAAATTCGGGTCCTTCTTTTACTTAATTGATCTTCACAAAGAGTTCATGAGATGCCCTTGGCACTCACACACTCTATGCAAAGACACAATTAAGTAGGGGCAGCTGTAGTACCCTAATTTTGTCCTAAGCCTTTTCAACACAAAAATCAAAAAAAATCAAAGAGAGGGAAAAAGTCAAAGTCAACCAAAGTCAACAAAAAAGTCAACATTTCAAAAGTTAATTCCAGTTTTTGTTACACACCATTTTTATTATTATTTTCATCAGCATTCATGGCTAATTGGGCTCAGCAAAGCCAGAGTTGAGAGACTTGCCATTAATGCCAAGGAAAGAAGCTTTTTCTTCCAACCTAGCATGTGGCAAGCAAGTGGACTTGCCCTTGGGCAGCTTTTGTCCCTCCCAATTGACCTGCTACTGACCCTAGGGTTGCCAGCCACCAGCTTGAGGACTTTCTTCCTGCTTTCTCCCCCAAAACCAGTCAAACCCAGCTGGTTTTCACTTGCAAAAACTATGATTGCTTGCCCTGTTTTTCAGCAGCTTTTCACCCCTCTCACACCAGCCCACATGTTGCCTTTTGCTTCCCCCAACCTCTGCACATCACAGTGCACGTTTTCATTGCCCAGCCATTGAGATTGCAAGGATTAATCCCCAAGCATAGCCAATTGCAATCCAGCCATGTTTCATCATCATTTCTATCCAAAGACCATTGAATTTGTGGCTGAAATCAGTCAAGGACTTAACCCTTGGCACAAGGCAAGGTTGCCTCTATCCATTAGCATTAAATGCAAAGCCATTTAGCCTGAATTTAGCCCACAAATCAGCTAGGTCCTATGGATTTTCCATCATTGCATTGGATTGCATTTTGGCCTATAAATAGAGATGCAAGGCAAGAGGAGAAGCATAATTCACACTTAGAAACACTACTCATTAACACTTGATACACTTACAAACAACCAGAAAAAAACCAGCTCAAAGCACTAGCAAAAATCAATTCCAATACAAAGCAATTACAAAGTTCATTGCTCATCACCAACATTCAAAACCTTTGCAAGAACCTTCAACCAATCCAAGTTCATTGCAGCAGGAGCTTTCCTAAGGATCTCTGTAAGTTTCTGAGTCATTATCTTGCATTCATAATTGTGGTTGCATATCAATTTTGGTCCAAAACCTTTTTGTTCTAAAAACCCCTTTTGAATTTCAAAAGAAATCCCAAGGTTTGCAAAACATCAAAACTGGTTTGTCCAGCCCTTTTCATTGCAAAAACTCAAAGCTTTTCACTCTCCTAAAAGGTCCTGAGTGTGTTCAGAAGTTGTTTCTGAACAGCAGTTCAGAAACAGCTTCTGAACTCAAAAATTCGCATTGTTCGCAGTGCGAAGTCATGGTCGCAGAGCGACTATGACAGAACTCAGAATCTGAGTTTAGGCTCCCAAATGGCCAATTTTTGAGGTTCTAGCCCAAGAGCTCAGAACCTAGGAGGTTTAAAACTCATTTTATTCAAACCATTTCAAGGATTTTGCATAATATTGGAAAATTCGCAAGTTCGGGTAACACTTTTGTGGGTAACTTGCAAAACAAGCTACAATCACAAACTTTCAAAACAACTTGAACAAACAAGCTATGTTCATCATTTTCAAAATCCAAACTTGAACAATAAACATTGTTCATGATTTCCAAAACCAAACGTGAACATAAGCCGAATTTGGTCGCTTTCCAAAACCGTTTGCAAAATGAGCCGAACTTTGCGTGTTTTTCACAAATTTGTTAAAAGCTTTCTCATCTTGGGTTTCAAACCAAATGTTTTGATAAACTTTGGGATTTCTAAGAAACTCAACCAAAAACTTGAATGAAAAAGGGATGGTGTGACGTATGTCTCTCCATTGCCCCGATTGTACGAATGCGTGACGTATGTCTCGTCGTTCGGACAATCGTCATTCCATTTTCAACGTATCCGACCATACCAAACCAATTCTTGGCCCCTTGTGGTCAATCCGAACCTTTTGGTCCCCCGTGACCACTAGATTCAATCCCTCGACTCATTTGAGTCACTCCGGGCAATGTTCGACTCAATCGAGTCCATTGTACCCGCTCTTGATCCCGTTGGATCAATCGAACCTTTCCCCGACTCGTTGGAGTCACCCCGGTCAATGATCGACTCAATTGATTCCATTGCACCCATTTTGGTCCCAAAGCGACCAATTCGAACCCTCTTACCCAACGGACATGTTTTACCTATTCTAAGCGTGATTCGTAAACAAACGCTTAAGCCTCCCATGCGCGAGTATACAAGCTACGTTTAATCGCAAGAATACGGCCAAAACATCGTTCATTTAAAATTAACCAACATATGTACGTTTTTCTACCAAAGAACTACGTACGCTTTGAATTCTCCGACTACCGGGAGATACGTAGGAGCAAGATCGACATCTTGTCAAGCGCAATAATAAAAAACTTTCTTTTTTCCCTTTCGTTTGTTTTTATCTCTTTTTCCCCCTTTTATTATATTTTCTTTTGACATAGATAAGCGTGCGCGCAAAACATTTAAAAACATTTTAAGCTTTAGCCAAATAGAAGGTTCCCGTTGAGTACAATGGACGTGAGGGGTGCTAATACCTTCCCCTTGCGTAATCGACTCCCGAACCCGACAATGGTTGCGATGACCAGTCCTTTTCCTCATCGTCAAGGGTTTTATTATCGTTTCCCTTCAAACAAAAAACTTAAGGGTTTATCAACGTTCCCTTTAAACAAAAACTTTGGTGGCGACTTCACAAGGCCTTCCGAGCGTTCGCACACGTCCTCGGAAGATTGCGCGTTTTTAACGAGAGCGCACACAAGCCTCTTCCATTTTCTTGCAACACAAGCATTGGCTAGGAGTTTTGTAAGCATTCTGAATTCTTTATCTTTCATTTTGCATTGCTGCTTGCATTTGAACTGATTCCTGTTGATTCAATTTCAGTTTCTGCATTATTAATGTTTGTTTAAACTCATTTTTCACTAAAGCATCTTTTGAAACTCCAAAGAAATCTCAAGTTTGCAAAACACCAAACTGAAGTGTTTTACTCCTTTTCTTGCTAATTTCCCAAGTTTTTCAATCCTCTTAAGGTTCTGAAGCTTGTTCAGAAGCAGCTTCTGAACAGAAGTTCAGAAGCAGCTTCTGAGTTCAAATTTTCGAAGGGTTCGCAGAGCCAAGTTCTGGTCGCTCTGCAACCATGACAGAACTCAGGTTCGCAGAGCCAAATTCAGGTCGCTCTGCGATCATGACAGAACTCAGTTTCTAAGTTCAAGTTTCTGAAAACTAACTTTTGAGGTTCCGACCTGAAGATTCAGAATCTAAGAGGATTAAAACTCATTTTGGTCCAGAAACATAACAATAGTTTTGCATGTTATTTGAAATTTCAAGTTTGAATAACAATTTTGAGTAACTTGAGCAACAAGTTATGTTCATTAAAGTTTCAAAATCAAACTTGAGCAACAAGCTATGTTCTTTAAGTTTCAAAATCGAACTTCAACAATACTTGTTCTTGAGTTCCATAATTTTCAACAAGGCTTGTTCTTAATTTCAACAAACTTGAACAACAAATTTGTTCATGACTTTCAACAAACTTGTTCTTAAGTTCCAATACATTTGAACAATGCTTGTTCATTTTCACATCATAAACAAACTTGTTCATTTTTTTCAATAACTTGAACAACACTTGTTCATAGGTTGCAACAACTAATTTGAGTAATAAAACTTATTTTCCTAAGTTTTAAACCAAGTGTTTTGCTCTCTTTTTTGGGATTTCTTAAGTTTCAATAGCAAACTTGAATGAAAAAGGAGTGGTTTGACGTATGTCTCTCCATTTCCCGGTTGCACGAATACTTGACGTATGTCTCGTTATTCGGGCAATCGTTATTCTATTTTCAACGCATCCAACACACCAAAACCTATTTTTGGCCCTTTGTGGTCAATTTGAACCTTTCTTGGTCCCCCGTGACCAATTGACCCTTTCTTGACTCCGTTGAGTCAATTGAATCAATGCTCGATCCCGTTGGATCCATTGAACCTTTTCTTGAATCCGTTGAGTCATTTGAATCAATGCTCGATCCCGTTGGATCCATTGAACCTTTTCTTGACTCTGTTGAGTCATTTGAATCAATGCTCGATCCCGTTGGATCCATTGAACCCTTTCTTGACTCCTTTGAGTCAATCAAACCTTTTCTTGGTCCCGTTGGATCAAATGAACCATTTATTGGCCCCCTGTGGTCAATTCAAACCCTTTTCCCCAACGGACATGTTTTTATCTATTCAAACGCGATACAAACAAACGCTTAAGTCTCCCACGCGCGAGCATACAAGCTACGTTTAATCGCAAGAATACAATCAAAACATCGTTCCTTAAAATAAACCAACAAGTAAACGTTTTTCTACCAAAGAACTACGTAGCTTTGAATTCTCCATCGCACCAGGAGATACGTAGGAGCAAGATCATCATCTTGTCAAGCACAATAATAAAAAATATCATTTTTTCCTTTTACTCTTCCCATATATATATTCAAGCATGCAAGCAAAACTTTAAAAACACTTTTAGCCTTAACTAACTAGGAGGTTCCCGTTGAGTACAACGGACGTGAGGGGTGCTAATACCTTCCCCTTGTGTAATCGACTCCCGAACCCGATAATGGTTGCGATGACCATCCTTTCCTCATCGTCAAAGGGTTTTATTATCGTTTCCCTTTAAAAATAAAAAACTTAAGGGTTTATCGACGTTCCCTTTAAACAAAAACTTTTGGTGGCGACTCCGCATCTTCTTCCCGAGCGTTCCTACACGCCCAAGGATCGCGCGTTTTTTTTAGAGAGCGCACACCGAAAAGTCAATCAATATTACAATAACTCCTCGACAACGGCGCCAAAAACTTGATACGTCATCGCAAGTGCACGATTATTATCGAGTACTAAAAATACCGATCCACAGGGAGTTTTGTAAGTACCGACTAAGTTTTTCAGAATACGTTAGCTGGACGTATTAAGTTTTATAGTTGGAAAATATCTTTGATTAAGTTTTTGAAGGACAATCGTCATGAAAAAGTGCAGCGGAAGTTTAAAATTTTTCGATTTCCTTTCCTTGGATCATTACGAATATCACATGGATCAGTGATAGAGTTGTTACCTCTTGTAGTGCAGAAACAGTTTCTTTGATCACAGCTAAGCAAGCAAGCGAAGCCTCTACTCGTCCACACGAACGGTTTCCTCTGGTTCCCGGTGCTAGCCAAGCGATCAGAGGTTAGGGAGAGAAGTGGGGATTCGTTTTCGCCTTTAGGGTTACACGAAAATTGCACTACTGATTTCAACACTAGAGCTTCTATTTATAGAGCTCCTTGCTGCACAAAATCAGCTTGAGCTTCCATAAGCCCATTAACCCATCAGCTTCCGCTAACTAATTACCGTCAATTGCTAAACGCACCCCATCATATAAGTATTACTTATATTTCTCCTTTTTACCGTTCTATTGTGTGTGACCCTATAGGTTCTTGTAACGTTGGCAATAATATTAAATCCCATATTTAATATTATAAACAATGAGCGGTATCTAGCAACACATCACTGCTACCCAAGTGACAAGAATGTCAAGTGATCTGACGAAACCTTTCCATGATAATATCTATGTGTACGATTACTCCTTTGTCCTGATATCTTTATTGAACACAAGGCATAGATTACGTCACCCTTGCTTAGCTCAATATTTATATTTCTTGATCCCGAAATATACTGAATAACGAATAAGTCCAATATCTCATATTGACTTAATTCGGCATGACCATGCATTTTTCCAGTCATATTTCATCAAGAGGCCTAAAGATATATCTCCTGTTATGAAGGAGGGACAAATCCCATCTAGGACACTCATGTCCCTCAGCATGATTCGTCGAGTGCCCATTAACCAACGTTATAGTTATCTTGTTACAGATAACGTTTGAATGGCAATAAAACACTCAAGTCCACATCTAGGGATCACAGTGGTTTCAGGTCTAAGAGTGATATACACTATTATCATTGTGATAATAACTTATGACGATTTCATAACATACTATGTAGTATTCTCACGATGGGTCAATCCAGTATAAATATTACTCCTAATACTTATACCTATGTATAGACTTAATATCTCATATTCATGACCCATGAGATACGGTCATCAGTCTACATACATAATAGTCTCCATGCTTTATTATTATCCCAATTCATATTAAAGCTCGACTACGGATACCTTTAAGAATAGTGTTCTTTTTGTTGATGTAATCTCATGATTAAGTCACACTTAATATTCCATCACATGAACCAACTATTCTAGGGACTTTATTTATCTTATAACAAGTGTAATAAAGAATGCCATATTTTATTAATAATAAAAGTCATGATACATATGAAAAGTTTAACATAAACTATTGGCCTCTAGGGCTTACACCAACAGTTTTATGAAATAAAAGGCATCTTGGGATTATTGGTATATCTAATGACAAAATCTTAAATAGTCAAGCCTATATCTTTATTCTATATTGAATCCAATTTCCAAAGACAAGATTCACTAAGGTAATTCATGTTTCCTTTTGAAATACAAGAATGTATCCCAACAACAATCACGCCTATTCTCATGGTTGATTGCTATATGAGACCCATTAAGCATAAATCTTATGGCCTCAAGACATCGCAAAGCTACTCATTAGGGGTGTTCCGATCAAGCTTTGAGATGCCTTGTCTAATCTCATTTGATCCAATATCAAGCTTCTTCTTTGATACTTCACTTGATATTTGAAATGATGAAATAGTAGTTGTTGAACTTCTCTGTTCCGTACTTCGTTCAACACTTGCTATTGAGTTTAAAAACGATGAGATTAGATAGGAAAATAGTTTTGGATAAAATATAGTCTAGGCTTGGTTTGATTAGGATCTAGTCATTAGACTTTTTTCAACAATCCCAAGACTAGACAAGTCTACTCACGATTGTTCATCGTAGACACTTGACAAAATATAAATAACAAGAACTTAAATTGCATAATGGTAAATGACAAGAATATAAAGTGCAAAAATTGTAAATCACAAAATATAAAGTGCAGAAAATGTAAAGAGAAATGAACTTAGAGTAAAGTGACAATTGGATTTCACTATAGTAATAATACACCAAGTCTAAGCTTCTTTACAAAGCTGATTGTAGCCCTATTTATAACTAAAAACCCAAGACAAGGTGTTAACTACGGATTACATAGCAATAATGGGCATTTCCCAAGAGTTTTCAATCATTAAAACTGAATGCATAACGCGCACAACTGTGCCATATGGACGCACGGCCGTGCGTGATCAAACTGCATGGCTTAGTACAGTCTGCTCAGTATGGGGCGCACGACCAGTTCAAAAGGAGGCACGACCGTGCCACCTAAGTTTTGCCTTGAAAGTTGACTTTTCTTGCTTGGCTCTTTAGGATTTTACTCCAAAGTGCATGCTCTTTATTGTTTTTACCTAGAAAGAAAAACAAGTGCTTTGAAGTAAAATAGTTCAATAAAATAAAGAAAAACGATTTAAATTTCATAAAAAGAAACCCGTAAAAACCTATAAATTACTACTTATCATGCTCAGAGATGAATCGAGATAGCACTTCAGGATTGTCTTCCTTAGAGATGGGAGGGAAGTCATCCATTAAAGTTGACTGGGTCAGGTTGGCTTGAAGGTCATGATCAGTAGTTATCACCTCCTTCTTGGGAATTAGATGCATGTTTCCCATTGTTACTCCAGACATCACTTTTCCCTTGCAAGTACCTAACTCCTTATCAGAACCAACTCCCACATGTTGCAGCTTCTGAATGAGCTTTCCCTGATAGAAAATTTCAGACAGCAGCCTTGCATAGGGAACATTCTTCTTCCATTTCAGTCCTTCCTTGATAGAGGTGCAGAGGAAATTGAAGATGTACTTTGAAGCTTCTGAAGTTGTGATAGCTTCTGAACTGGGGTCAGCTTCTGAACCTTCAGGATTGTTATCAGATTCTGGATTCTGATTAGGTTCTGAAGCATCTTCTGATATCTGAATATCTGCAAAACTTTCAACTAGCTCTGACATTTCATTGTCAGGATTTTTGTCATCAAATCTGATGTGCATAGATTCTTCCACAACATGTGTTTCAGAATTATACACTCTGTATGTCTTGAATCTTTCAGAGTAACCTAAAAAGATTCCCTTCTAAGCCTTGGCATCAAATTTCTTTAGATAGACTTTGTTGTTCAAGATGTAACAGGTACATCCAAACTGATGAAAGTAAGAGATTCTTGGTTTTCTTCCATTGAACAGCTCATATGCTGTTTTGTTCAGAATTGGTCTAATGTAGATTATGTTCTGAACATAACAAGATGTGTTTATAGCTTCTGCCCAGAAGTACTTAGCCATATTAGTCTCATGAAGCATGGTTCTGGCCATTTCTTGTAAAGTTCTATTCTTTCTTTCTACAACTCCATTTTGTTGTGGAGTTGTAGGTGAAGAGAACTCATGGATGATTCCATATTTTTCACAAAAAGTTTCAAATGGCTCATTTTCAAATTCTCCACCATGATCACTTCGGACTTTTAAAATTTTCATTTCCTTCTTAGACTGTACTTATGTGCAGAAATTGCTAAACACGTCATATAATTCACCCTTAGGTCTAAGGAATTTGACCCAAGTCCATCTGCTGTAATCATCAACAATAACTAATCCATATTTATTCCCATTGATTGATGTTGTACCAACTGATCCAAACAAATCAATGTGAAGTAGTTCAAAGGGTCTAGAAGTAGAAACAAGATCTTTTGGTTTAAAAGAAGTTTTCACAATTTTTCCTTTTTGGCATGCTCCACAAAGGCTATTTTAGAGAATCTTGCAGCCCCGTCGTTGGATCATTATCCTATTTTGTTGAATAGAACTCCTGTGCAGCGCCCACACCTTCACAACCGCAGTTTTCGTTACGAAAACATATGGTACTCTGAACCAGGCTTCAAGGAACTCGTTCAAAATGCTTGGCAGTTGCACAATGGCATTTCAGTTATGCCTAGATTATCTGATTGTGCGAAAGACGTGGTGGCTTGTGTTGTACCCCAATTTTGTCCTAGCTTTAACAAAAAAAAGAGGAAGTCAATCTTTATAAATAATAAATAATAATATAAAAGTTATTATTATTTATTATCTTTCTTTTTTTCTTTTATTATTATTATTTTATCATTTTATTATTTTTATCATGTTATTATTTTATTATTATTACTATTATTATTATTATTACTTTTATTATTTATTTGTTTATTTCAAAAAGAAAAGAAAACAAAAAAAAGAAAAAAGAAGAAGAAAAGAAAGAAAGAATGAACTCGGGCCTAACCCACTAGAAAGCCAAAACCAAAAAAAAGAAAAGCCACGTGCGTGGCACATTTCTTCAGACCCAGAGAAAGAAGAAGAAAAGAAAGAGGAAGCACGTGTTGTGCACACGTCCTCAGAAGCAGAAGAAGGAAGAAAAACCAGAAGTCTGGGCACGTGCCCAGCACACTTCTTCTTCCCCACTTGCTCTGCACCCTGACCTTCCTTTCCAGCAAGCACCTTGCCCTTTCTTCTCCACCCAAAACCAGTCAAACATAGCTACAAAACAGCTTGCCCTGATTGCAAAGCAGCCTGCCCAGATTCTGAAGATGCTGACCCTGTTCCAGCATTTCTTCTTTCTTCTCATTGCAGCACACGTTTTCATTTGTTTCTCCCCAAGCTCTGCAAACAGCTCACTACCTTTTCCTGTTTGTCTTCTCAAAATTGCAAGGATCAATCTCAAAGGGCATTGCAAGTTGCAACCTGCACAGACAACACCCTGTTTCCAGCAATTCCTGTCAAATTCAGCTCCATTGGGTTCTGAATTGTGCCAAAGTCTTCACCATGATCACAAGGCAGGGTCACTTCCTTCCTTTTGCATTAAATGCATAGCCAAGGTCCTGATCATAGCCCACAAAGCAGCCTGGTTTTAGGGGATTTTCATCATTACAATTGATCTCATTTGCCTATAAAAGCAATGCAATGCTGAAGGATTATGGACAGTCAATTTTTGATATTCAGAATTGAATCTTTGAGCAATTGTTGAGAGAAAAAACACAGAGTTCAGTTTTAACACAAATTCAGAACAAAACACCCAGTTTTAACACATAGTTTCAACCCAGTTTTGTTTAATCTAATTCAACCCAACCTTAGAGCAATTCAGCAGTTTGTTCTAGAACAATTTAGAACAACTCAGAACCAGAAAAAACAGCCAGAAATTCCCAACAACCTGAGAAGGCTAGAAGCTCTGTTTTGCTGTTTCTTTCTTTGCAAGCAATCAAATACCAACCCAGCAATCAGAACCAGCCATTAAACCTCCATAATTACCTTACCAAAAGCAAGGAATAACAGCAAAACATTACTTGTTATTGTTGCTTCTTATTCCTCATTATTCCAGTTTTGCAAACCACAATCATTCAAGGCCTTTTCAGTTTCTTGCATCCCAAGCATTGGCTAGGAGTTTTTAAGTCATTCTGAACTTTTCATCTTGCATTTGCATTGCTGTTTGCATTTGTTTTGATTCCTGCTTGATTCAATCTCAGTTTTCTGCATTCTATTTAGTTTTTTTAACTCATTTTGATTTAAAAACATCTTTTGGAACTTCAAAGAAATCCCAAGGTTTGCAAAACAATAAAACAGAAGTGGTTTAATTCCTTTTCTAACTGAATTCAAGGTTTTTTACCCTTTAAGGTTCTGAAAATTAGTTCAGAAGCAGCTTCTGAACAGTAGTTCAGAAGCAGCTTCTGAACAGTGCTTCAGACTCTGAAGTTCAGAGTCTGAACAGTGCTTCAGACGCACTGTTCAGCTTCTGAAGTTCAGAGTCTGAAGGTCAACAAAAATTCAACCTATGAACAGTGCTTCTGAAGGTCAACAAAAGTCAACCTATGAACAGTGCTTCTGAAGGTCAACAAAAGTCAACCCATGAACAAGTGCGTCTGAACAGTACTTCAGACTCTGAAATTGAGCTTCTGAAGTACTGTTCACCCAGAAGCTGAAATTCAGCTTCTGAAGCACTTCTGGGCATTTTTTAAGGTTCAGAAGCACTTCTGGGTATATTTTTTAAGGTTTAGAAGCACTTCTGGGCATATTTTTAAGGTTTAGAACCTGACTTTTCTTTTGAACTTTTGTTGAAAAGGATTAAAACTCATTTGGTTCAAAACATAACAAGTGTTTTCTTTGGCTTTTATTTGGAATTTCATTAAGTTCCAACAACAAATATGAACAAGAAACTTGTTCATTAAATTTTAACAAATTTGAACAACACTTGTTCACTTTACAAACTTGAACAATAACTTGTTCATTAAGTTTCAAAACCAAACTTGAACAATAACCTTGTTCATGAATTTCAACCAAACTTGAACTTGAGCCAAGCTTGTTCATTTTCCAAACTTGTGCATTTTTCAATCATAAACTTGAACCAAACTTGTTCATTTTTTAACACTTGAACCAAACTTGTTTATAAGTTTCAATAACCAAGTGTTTTGATTACTTTGGGATTTCTTAAGTTTCATTAACAATCTTGAATGAAAAAGGAATGGTTTGATGTATGTCTCTCCATTCCCCGATTGAACAAACGCGTATGTCTCGTTGTTTGGACAATCGTCATTCTTTTCAAACTTCACCAAAATACATTTTAAGTTTCAAACAATAAACTTGAATGAAAAAGGAATGGTTTGACGCATGTCTCTCCATTTCCCGGTTGCACGAATACTTGACGTATGTCTCGTTGTTCGGACAATCGTCATTCTATTTTCAAAACCACACCAAACCTTTCTTGACTCCCCGTAGTCAATTGAATCAATTCTCGATCCCGTTGGATCAATCCAAACCTTTCTTGACTCCCCGTAGTCATTTGAATCAATTCTCGATCCCGTTGGATCAATTGAACCCTTTCTTGACTCCCCGTAGTCAATTGAATCAATGCTCGACTCCTTTGATTCCATTGAACCTTTTCTTGGTCCCCCGTGACCAATTGAATCAATGCTCGACTCCTTTGAGTCCATTGAACCTTTTCTTGGTCCCCCGTGACCATTTGAATCAATGCTCGACTCCTTTGAGTCCATTGAACCTTTTCTTGGTCCCCCGTGACCATTTGAATCAATTCTCGACTCCTTTGAGTCAATTGAACCCTTTTTGGCCCCCGTGGTCAATTCGAATCTTTTTCCCCAACGAACATGTTTTTATCAATTCTAGCGCGATTTAAACAAACGCTTAAGTCTCCCACGCGGGAGCATACAAGCTACGTTTAATCGCAAGAATGCGATCAAAAGCATCGTTCATTAAAATCAACCAACAAAGAAACGTTTTCTACCAAAGAACTACGTAGCTTTGAATTCTCCATCGCACCAGGAGATACGTAGGAGCAAGAGCCCACTCTTGTCAAGCACAATAATAAAAAACTTTCTTTTTCCCCTTTATATATTATATTTTTTTCTTCCCTTTATATATTCAAGCATAGCAAGCAAAACTTTAAAAAACACTTTAGCCTTAACTAACTAGGAGGTTCCCGTTGAGTACAACGGATGTGAGGGGTGCTAATACCTTCCCCTTGCATAATCGACTCCCAAACCCGATAATGGTTGCGATGACCATCCTTTCCACATTGCTAAGGGTTTTATTATCGTTTCCCTTTAAAAATAAAACTCAAGGGGTTTATCAACGTTCCCCTTTACAAATAAAAACTTTGGTGGTGACTCCGCACTTCTTTCCGAGTGTCCTTATGACCTCGAGGCGTTCGCGTTTTTTCCGAGAGCGCACAGCTTGAAGTAGAGATCATTGTAATAAGTTGAAGCTGGACATTGAGGATTGTCGCCGTCAAATCCATAATATTCGGCTTAATAGTGTAGGGTCTAATCAAGATTAGCTTGTAAGTCTCAAGAAGAAGATGAGTAGATTGGTGTCTCAAGATGACATGTATTGGCACCAAAGGGCTAAAACTCATTGGTATAGAGATGGTGATCGTAACACAAAGTTCGTTCATGCCTCTGCCACAACCAAGAATAAAGTCAACCGTATTCTTTCTCTTGAAGATTTGTCAGGTAATAATTTCTCTGATAGCACAGGGATGTGTGATGTGGCAAAAAATTATTTTTTGGAATTATTCCTAAAACAAAATAGTGTTACAGACCCTGTTATTCATGTAATTAGACAGTGTGTGTCTAATGAGGACAATGCGATGCTTACTGCGCCTCTTACTAGGGAAGAACTTCATTTTGCTATTTTTTCTATGCACCCAGACAAATGTTCCGGTCCTGACGGATATAGTCTGGGCTTCTATCAACAATTATGGAATTTATGTAGTGAAAAGATCTTTAAGGAATGTTGCGCTTGGCTTGATATAGGTACCTTCCCACCTGATGTAACACCCATACTAACGTTAACTAGTATATTAGCATGTGCGTTAAACTGATACTGGATACATTTAAATTTTCAATAATAATAATAAATACATCTGAATGAGTACAAGTTGTCTCGTTAATACATTTATCCAAACATCATCTATAAATACATAAACATATCCTGATAACCTTCTGAGCTTGCCTTGACGAGCAACTGCACTCCATCCAGCATCTTCCTGGTGAAAATCTTCATAAGCATCACTAACATACCTGAAAACCTGCACCAGAAGGATAGGGATGAGACATAATGTCTCAGTGAGCTCCTACCCTACCTACTGTGGGCAACCACAGGGAACCTAGGGTCGCCGTGCCTACCTCGGCAATCTTGGGGAATACTACGATCGCCAAGTCTTATCTTTACATATTTCGCGATCAAGGGGAAACCTAGGATCGCGTCATGACTTTATCTTTCTCATACTTGTCATATATATGATCTTATGCATTTCACACTCTATTCTTATCTTAGTCCTATACGTAGTGATCTTGGGAACATCCTATGATCACATCGCGTTCACTAGGAACTAATCATCATGTTACGTATTACATATAAAATATACATATTCATTTCATGTTCGTATTCATCTTTTCATGTCATTGAGTTAGAAGTTAGCGTTGAACAAACAATCATTATCTTGGTTCATTTTACGGAGTGCATCCGGGTGGAGTAACCCCGAAGTACATCTCCCATAATACCGGTGAAAATCCTATCATATCAGGCTAACACCGGACTCCTCTTATCTTTGTGTAGGCAACCCTCTCGGTGAAGCCTCATCCGGCATAATCCGGAGCCTGCTGGACACATCTTGCATGTAGACAACCCTCTCGGAGAAGTCCCATCCGGCGAATCCCGGAGCCTGCTGGACATGCTTAAGTCTTTTAACATACGTGTGGACAATCCTCTCGGAAGAGTCCCATCCGGCGAAACCCGGAGTCTGATGAACACGTTTAATATCGTCTTATACATTACGTGTGGATAGCCCTTTCGGAGAAATCCCATCCGGCGTATCCCGGAGTCTGATGAACACGTTATCATATTCTTTATCATTAGATTCTTTCTTAAGTTCATATACATATCTTATACGTTCATAATCTTGTGCATATCTAATGCCTCTTAAGTATTCTTTCTTAATTGCCTAACCTATAAAGAGGTCCTTAACTTAAACATTATTTCTCATCTTAAGTACTTGTAAGTACTTCTAATACTTTCTCTAGCCTTGGCATATTAATGCTTTTCTTAAGGGGACTAATCTCCCAATCTATATCATATGAATCTATGATCATAGGCCTATCGTTATCATGAGCCATCACTTAATCGTTGGAAAAGTTCCATAGCTTAAATAACTTCTATTGCCTTGCCATCTTAGGATTGTCTATCCACTAACCCTTATGCTCCTATTGCGTCACTAAACCTTTGTTCATTCATTCCGTATGAGTTATGCGCCTTCGGATATGTCACAATGGTGTTTTTCTTATAAAATAAGGTTTTCTTTGAAAATGGTTACCAAAAGCCTCGCCTGACACGTACATAGGTCCCAGAACGAAGCAGAAAAGACATGAAAAGCCTGTCTATTTTCGCTGGGCGAAATCCATTTCGCTGGGCGAAGGTAGGCAGTGAAGACTTGCCAAACAGTAACTGCACGATCGCCCCGAGGTCGCCCGGCGAAAATGACAGTTCAGGACTGGTTCAAAACATGATTTTCCACCATTTTTGACATATCTAAACATACTCAGGCACTATAACAACATAAGGAATGATTTGCAACTATAAATTGGTTGATTAAAACAGATTTGAACAAGGAATTAGTAGCAAAGGGGATTAGGGTACCAAAATACAAACTTTGCTCATAAAACATAATACTCATCAAAACTTAACATGGTGGGTTCTAAAACCCCTAGGGAACTCACCTCAAACTTGATTGTTGCTTGACAAATCTCAGAACTTGGAACCCTAGCTTCTCTCCTTGATTCTCTTTGTTTTTCTTTCTCTTGCTCTAGCTTCCAACCCAAGTTTGCTTTGCAATACTTCTCTCAAGAATTTCTTTAAAAGATATTGAATTGATGGAGAGGGAGATGAGGGAGAGGAGGCGTGTGAGTAGAGGGGAAGAGAGGGAGGTGGCTGGTTTTGGAAGAGTGGAAGAGAAGAAAGAATATGGTGAAAATATCTTCCCTTTCCATTTCTTATAATCCTCCTTTTCAAAGTAATTACCAAATTGCCATTCCTCTTAATTACAAAAACGCCTTGCTTGTTTCATAAGCTTCTAACACTGTTAACCATCACATTTAAGCGGAATATTACTCTTGTCATATAAATAACCCCTTAACTGACAATTTACCAAATTGTCCTTTGCTTAAAACATTCCGAAACATCGTCTCAATATGAATAAGTATTCGAGTCTTAGGTGGGATGTTACAATCTACCCCCCTTAAAGAAATTTCGTCCTCGAAATTTAGAATCCACTATCATACACGAATTAATCTCACATACTACTTCCTTCATTATCTAAGACTCCAGTTCATCTTACTTATCGGAATCCCTCAGATTCCAATTCTATAAGTCGAATGTATCCGATAATCCTTTCGTTAACTGAAATACTTGATGTACATCACACAATCCTTGCATAGCAGAATATGAGGTTATCCGAACCATCGCATCCAACTTGTTGATCATACCCTTGTTTATATACTTCTTGTAAACCCAAACTAGTGCTATCCGAGCTTAACACTTGTGCTGAATATTATAATCTCATCATAGTCCGCATAATCTTACCTTGACGACGTTGGTCGTTCTTATTATCCTCGACGATTTCATTGAATTCCTATATTCGATCTTTGCCTTATACAACAGCATCCTACATATATGATTTTACCATTCTTTAATGAGAGTAAAACTACTGCACTACCTCCATTATACAAATACAAGGAGGAGACATCCTGGTGTGTTACTTTCCATAATCTTAATCATTGCTTCCATCACGGAATTCCTCAAGGACTTGCGAAAACTTACTGATTACCCGCGTTCTGCTTCAATCGACCTATGACGTTACTTATCTCAATAACTTAGAAATCATTATTCATACTAGGAGTTTGCCAATCTCCCATCGTTCTTGTCACAACTTATTCTCGTTTCCTTGTCGTAGCATGAATGTTTTCTACACCGATAATCCCAAACTTATAGGAATTTAATCCAAGTGATGAGTGGCTTAAGTCGTCTCACATATCATTATATAATATATATCATAGCATATAACTTACATACATAAGCGAACACGTATACACTTACATTACTTCATCCTTGTCCGACTAACGGGACATCATTCTTAACCTTAACATATTTGAGACACTACCACTACGAATGGGAATCTTTTCTTACTCTTAACTCACTCCGTAACATCCGGGATTTGCCTTTCAACTGGCTTGCCAGGTTTGCCCCGCCAATGTTACTCATGTTTGTTTCTTGAACATATATTATCACATAACTTAGATCATGGTTACATTTATCGATATAGTGAACTCTTTTCTCATTTCTGAACGTCAAGTTCAAGGTTCTACTTGGTTGCTGCCAAAAAATAGCACAATTAGTCTTTAATCCTTTAGTCATAACCTGAAATTACGTAGCCCTTTACCATAAACTGCGAATAACTTTTAATCTGCGTAAAAGTTCTCCGTCCTTTACTGGTGAACATTAAGTTCGAGACTTTCCAAAATCTTCGACTAACATAGGTTAACATGACATGGTTACAATCATGGAATTAAACTCATTTGCTACTACTTTGTCAATTTCTGGCCAAGGCCTCTATTCAAATATTTCATTCCTCATGGATTTCGAGGTTTAAGGTATTCATCAACTTATCTTCCCTAACTTTCCATTAGAACTCATGATATATCCAAATCGCTTATACTTACTACTATCCCGTATAATAGAAATTAAGCACTTAACATCTTCTCACACTCTAAGCCTCAGCCTAGCGTTGTTCATTATATCATTCTTGGATTACCACTCCGCTGCGCCACTCTGTTTTCTAACACTCGAGTTAGCATCGGAGGAAGACTTCACTATTGTCACATAAAATTCCATGGATGAATCATTTTACCCTATCACTTCGTAATCACTGTAGCAAATTTGTCTGACGTTACCATTTCTCTTGATCGGCTCTTCGTGTATAATCATTAAACATTGCAGAAACCCGACTGGAAGCATGTCTGAGGCAGCTTAATTTCATGTACATCCATTGTGGCTACTTCTAAAAACACTTATAGCTTCTGACGGTTCATACCTGTCATTTGAGTCTTGTTAATATTCGCTCTTTCTTTATCTGTAATGATTTCATATCTATAATCTTCCCGAGACAACTTTGGTCTCCTTAGCTCTATCATGTCCCTTAAGTTACCCTTGAGTTTCTATAGAACAATCCGTCCTGAAAGTTCCAAATTCTTACGGGTTCTCTAGAACGCCCAACATAGGTTGCGTTTCCTCGAGTGTCCGATTAATCGATCTTAAACTTTTGCACATTATCATGATCTATTTGATTCCTCCAGTAACTCGTTATTGTATTCACAATACAAATCTATGCCTTATTACTACCCTCAGAACTTAACCACACGGGGCGACATCTTTACACTTCTAGCATATTCGCAGAAGAAAACTCTTCAGTTGAAAACATATAACGCCTTCACCTTAACCTTAAACTTAACTTTTTATATTCAAGACGATCCTTCGTATATAAAATCTCAACATAGTTGCTCGGCTGAATTCCCGATCATCCTTCAACACTGATCTACTATAACATTGTGTTATCTTGAACTTACCTTCTTTAACCAATCCGAGAAATCCAATACTGTTCGTCTAATCAAGAGTGTTCAACTTAATTCGTCCATAAGCATACTAAATTCTAATCTAGCTTATTTTACTTCTAATCTTCTTACCATTAGGATACATCCAAAAATTTGATTCACGCTTTTAAGCGCAACGAGTCTTATTGTTACCACTTATTCATCCATCTTAGTTCTTAGGCTGCATACCATCCTCTCTTCTTATTTCACAAATCTGATTCAGTAGATGTGGCTGAACTGATGGGGTCAAACTTACTTGTGATTCATACTCAATAACCACACTTGAGTGGATAGTTTCATCTATTTAAATAACTTTCTTAGTCCATAATTAATTCTCTTAACTGTCCGATAATTCATCATTTCATTTCTCCAGGTTTGGTACTGCTATTCCTCAACTCTATACTCGGAATTTGTTACTCAATCCACACTTCACTTTAACCTTTCAAACTACAGTTTCCTTCAAAGTTCCACATCATATCCTAGAGCATTTCATGATTCCTTAATCCTTATATCTTCCGCAGACGAGACATCGTCCAATGATGCGTCCAACTAGGTTAAGGCTCTTCACCTTATCCTTAAATATTTCTGACCTTCCTGAAACTCTGCCCTAAACAGACTTAGTCACTTCACTGTTCGATGGCCACCATTTGGCGTTGATTACTTCTTCGCTAAATCCGTCTTAGAATTCTGACACCTTAATCTTCGCCCTTCATACACTTCATTCCTCCTTGGTCACATTCAGCTCTCAGACATTTATCCTAACTGTCACATACTAGATTGAGTTGATCAGGCTCAACTAGATGTGACCTTTAGAACAATATCCGGAACCCAATGGTCCCACTACTTTTTATTGAAACTTTAATGACCCAAGGCACGGTCTGAATCGACCTGCTCTGATACCAATTGTAACACCCATACTAACGTTAACTAGTATATTAGCATGTGCGTTAAACTGATACTGGATACATTTAAATTTTCAATAATAATAATAAATACATCTGAATGAGTACAAGTTGTCTCGTTAATACATTTATCCAAACATCATCTATAAATACATAAACATATCCTGATAACCTTCTGAGCTTGCCTTGACGAGCAACTGCACTCCATCCAGCATCTTCCTGGTGAAAATCTTCATAAGCATCACTAACATACCTGAAAACCTGCACCAGAAGGATAGGGATGAGACATAATGTCTCAGTGAGCTCCTACCCTACCTACTGTGGGCAACCACAGGGAACCTAGGGTCGCCGTGCCTACCTCGGCAATCTTGGGGAATACTACGATCGCCAAGTCTTATCTTTACATATTTCGCGATCAAGGGGAAACCTAGGATCGCGTCATGACTTTATCTTTCTCATACTTGTCATATATATGATCTTATGCATTTCACACTCTATTCTTATCTTAGTCCTATACGTAGTGATCTTGGGAACATCCTATGATCACATCGCGTTCACTAGGAACTAATCATCATGTTACGTATTACATATAAAATATACATATTCATTTCATGTTCGTATTCATCTTTTCATGTCATTGAGTTAGAAGTTAGCGTTGAACAAACAATCATTATCTTGGTTCATTTTACGGAGTGCATCCGGGTGGAGTAACCCCGAAGTACATCTCCCATAATACCGGTGAAAATCCTATCATATCAGGCTAACACCGGACTCCTCTTATCTTTGTGTAGGCAACCCTCTCGGTGAAGCCTCATCCGGCATAATCCGGAGCCTGCTGGACACATCTTGCATGTAGACAACCCTCTCGGAGAAGTCCCATCCGGCGAATCCCGGAGCCTGCTGGACATGCTTAAGTCTTTTAACATACGTGTGGACAATCCTCTCGGAAGAGTCCCATCCGGCGAAACCCGGAGTCTGATGAACACGTTTAATATCGTCTTATACATTACGTGTGGATAGCCCTTTCGGAGAAATCCCATCCGGCGTATCCCGGAGTCTGATGAACACGTTATCATATTCTTTATCATTAGATTCTTTCTTAAGTTCATATACATATCTTATACGTTCATAATCTTGTGCATATCTAATGCCTCTTAAGTATTCTTTCTTAATTGCCTAACCTATAAAGAGGTCCTTAACTTAAACATTATTTCTCATCTTAAGTACTTGTAAGTACTTCTAATACTTTCTCTAGCCTTGGCATATTAATGCTTTTCTTAAGGGGACTAATCTCCCAATCTATATCATATGAATCTATGATCATAGGCCTATCGTTATCATGAGCCATCACTTAATCGTTGGAAAAGTTCCATAGCTTAAATAACTTCTATTGCCTTGCCATCTTAGGATTGTCTATCCACTAACCCTTATGCTCCTATTGCGTCACTAAACCTTTGTTCATTCATTCCGTATGAGTTATGCGCCTTCGGATATGTCACAATGGTGTTTTTCTTATAAAATAAGGTTTTCTTTGAAAATGGTTACCAAAAGCCTCGCCTGACACGTACATAGGTCCCAGAACGAAGCAGAAAAGACATGAAAAGCCTGTCTATTTTCGCTGGGCGAAATCCATTTCGCTGGGCGAAGGTAGGCAGTGAAGACTTGCCAAACAGTAACTGCACGATCGCCCCGAGGTCGCCCGGCGAAAATGACAGTTCAGGACTGGTTCAAAACATGATTTTCCACCATTTTTGACATATCTAAACATACTCAGGCACTATAACAACATAAGGAATGATTTGCAACTATAAATTGGTTGATTAAAACAGATTTGAACAAGGAATTAGTAGCAAAGGGGATTAGGGTACCAAAATACAAACTTTGCTCATAAAACATAATACTCATCAAAACTTAACATGGTGGGTTCTAAAACCCCTAGGGAACTCACCTCAAACTTGATTGTTGCTTGACAAATCTCAGAACTTGGAACCCTAGCTTCTCTCCTTGATTCTCTTTGTTTTTCTTTCTCTTGCTCTAGCTTCCAACCCAAGTTTGCTTTGCAATACTTCTCTCAAGAATTTCTTTAAAAGATATTGAATTGATGGAGAGGGAGATGAGGGAGAGGAGGCGTGTGAGTAGAGGGGAAGAGAGGGAGGTGGCTGGTTTTGGAAGAGTGGAAGAGAAGAAAGAATATGGTGAAAATATCTTCCCTTTCCATTTCTTATAATCCTCCTTTTCAAAGTAATTACCAAATTGCCATTCCTCTTAATTACAAAAACGCCTTGCTTGTTTCATAAGCTTCTAACACTGTTAACCATCACATTTAAGCGGAATATTACTCTTGTCATATAAATAACCCCTTAACTGACAATTTACCAAATTGTCCTTTGCTTAAAACATTCCGAAACATCGTCTCAATATGAATAAGTATTCGAGTCTTAGGTGGGATGTTACACCTGACCTGAACATGACAAATATAGCTCTTATCCCAAAAGGAAATTCCCAGGTATCTATGAAAGATTGGCGTCCAATAGCCCTCTGTAATGTGTTGTACAAACTTGTTTCTAAGGTGCTTGCGAATAGACTCAAGTTGATCCTTCATAAATGTATCTCTAACAACCAGTTTGCATTTGTTCCTGATAGATCCATTCTGGATAATGCGATGATTGCTATCGAAGTCATCCATTTCATGAAGACGAAAACTAGAGGTACTGATAAATATGTTGCTTTGAAACTTGACATTAGTAAGGCCTATGATAGGATGGATTGGAATTATCTAATGGAGGTGATGACTAAGATGGGCTTCTCTCGAAAGTGGGTTCAGTGGATGGTCATGTGTATTGAATTTGTTGATTATAATGTGCGTGTCAATGGGGAGCATGTTGGCCCAGTAATTCCGGGGTGAGGATTAAGACAAGGGGATCCACTTTCTCCGTATCTTTTCATTAATTGAGCGGAAGGCCTCTCCTCTTTGATCAGGGATGCTGAAGAGCACAGGGCTATTTCTGGCACGAGTATTTGCAGAGGGGCGCTGATAACACATAAAATACACTACTATTTTGACTCGACTTACACATGTTTTGATCTCGATTTTATAGATTTTTGCAATGTTATGATGGTTTTGTGTGTCTATTTCAGGTATCTGTCAATCAAAGGTCCCCGCGCGTCAAAATGATGAAAAAAACGGTGAAAATGGAAGAAAGTTCAAAGTCACCAGAAAGTCAACTTTTCAGGTGTGCTGGTCAACGCAAGCATGACGGCCGCAATACCCATGACAGGCTGGTTGTCATGATCCATGACGGGCAACCCGTCACCACTCATGACGCCCGTCATGGTGTCGGGTTGAACAGTTCCTCCCCACTTTCAGAATCAGTTATCTCCATTTCCTCCATCTATTGGGACACGATTCAGAGGCACTACAGAGCATACTTTGGCCTATAAATAGAAGTTGAAGAATCAGAAAAAACCACCAAGCTTTTTACAGAGAAATTAAGTGATTTAGAAACAGCATATTTATGGGTTATAAGTGCTTATTTGCAGATTATATTTTCCAGTTGTTAGAACCTTTAGCTACAATTCCAATTTTCAATTTTAATTATTCCTTTTCACTCCAATT
Organism: Medicago ruthenica; assembly: GCA_018208015.1. NCBI lineage: Eukaryota > Viridiplantae > Streptophyta > Magnoliopsida > Fabales > Fabaceae > Medicago > Medicago ruthenica. Next base: position 68,229,472 of record CM031377.1, read on the forward strand.
TAGTTTTTCCATTAATAATTGTTAGAACCTTTATATTATGATGTTGTAATTTCAAACCGTGAGTGCGTACTGTTGCTGCATGGCCATTTAGTTTAATTCCCATTGATAGGAATTCTTCACTTTGTCGTGCCTCTTGTTGTTGCTGGGTCATTTCAATTTTGTTGGTTCCTGTGTATGGTTGTTGTTCATTTCCATTCATATTCCATGCTTCTGCTACTGTTCGTGCATTAAGGTGCAATTGTAGCTGCGGTTACGTGGATGTTCTTTTGAGTTAAAAGTTTCCAGAATTTGCAGGTTTTATTCTTTCTAAATGCTTTTCAATATGAGTTCATCAATGTTAAGTTTTATGCATAATTTAATTATATCTTAGTAGATTTTTATAGAGTCCGGAGTATGATGAACGTCGTACCAATGAAATTATATTAAGTTGTATGATTAGAAATTGTAACAGGAATTATTTTAAGCCTGAAAATTCTGATTTTTAACGATGAATATTTACAGCGAAAGCTAGAATAACGCGATACGGTTTCATATCGAAAGAATGAAATTTGTATCTGTCCGTAGAATATTCAAGAATTAATTTTAAAAATTCAGTGAAAGCGTTTTCTTTAATTAATTTAGAAATTTCAAATTTCCAAAAAGAGGTTTTAAAATTGTAACTGTGCATGCGAAAGCTAGCACTAATAAGCTTAAAATCAGGTAACAGGCGCGCGAAAGCCGACGGTACCTTTAAATTTGTTTTCTACTAAAAATAACTTTTCAAGCAAAAATTGATTATTTTTCAAACAGAGTTTTTGAAGTTGTAAGGCGTACGCGCGAAAGCGGTCGAATAGATTACAAAGTCAAGAATTCGGTGTCGTACACGCGAAAGCTGGTAACCCCTTTAATTTTATCCTTTTTACGCCCGAAAATATTTTCCTGTTATAATAATAAAATATAACTTAACAAGTATTCAAGGTCGACGCGAATTATATTGCGGTCTCTTGCCATTAAAAATAATTAAAAACAACTTATTTTTCCATATTTGCAACCAAATTAATTAGCATCGCCTTAGATAAACAACATGACAATAGATAACAGTACTTGACATTGGTCTCTGTGGGATTCGACATCTTTTATACTAAAACCGATATTTCCGTCCACTTGCGTGCCTATCAGGCGCCATCCGTCTCCCACCTTCTTTTTGCTGATGACTGTTTTCTTTTCTTTAAGGCGGATGAAAGTCAGGCCCAGGTAATGAAGAATATCCTTAACACTTATGAGGCGGCTTCTGGTCAAGCTATTAGCTTACCGAAGTCTAAATTTTTTTATAGTAAGAATGTGGCAGATGCTTTGAAGAATAGTATTACTCACATTTTGGCAGTTCGAGCTGTTTTGGGTACCGACAAGTATTTAGGTATGTCATCCATGATCGGTAGAGATAGAACAACAACTTTAGCTTATATTAAGGACCGGGTATGGCATCGTATTAATTCTTGGAGTAGTAAGTGCCTGTCTAAGGCAGGGCGCGAGGTTATGATCAAGTATGTGCTCCAAGCTATTCCGTCCTATGTTATGAGTTTATTCCAATTACCATCTACGCTGGTCACGGCTATTGAAAGGATGATTAACACGTTTTGGTGGGGCCACGGTAGAACCACTCATAGGGGTATTAATTGGTTGAGTTGGGAAAAGTTATCGATGTAGAAAATGCATGGTGGTATAGGTTTCAAGGATCTCTCGGCGTTCAATCTTGCGTTGTTGGGTAAGCAAGGATGGGAATTTCTTACGGAGCCTCAGTCTCTTGTTTCTCGCATTTTCAAGGCCAGGTACTTTCCGTCTAAATCCTACTTGAATGCTACCATAATCTGAGTTATGTGTGGCGTAGTATTCTTCACGCCCGCTTTATTGTTTGTGGCGGAGCAAGATGGTGCATTGGTTCTGGTGAGAGTATTCTTATTCTTGATGCCCCTTGGCTTTCTAATGGTGAGTATATTGATGGGAACATTGTAGGAGGTCACTATGTTCATGATTTTAAGGTCCAAAATTTGTTGTCTGAACACCGCAAAGATTTGAATATACCTCTAATTCGACAAGTCTTCAGTAATGATGTGGCTGATGTTATTTTACAGACTCCCTTGTACGAACACGTCCAAAAAGATCGGTTAGTCTGGAAGGGAGAGAGGAACGGTCGTTATTCAGTTCGGAGTGCGTACAGGTTGTGTGTGGAGGAGCTTATTGATCTGTCTCACCTCCGCCGACCAGGCACCTGGAAGGATATTTGGCGTCTAAAGGTGCCGCCAAAAATTAAGCATTTAATTTGGCATATGTGTAGAGGTTGTCTCCCCACTAGAGTTTGGTTGCAAGATAAAGGTGTTACGTGTCCGACGAGGTGTGATAGTTGTAGTTCTGACCATGAGGACCTACACCATCTATTCTTTGAGTGTCTATTTGCAATTCAGGTTTGGACCACCGATGGGATTTGGCTTGATATTCATAACGCAACTCTTCGAAGTGACTCTGCTGTTAATGCTATTTTCCATCTTCTTCAAACTTTACCTTCGAATTGGCAACAACGTTTTGCTGCGCTTTGTTGGAGCCTTTGGAAGCATCGAAATCTGAAAATTTGGAAGGACATTAACGAGCCTAGTGTTGTTGTTGTTGATCGTGCTTGCTCTTTGATTGATGATTGACATGCTGCTAACAGTGATCAGCCGCATCTGCAGGTGCATGGGGACGGCCAGCAGTTGTTTGCTACCACGCATTCTCAGCGTGTCCCGCACCAGCAGCACGCGCGCACAGCTGTTGTCATTCGAAAGTGGCTGCCACCTAGCCTTGAACGTTTCAAATGCAATATTGATGCGGCTTCGGAACAATTTCAACGGACAGGTATTCGTGTGTGCTTGTGAGATGATACATGGACTTTTGTGTTAGCTAAGACGCTACATTTTAACCAAATTTATCCTGTAGCAATTGGTGAAGCTTTGGGTCTATTTTATGCACTTCAATGGCTGCAGATATGCAATTTGATAATGTTGATTTCGAGCTAGATTCCAAGGTTACTAGAGATGCTTTCTATTCCCGTATTACGAACGTCACAGAGTTTGGCAGCACTATCATGGCTTGCAGGGAGCTGTTCTCTACCTCTTTTACAAACTCCAGGGTTGAGTTTATCAGGCGACAAACGAATGCGGCGGCTCATGCTTTGGCAAGAGAAACCACTTCCTTAGCTAGTCCCACTATTTATTATGTAATCCCAAGTTGTATTAAAACGATTATTATTAATGAAATGCTATAAGCAACTTTCATTAAAAAAAATAATAATAAAGCTCCCTAAACTAATTGCTCCTTCGTTCAAAATCTAAATGGTCCCCTCCTCAATAGTTTTAAAATCAACTCATTGTTGAAATGGGATTAATGGTCCCCCTTTTATCTCAATATTATTCACCATCCCACCTTCTCTCTTTACTATTTCTGCAAAGTGCAAACCTTTGTGTCTCATTAAAAGAAACAAAACCCTCTCATGCCTCCCAATTTCCATCTTGTATCCACCACAAGAAGAGTAACACTTGAATCCCTCGTGAATGAGTACACATGTCAGAAGCTCAGCATAATTGGAATTTTCCATGCATCCAGATTTGTTGGAACAGTTGTTTGGTACTAATAATAACAATGTTAATGATCAAAATTTTAAGGTCAATTTTCAGTATAAAGAAAAAGTTTAAAACGAGAAACAATAAAAAATAAGTGAGTTGGCATGTTATGTTCCAACAAAAATTCAGAGGTACCCTCCCTGAGGCCCTGCCTCTCTGCCTGGCTCTGTGCTGGACTAACGTACACGTAAATTATATCCACACAATTCAGTGGTCTACAGAAAAAAAGTGAAAGAGTTTAATCTTTATCATGGATTAAGATCCTCTCAAATGATTTTTTTTTTTTTGAAAAATGTGGAGAATATGTCCTTTAAAAAAAAATTGCAAAGATCTATTCTTCTTAATCGTTTATGCATAAATTATCTTTCCTTTAAAAAAAAATCTAAGCTAATTCCTTTTTCTAAAATGAGAAAATACACAAAATAATATATTATTTAATTATATAAAAATGGGTTAAATATGTCTTTGGTCCTTATAAATATATTAACTTTTTGTTTTAGCCTCCTAAAAATTTCCTTCGACTTTCTGTCTCTATAAAATTTTCAATCATCATTTTTAGCATCTACATTTAAGTCAACTCGTGTTTAGTCTTTGTATTTTTGTAACGAAATTGTGTAGTCCATATAATGGTTTGGTCAAATGCAATTATTTTCTATCAAAATTTGAAACCAAGTTTTCCATAACAATTCCTTGTTATGATATTTATCCTATCCTACAAAACCTATGATGGGTCCCTAGTATCATTATTCACCTAAGTGATGAATCATATTTGGAAGAGCAAGTTGTGTGTGGCTGACTTTATATTATATATATATATATATATATATACACGGTAAAATAGATGGCCACACCATCAAAACTGTGCTAGCTGGACAAAGAGAGAGTTTACCAACCCATGTGAGATGATTCTTTTTACTATTATTGATTGAAGATAATGGCATTGGCTACAACTTCAAGAACTCTGCCTTTCACCAGTTAATGCATGCTTAGAGAAAATCAGTCATCAAAAGCCTGCCTCACTGATTTTTGAACTGAATTTGGAAGTAGCTTACTAGCTTTGCTAAAGTGATGTATATTGGACAGGGACTTATTTGAAACATGATTTTAAATTTCGATTGCGGTTGTAGATGCGATTGTTCTTGCAACCACCGTGATTGCGGCCATTATTTTGCGGTTGTTGCAGCGTGAATAAATGTTCTTAAAGTATAGTTTAAGGAATAAAAAAGGAGTAAATAGGCAAAGACCCCCTCGGAATTGTAAAATCTTGCAATAACCCCCCTGAAATTTGAAAAAAGGCAAATACCCCCTCAAATTGTAAACTGTTAGGCAAGTTAGTCCTTCCGTCTATTTCCTCTGTTAAAACTGATGACGTGTCTATTAACTGTCCATGTGGCACTGACACGTCATAGGGAGTATTTGCCCATTTTTTGAATTCACTATTTTTTTTTATGGAATTAGATTTTGCAATAGAGACTTTTTCTCCCACTATGTAAGTTTTCTGGACAATAAAATTCAGCTTTCATGACAATAGATACTTTTTTTTAATATGTTAGTTTTCATGACAATAAATTTCAGGCAAAATCCCCCCTGAAATTTGTCACTTATGTGCAATATGCACCCTGAAATTGACAATAAAAATTCACATTGGTCCCTAATTCAAAAAACATCAATATATAAAAAACAACTAATAAAAACCATTATAGTAATGATACTTAAATAAGTTTGTAAACATAATTCTTCACCATAATGATGTTCCATCTATAATAGATAACCAAGACACATCATTAAGACAATTCATCCAAAATACATCAACAAAAAAAAGGTCAGCTCTTCACATAGCTAGCTGGATTAAGCAACATTGCTCCAATTTCAATTAAAGCTATTACTTAGGATTTTGAGGTCGCATTCCTGGATTTGGAATGAATAGCATAAAATCAGGTTCATTAGTTCTTGTGCCATACTTTGGGAATGGGACTCTGATTGGAGGAGGTCCTGAAGGTGGTGTTGGTTGGAAGTGGATAGGTGGTGGTGCTCTCAAGGATCCTTGCGTTGTCATCATGTCTTGTGCTCTGATAGGTGGTTGTAGTTGTATGGGTCCCCTGATCGGAGGTGGCCTTGCACCAAAACCATCTCCGTAGACCATTGGTCCCCTTAAGCCATAAGTCTTTCCCTGCTAAATTTACATTAACATAATAGTTGAGTCCCTGAAATTACTCACTTAAAGGCAAAATAGTCCCTGAAATTAATATGAAATAAGCATATTAGTCCCTGATTTCATATACCTTTTGTCTAGTTTTAGAACCCTCTGGTCTGTTGAGAACCATGGTTGGTGCCTCCTGAGACAGCTGCTCATTCAAAGGACCATATTGGGATATTAGAATTTCAGCTTGTTGTTGTTGTCCTTGAACTTGTTGGTGTTGTCCTTCAGCTTCTTGTTGTCCAGCCTGTCCATCTTCCTCTTCATTTAATGGCCTCTGAGGACATCCACGACTATTGTGGCCCTGTTGTTTACACCTAGAACATGTCCATTCCTTGTAAGACCTTTTAAGCTTTCCACCAACAACAGTTTCTTCATTTCCATCTTTCCTTCTCTGTTTTTTGCGCCTGCCTGCGCTTCTTCTAATTGGTGGGGGGACAAGTTTCTCATATGATGTTTGCTCCCAAAATTCTTGTGAATTTGTGGGGTTCACAAAGAACTGATATGTAGCATGGTATGACCCAAGAGAAAGTAGACCATCACAGTAATCCTCAGATTTTCTGCATTGATGTGTTATTGCTGAACATGCATGCATGCATGGGATACCTAAATTGAAACAATAAACTCGTTCAATCAATCCATATAAAAAAAAACATGGTACAAATATCAACATTCAAATCATTGCATTCATAAATTCTTACCTGATAGTTGCCAATATCTGCATGTACAAGTCATTGCATTCAAATCCACATCCACCTTTGTACGTCCATTTTGGACTTGATATCTTAAGCGGGGAGGGCCAGTCCAACATGGTGTCCAATAATTGCTTTGATATTTCTCTTTCTCTAAACGACTTTGTTGGACTGGACAAAGAGGCCCAACCCTATCAGCCAACTTTAGTTTTCTAGTGGTCATGGTTCTCATGATATAACATCTCACCTCTTCAGCCATGGTAAGTACAGGCTTTGTTCTGTAGTTAAGAATCTTCGCATTGAAGACTTCACAGTTGTTGTTAGTTATACTATCAACCTTTGAGTTCTCTTTGAAATAAGCCCTTGTCCAAGCTTCCTTCGGCCACTTGTTTAAATAATCCCAAGCTTTGTCGTTCAATCTCTTAACTTTATCCATATGCTTATTGAACTGGGAAACAGTTGTTGAATTAATTCATCTTGTTGGATTAACTCATCAATACACGGAAAATCAACAACAACCTCATTCTCATCCATCTTAATCAACAAAAAAAAAACCAAATGAGTTCAAATAAAACATACTGATAATGGCCAACAAGGCATTATATAAAAGTTTAAACATTCTGATTCTCAACATTACAATATGCTAATCATACAATTTCATTAAATTTCCCACCATTCATTTTATTTCATTTATTTGACATGTTTGTAAAGACAAATAAACATAGTACTAAGAAAGAAAATAAGTGCATCCAATCCAACAAAGGTCAAAAAGCATGACTTGGGAAATAAATTTGCGGAGAAGCCATAATGGAGACACATTTTTCTCTCCAACAGTAGAAAAAGGAGCAGCAAAAATATGATTAATAGATTCCCTAATTTTCACGCCAACCCCATTGAAAATATTCAAACTTATTCCCTCCACCCCCTTTCTTTCTCTAAACAATGCACAACATACATAGAGGGCACAGAGGTATCTAAATTTCAGATTTCAGAAACAGAACCATAGACAAAGAGACACCAAAAAGCGTGTGTAGGCCAAAGACACATTGCTGTTTTGTTTTTGTTTTTGTGTGAACCAAATGTAAACAATGCAGTATAATTACACATTTCATTTCATCAAATAACAATGCATTCATTTTCCTACAGAACCTAAACCAGCAAATTAAACTATTGAAAAAATAAATGGGGAAATCCAAAACCTAAAATGTAGTTGAGTTGACAAGGTTATTGTTCCTACCTCCAGCAAATAATGGCTGACGACGAACGGAGTCAAAACGGAGTCAAAATGGCGGCGAAAACGACGGCGAACGTTGATGAGATGATGACGGTGAGAAGGGTTTTTGAGTTGGAGAGGAAGAAGAAGCGCTTCATGAGATGGTGACGGCGACGAGATGGGAAAGGAAGAAGAAACGCTTCATGAGAAGGTTTCTGAAAACGCTTTTCTTTTCTGAAAAATGGGAATTAGGGTTAAAGTGGGGAAAGGGGAAAATTATTTATTTTTTAATAACTATAGGGTTGCAGGAAAATACTCCCCTATGACATGTCAGTGCCACATGGACAGTGAATAGACACGTCATCAGTTTTAACAGAGGAAATAGACGGAAGGACTAACTTGCCTAACGGTTTACAATTTGAGGGGGGTATTTGCCTTTTTTCAAATTTCAGGGGGTCATTGCAAGATTTTACAATTTCGGGGGGGTCTTTGCCTATTTACTCAATAAAAAAGATAATTTTGCACAAAAAAATGTGCAATTTTGACCGTAACAAATATTTGATTTGTATTTTCAACAAACAAAATTTACATTTTAAGGTTAGCTAAACAATGCCCTAAAGCCTTATTTTCTCTCAAAAATGTCATCATGTTTTCTCTTTTTTTTTTTTTTTTTTGAGGAATCATCATATACTCTCTTATCAACTCTCCATTTTAAAATGCGCTCCATGTCTAGAATATAAAGTAAAATAAAGAAAAAAAATCACTAATGATACATGGTCGCCCCATATTTTGTACACGTGTGCAACAACTAATTAATAACATTAATAAATATGATTGATTCAGTTATCGTGAGTTTAGTTCAGTTGCCAGAGATATTGCATAATATATGTAGGGTCGGAGTTCGAACCCCAGACCCCCATTTATTCTTCTTAAAAAGAGAATTTCTAGCCAATATGCTACTTGACAAAAAAAATATGGTTAATTCAGTTGAGTAGACCTTTAATTCAACTCAGGATTAAAATTGTGGTTTATTCAACTATATGAATTTAACCTTTAATTTTTAATGGAGTCAAATTAACTATCTACATTACTAAATTAACTACATTTTTATATGTGATCAACCAAATGCCGTGGGCGGTGCCAGAGCCCTTCATGGGCTGGGGTGGGCCAGTACCAACCTAGGAAAATTTAAAAATTAACAATTATATGTTCATTTTGTGAGATTTTAAATTTTTTTACGTTAGTTTTAGTTTTCGGCAAAAAGTGGTGTAGTGGGCCACATGAAAAAAATTAAAAATCAGAAGTCTATTTGCAAGATTTTAAACTATTTTTCGACGGTTTTAATTTTTGGCGGTTCTTGTAATATCCTGCTTAAATGTAACAGTTATCAGTGTTAGAAACTTGCTAAGCAAGCATGGCAATTTTGTAATATGAAGCAATGGCATTTAAAAATGAGGGGGAAGATATTTTCTCTTCATTCTCTTCTCTCCTCTCTCTCTAATTCTGATTTCTTCTCCTCTCCTCCCTCAAACTCACGCCCTCCTCCACCTCTCATCAACCCATCAAGCTTTCATCCAATTCCTCGAGAGTTTTGAGCAAAACAAGCTTAGTTTTGGAAGCTAGGACAAGAGAAGTTGAAGAAGAATTAAAGGAAGGAGTAGGAGCAAGTTAAAGTTTGAAGTTCAGGATCTAACAAGCATCAAACAAGGCAAAGGTGAGCTCCCTAGGGTTTTATAACCCATTTGAGAGTTGTTTACTCTTAGAGTAATTTTTATTAAGTGCCCTAGATTATGTTAAGTGTTAATTCCTTGTTCCAGCCATGTTTAAATGATTTATAAGCTTAAGAAAATCCTTTTTATGCCATTTGGGAAGCTTGGGTGTGTTGGGATGGGTTGGAATGATGAAAAATATCAATTTTGAGATTTCTGAACCTGTCATGGTCGCTACAGCGAGCTGGAGCTCGCTACAGCGACCAGGCAGAATTTTATTCTGCCTACTGTCGCTACAAGCGCAGGCTTGTCGCTTCAAGCGCAGGCTTGTCGCTACAAGCGCAGGCTTGTCGCTACAAGCGCGCAGGCCCAGACAGCACTTGACAGCTTTGCTGTTTTGGGTGTTCTGGGGCGTGTAGGCATGGTTTTCCGCATCCGTTTTCCCCACAAACATTTTAGAAACATTCTCCACCATTTTAACACATTCAAGAGGCTCCCAAAAGGATGAATATGTATGGAACAAGGATTGAACATTGATTTAGAATAGTTCAGAATTAAAGGGCAAAGCTTAGACGAATGCAGGAACTTCATTACAATGTTTAAGTAAGTTAGGGACATAGTTTCCCCACTTTAGATAATGGCTCATGAGAACGATGAGTCAAGAACCTATTATAGGTTAAAGAGATTTAGAAGGGTACTCATCATGTACTAAGCACAAGATTGAATCTATATTCATAGTTAAGGACCTTTAATAGGTTAAGCATTCAAGAATGCATCAGATATGCAATAGACATAAGTTATATATATAAGAAGGATAAGAACAAGAATTAATCAGATATTAAGTCGTGGCCTTCGTCGTTCACGCTGTGAAGAAGATTTCCTTCTAACTTTGGCTGGGTTTTGATGATAACAAACTCACATCACAAAAGAAGAAAAACTATGGAGGCACAAGATGAAGATTAAGAATGAAGATTAGTGTCTAGGCTTCTTGGTTATACACTTTGTAAGTATGGTCCTTATCTTTTGATTTATCATTCTTAACTTATGGAACAACTTAGAATGCTCAGAAAATAATTACAATCATTTTTTCTAAGTTCCCATATGAAGCAATGTCTAAAAATCTTTTGAAAATAAATCACACACTCACAATGTTTTCATATAAATGTGATTTTGCATAAAAAATATTTTTGCATGAAAAAACATAATTTATTATGGAAATTTTACAATAATTTTTTAGCATAAAAATAATGTTTATCATGCATTGAGAATTAAAATGGCACATAATCTTTTTGTTACCATTGGCTTTTATAAAGAAAATATTTTGTCTAATAAATCAAAGTGTGGCCAACGGCTAGTTACTATATTATTGAATCAAGTTAATATGCACATATTTATTTCATTTTGTATTAACGGCTATTTTTGGATTTAGTTTTTCTTGCAACAACTACTATATTTTAAATGCTTTTCATATTCAAATTTTATGAATGGGTGCCATTTTAAATTTGTGTCTTTTCATTTTAAACCATTTTTAAAAAAATAGTATTGTTTCATAAACAATTTTTTAGCCTCTATAAATTCAATTGTGAATCAAAGCAATAAACAAGACAATAACTTTCAACCTCTCAATTGTGAATTTTCAATATCACTTGCTTTCAAACTTTCATTCAAATTGTTTGGAAAACTTTGAACACACTTTCATATCATTATAAAAGTTTTCTGAGCACTAAGTTATAATCTGTTAAAGTGATATTGAGAAAGATAACAGCCATACAATTTATTATTCTTCAAAAACCATTGTTGTGAATTCTTGCCATAGTTTTGGTGAGAATTGTTGAAAGATAGTGGGGTGCTATCTTGTGTATGTTAGAAAGATTGTTAGGGGGTCTTGGGGAGAGATTGCTTGTAACAAAGATTCTAACATAGTGAATTCCTCACAGGGTTGTGGGGGAGTGGATGTACCATTAGGGGAACCACTATAATTTCTCTTGTGTTTTTCTCTTCCCTACACTCTTTATTTTTCCAAGCATTCGTTCATACATTCATACAAAATTCCGGAAAAATTTACAAGAACACAATAAACCAGAAAAATTATCCATTAAAAGTCATACAACCTAATTCACCCCCCCCCCCCCCCCTCTTAGGTTGCACTCTGAAATTACAATTGGCATCAGAGCAAGTTAAGGTAATTTGCTCCTTGATCCAGAAAAATGGCTTCCGCTTCAAATTCAAACATTGTGTTCAAAGATGGTGGTAGTAGCAACAAACCTCCATGCTTTGTTGGTGAATACTATGATTTCTGGAAAATTCGCATGCGTGCATACTTGGAAGCACAAGGGGAAGAAATATGGAATGCCGTTGAGAATGGTCCATTCATTCCTACAACGGTTGTGAATGATGTTGTCCAAGTAAAAATAAAAACATCTTGGACTGATGATGATAAGAAAAAATTGTTGTTTGACAAGAAGGCAATCAACATGCTTCATTCAGCCCTTGGCATGGATGAGTTCTTCCGAATTTCTCAATGCAAAACTGCAAAAGAAATTTGGGACACTCTAGAAGTAACCCATGAAGGCACAGAAGAAGTGAAGAGATCAAAACTGAACACTTTATCACAAGAATATGAATTGTTCAGAATGCAGCCCGGTGAATCAATTCTTGATTTACAAAAGAGATTCTCTCACTTAACAAACCACTTGATGGCTCTTGGAAAGACTTTCACAAATGATGAATTAAATCTCAAAGTCCTTAGATCATTAACAAGGGCTTGGCAACCAAAGGTGACTGCAATATCAGAAAAGAAAAGTCTTTCTAAAATGACTTCTGCCGCTTTGTTTGGTAAACTCCAAGAACATGAAATGGAACTTGGAAGATTGGAAAAGCATGAAGGGCAAGAGAAGAAGAACAAAAGCATTGCTCTAAGAGTTGAGTCAAAACAACAAAATGAAGGAGAAAGTTCTGATGAAGGTGAGACCATCAATCTTCTTGCAAAAAGTTTTAAAAAATTTCTTAAAAAGGACAAGTCCTTCAAGTTTGGTAATAAAAGAAAATCTTTCAAGAAGAATGAGGGCTCTACGTGAAACCAAAACATTACATGTTTTGGATGTGGGAAAGAAGGTCACATGAAAGCAAATTGTCCATCTTTTACAAACAAAAATGGTGACAAAGGAAAGAAAGAATTCAAGCAAAGGAGGGCCTACATTGCATGGGAAGAAAATGACATAAGTTCATCTTCTGAATCAGAGGATGAAGAGTATGCAAATCTTGCACTAATGGCATCTCATCACTCTGATGATGAACAAGAGGTTAGTGATTCTGAACTTGATATTAAACCTTCATATGATGAATTACAAAATGCATTTGATGAATTATATGAAGAATGTAGTAAACTTTCTAAAACTTGTGTAAAACAGAAGAAATTAATTGTTTCACTTGAAAGAAAAGTTTTTGATGCACAAGTGGATTTAGAAAAGGTCAAAAATTCTTCATGTAATAAATGTAAAGAACATGAAACAAAAATTATTAAATTAAATCAAGTAATAAAAAATTTTGAAAAAGGTCACAATAGTTTGGAAGATGTTCTTAGCAAACAAAGAGATTTAAAAAATAAAACCGGTCTTGGATTTTCAAATTTTGATAAGCCAAGTATAAGTAAAACAATCTTTGTTAAAGCAAGCACAACTTCCAACAACTTGGAACCAAAGAAAATGCATGTTGTAATTCCTCTTAAAAGTATGAATACTAGAAATAATTCTTATGGAAGAAATTATTCTAACAAGTCTTATAAGAAAACAAATTCTAAGGTTAGAAATAATGTCTCCAATGGAAGTAATTCTAGTGTATATCATGTTCAAAATTTATCATGTTTCTATTGCAACATAAAAGGCCATACTCCAAGTACTTGCTACATAAGAAACGTTGGAGTTCCTTATGGTGAATTTATTTGGGTAAAGAAAGGAATTACCACATAAGGACCCAAATCACAATGGGTACCTAGAAAGTTCTATTAATTGTCTTGTAGGTACTTGAAGACCATATGCAAAACTTGTCATATTTAGACCGGGTTCTTCAAGATATAAGACCATATGATATGGTTCGATTTATGATTTATGTGTGGTTAAATTATCTCTGCAACTTTGATGGAGAGATGAACACTTCTTTTTTACTAATGACCATGGTGAAAGGTACACAATTATTTTATATAGATATATGATGTCTTTTGTCTTCTAAATTCATGTATGGTATTAAATTAATGCATGCATGACTTAGAAACGATTCATGTTTGTGAATTTTGACAAGTATGAATAAGTTTGGTTTATCAGACATATTTGAATGCATATTAAATGTTAATTGTTGTTATTTCATGCTTGAAATGTTTAGCCTAAAACATGAACGTTACTTGCTAGTTTTTTACTGTTCATGGGTAAAAAGTTTTGGAATATAATTAATTAATTTAAATAAATATATTATGTCTGAATATTTGACTAATGTTATAACAGTAGCATATGTGACTTGTGAAAAAAATATCAATTTGATGCTTTAATGATGCTATTGTTTTGTGTGAGAAATCATTGTATTTAAAATATTGATCTCATATCATATGTGCAAAATAATTGTGAAGAAGATAAGATATTTTTACATAAAATTTGTTATTTCCCTTATATTACGACCCTTTGGATTTTACTCTTTTTCTTCTTTTTGATGATGTCAAAAGGGGGAGAAAGTGTAGGTATGTGCTTGTACTTTGACATTTTACAGGTTATCCAATTGCAAATCAAAGGGGGAGATATACAAGACAGGGGGAGCTTTCTTTGCACATCAATGTCAACATGATATGGTTTGTCATCATCAAAAAGGGGGAGATTGTGAAGAAGATTTCCTTCTAACTTTGGCTGGGTTTTGATGATAACAAACTCACATCACAAAAGAAGAAAAACTATGGAGGCACAAGATGAAGATTAAGAATGAAGATTAGTGTCTAGGCTTCTTGGTTATACACTTTGTAAGTATGGTCCTTATCTTTTGATTTATCATTCTTAACTTATGGAACAACTTAGAATGCTCAGAAAATAATTACAATCATTTTTTCTAAGTTCCCATATGAAGCAATGTCTAAAAATCTTTTGAAAATAAATCACACACTCACAATGTTTTCATATAAATGTGATTTTGCATAAAAAATATTTTTGCATGAAAAAACATAATTTATTATGGAAATTTTACAATAATTTTTTAGCATAAAAATAATGTTTATCATGCATTGAGAATTAAAATGGCACATAATCTTTTTGTTACCATTGGCTTTTATAAAGAAAATATTTTGTCTAATAAATCAAAGTGTGGCCAACGGCTAGTTACTATATTATTGAATCAAGTTAATATGCACATATTTATTTCATTTTGTATTAACGGCTATTTTTGGATTTAGTTTTTCTTGCAACAACTACTATATTTTAAATGCTTTTCATATTCAAATTTTATGAATGGGTGCCATTTTAAATTTGTGTCTTTTCATTTTAAACCATTTTTAAAAAAATAGTATTGTTTCATAAACAATTTTTTAGCCTCTATAAATTCAATTGTGAATCAAAGCAATAAACAAGACAATAACTTTCAACCTCTCAATTGTGAATTTTCAATATCACTTGCTTTCAAACTTTCATTCAAATTGTTTGGAAAACTTTGAACACACTTTCATATCATTATAAAAGTTTTCTGAGCACTAAGTTATAATCTGTTAAAGTGATATTGAGAAAGATAACAGCCATACAATTTATTATTCTTCAAAAACCATTGTTGTGAATTCTTGCCATAGTTTTGGTGAGAATTGTTGAAAGATAGTGGGGTGCTATCTTGTGTATGTTAGAAAGATTGTTAGGGGGTCTTGGGGAGAGATTGCTTGTAACAAAGATTCTAACATAGTGAATTCCTCACAGGGTTGTGGGGGAGTGGATGTACCATTAGGGGAACCACTATAATTTCTCTTGTGTTTTTCTCTTCCCTACACTCTTTATTTTTCCAAGCATTCGTTCATACATTCATACAAAATTCCGGAAAAATTTACAAGAACACAATAAACCAGAAAAATTATCCATTAAAAGTCATACAACCTAATTCACCCCCCCCCCCCCCTCTTAGGTTGCACTCTGAAATTACAATTGGCATCAGAGCAAGTTAAGGTAATTTGCTCCTTGATCCAGAAAAATGGCTTCCGCTTCAAATTCAAACATTGTGTTCAAAGATGGTGGTAGTAGCAACAAACCTCCATGCTTTGTTGGTGAATACTATGATTTCTGGAAAATTCGCATGCGTGCATACTTGGAAGCACAAGGGGAAGAAATATGGAATGCCGTTGAGAATGGTCCATTCATTCCTACAACGGTTGTGAATGATGTTGTCCAAGTAAAAATAAAAACATCTTGGACTGATGATGATAAGAAAAAATTGTTGTTTGACAAGAAGGCAATCAACATGCTTCATTCAGCCCTTGGCATGGATGAGTTCTTCCGAATTTCTCAATGCAAAACTGCAAAAGAAATTTGGGACACTCTAGAAGTAACCCATGAAGGCACAGAAGAAGTGAAGAGATCAAAACTGAACACTTTATCACAAGAATATGAATTGTTCAGAATGCAGCCCGGTGAATCAATTCTTGATTTACAAAAGAGATTCTCTCACTTAACAAACCACTTGATGGCTCTTGGAAAGACTTTCACAAATGATGAATTAAATCTCAAAGTCCTTAGATCATTAACAAGGGCTTGGCAACCAAAGGTGACTGCAATATCAGAAAAGAAAAGTCTTTCTAAAATGACTTCTGCCGCTTTGTTTGGTAAACTCCAAGAACATGAAATGGAACTTGGAAGATTGGAAAAGCATGAAGGGCAAGAGAAGAAGAACAAAAGCATTGCTCTAAGAGTTGAGTCAAAACAACAAAATGAAGGAGAAAGTTCTGATGAAGGTGAGACCATCAATCTTCTTGCAAAAAGTTTTAAAAAATTTCTTAAAAAGGACAAGTCCTTCAAGTTTGGTAATAAAAGAAAATCTTTCAAGAAGAATGAGGGCTCTACGTGAAACCAAAACATTACATGTTTTGGATGTGGGAAAGAAGGTCACATGAAAGCAAATTGTCCATCTTTTACAAACAAAAATGGTGACAAAGGAAAGAAAGAATTCAAGCAAAGGAGGGCCTACATTGCATGGGAAGAAAATGACATAAGTTCATCTTCTGAATCAGAGGATGAAGAGTATGCAAATCTTGCACTAATGGCATCTCATCACTCTGATGATGAACAAGAGGTTAGTGATTCTGAACTTGATATTAAACCTTCATATGATGAATTACAAAATGCATTTGATGAATTATATGAAGAATGTAGTAAACTTTCTAAAACTTGTGTAAAACAGAAGAAATTAATTGTTTCACTTGAAAGAAAAGTTTTTGATGCACAAGTGGATTTAGAAAAGGTCAAAAATTCTTCATGTAATAAATGTAAAGAACATGAAACAAAAATTATTAAATTAAATCAAGTAATAAAAAATTTTGAAAAAGGTCACAATAGTTTGGAAGATGTTCTTAGCAAACAAAGAGATTTAAAAAATAAAACCGGTCTTGGATTTTCAAATTTTGATAAGCCAAGTATAAGTAAAACAATCTTTGTTAAAGCAAGCACAACTTCCAACAACTTGGAACCAAAGAAAATGCATGTTGTAATTCCTCTTAAAAGTATGAATACTAGAAATAATTCTTATGGAAGAAATTATTCTAACAAGTCTTATAAGAAAACAAATTCTAAGGTTAGAAATAATGTCTCCAATGGAAGTAATTCTAGTGTATATCATGTTCAAAATTTATCATGTTTCTATTGCAACATAAAAGGCCATACTCCAAGTACTTGCTACATAAGAAACGTTGGAGTTCCTTATGGTGAATTTATTTGGGTAAAGAAAGGAATTACCACATAAGGACCCAAATCACAATGGGTACCTAGAAAGTTCTATTAATTGTCTTGTAGGTACTTGAAGACCATATGCAAAACTTGTCATATTTAGACCGGGTTCTTCAAGATATAAGACCATATGATATGGTTCGATTTATGATTTATGTGTGGTTAAATTATCTCTGCAACTTTGATGGAGAGATGAACACTTCTTTTTTACTAATGACCATGGTGAAAGGTACACAATTATTTTATATAGATATATGATGTCTTTTGTCTTCTAAATTCATGTATGGTATTAAATTAATGCATGCATGACTTAGAAACGATTCATGTTTGTGAATTTTGACAAGTATGAATAAGTTTGGTTTATCAGACATATTTGAATGCATATTAAATGTTAATTGTTGTTATTTCATGCTTGAAATGTTTAGCCTAAAACATGAACGTTACTTGCTAGTTTTTTACTGTTCATGGGTAAAAAGTTTTGGAATATAATTAATTAATTTAAATAAATATATTATGTCTGAATATTTGACTAATGTTATAACAGTAGCATATGTGACTTGTGAAAAAAATATCAATTTGATGCTTTAATGATGCTATTGTTTTGTGTGAGAAATCATTGTATTTAAAATATTGATCTCATATCATATGTGCAAAATAATTGTGAAGAAGATAAGATATTTTTACATAAAATTTGTTATTTCCCTTATATTACGACCCTTTGGATTTTACTCTTTTTCTTCTTTTTGATGATGTCAAAAGGGGGAGAAAGTGTAGGTATGTGCTTGTACTTTGACATTTTACAGGTTATCCAATTGCAAATCAAAGGGGGAGATATACAAGACAGGGGGAGCTTTCTTTGCACATCAATGTCAACATGATATGGTTTGTCATCATCAAAAAGGGGGAGATTGTGAAGAAGATTTCCTTCTAACTTTGGCTGGGTTTTGATGATAACAAACTCACATCACAAAAGAAGAAAAACTATGGAGGCACAAGATGAAGATTAAGAATGAAGATTAGTGTCTAGGCTTCTTGGTTATACACTTTGTAAGTATGGTCCTTATCTTTTGATTTATCATTCTTAACTTATGGAACAACTTAGAATGCTCAGAAAATAATTACAATCATTTTTTCTAAGTTCCCATATGAAGCAATGTCTAAAAATCTTTTGAAAATAAATCACACACTCACAATGTTTTCATATAAATGTGATTTTGCATAAAAAATATTTTTGCATGAAAAAACATAATTTATTATGGAAATTTTACAATAATTTTTTAGCATAAAAATAATGTTTATCATGCATTGAGAATTAAAATGGCACATAATCTTTTTGTTACCATTGGCTTTTATAAAGAAAATATTTTGTCTAATAAATCAAAGTGTGGCCAACGGCTAGTTACTATATTATTGAATCAAGTTAATATGCACATATTTATTTCATTTTGTATTAACGGCTATTTTTGGATTTAGTTTTTCTTGCAACAACTACTATATTTTAAATGCTTTTCATATTCAAATTTTATGAATGGGTGCCATTTTAAATTTGTGTCTTTTCATTTTAAACCATTTTTAAAAAAATAGTATTGTTTCATAAACAATTTTTTAGCCTCTATAAATTCAATTGTGAATCAAAGCAATAAACAAGACAATAACTTTCAACCTCTCAATTGTGAATTTTCAATATCACTTGCTTTCAAACTTTCATTCAAATTGTTTGGAAAACTTTGAACACACTTTCATATCATTATAAAAGTTTTCTGAGCACTAAGTTATAATCTGTTAAAGTGATATTGAGAAAGATAACAGCCATACAATTTATTATTCTTCAAAAACCATTGTTGTGAATTCTTGCCATAGTTTTGGTGAGAATTGTTGAAAGATAGTGGGGTGCTATCTTGTGTATGTTAGAAAGATTGTTAGGGGGTCTTGGGGAGAGATTGCTTGTAACAAAGATTCTAACATAGTGAATTCCTCACAGGGTTGTGGGGGAGTGGATGTACCATTAGGGGAACCACTATAATTTCTCTTGTGTTTTTCTCTTCCCTACACTCTTTATTTTTCCAAGCATTCGTTCATACATTCATACAAAATTCCGGAAAAATTTACAAGAACACAATAAACCAGAAAAATTATCCATTAAAAGTCATACAACCTAATTCACCCCCCCCCCCCCCTCTTAGGTTGCACTCTGAAATTACAATTGGCATCAGAGCAAGTTAAGGTAATTTGCTCCTTGATCCAGAAAAATGGCTTCCGCTTCAAATTCAAACATTGTGTTCAAAGATGGTGGTAGTAGCAACAAACCTCCATGCTTTGTTGGTGAATACTATGATTTCTGGAAAATTCGCATGCGTGCATACTTGGAAGCACAAGGGGAAGAAATATGGAATGCCGTTGAGAATGGTCCATTCATTCCTACAACGGTTGTGAATGATGTTGTCCAAGTAAAAATAAAAACATCTTGGACTGATGATGATAAGAAAAAATTGTTGTTTGACAAGAAGGCAATCAACATGCTTCATTCAGCCCTTGGCATGGATGAGTTCTTCCGAATTTCTCAATGCAAAACTGCAAAAGAAATTTGGGACACTCTAGAAGTAACCCATGAAGGCACAGAAGAAGTGAAGAGATCAAAACTGAACACTTTATCACAAGAATATGAATTGTTCAGAATGCAGCCCGGTGAATCAATTCTTGATTTACAAAAGAGATTCTCTCACTTAACAAACCACTTGATGGCTCTTGGAAAGACTTTCACAAATGATGAATTAAATCTCAAAGTCCTTAGATCATTAACAAGGGCTTGGCAACCAAAGGTGACTGCAATATCAGAAAAGAAAAGTCTTTCTAAAATGACTTCTGCCGCTTTGTTTGGTAAACTCCAAGAACATGAAATGGAACTTGGAAGATTGGAAAAGCATGAAGGGCAAGAGAAGAAGAACAAAAGCATTGCTCTAAGAGTTGAGTCAAAACAACAAAATGAAGGAGAAAGTTCTGATGAAGGTGAGACCATCAATCTTCTTGCAAAAAGTTTTAAAAAATTTCTTAAAAAGGACAAGTCCTTCAAGTTTGGTAATAAAAGAAAATCTTTCAAGAAGAATGAGGGCTCTACGTGAAACCAAAACATTACATGTTTTGGATGTGGGAAAGAAGGTCACATGAAAGCAAATTGTCCATCTTTTACAAACAAAAATGGTGACAAAGGAAAGAAAGAATTCAAGCAAAGGAGGGCCTACATTGCATGGGAAGAAAATGACATAAGTTCATCTTCTGAATCAGAGGATGAAGAGTATGCAAATCTTGCACTAATGGCATCTCATCACTCTGATGATGAACAAGAGGTTAGTGATTCTGAACTTGATATTAAACCTTCATATGATGAATTACAAAATGCATTTGATGAATTATATGAAGAATGTAGTAAACTTTCTAAAACTTGTGTAAAACAGAAGAAATTAATTGTTTCACTTGAAAGAAAAGTTTTTGATGCACAAGTGGATTTAGAAAAGGTCAAAAATTCTTCATGTAATAAATGTAAAGAACATGAAACAAAAATTATTAAATTAAATCAAGTAATAAAAAATTTTGAAAAAGGTCACAATAGTTTGGAAGATGTTCTTAGCAAACAAAGAGATTTAAAAAATAAAACCGGTCTTGGATTTTCAAATTTTGATAAGCCAAGTATAAGTAAAACAATCTTTGTTAAAGCAAGCACAACTTCCAACAACTTGGAACCAAAGAAAATGCATGTTGTAATTCCTCTTAAAAGTATGAATACTAGAAATAATTCTTATGGAAGAAATTATTCTAACAAGTCTTATAAGAAAACAAATTCTAAGGTTAGAAATAATGTCTCCAATGGAAGTAATTCTAGTGTATATCATGTTCAAAATTTATCATGTTTCTATTGCAACATAAAAGGCCATACTCCAAGTACTTGCTACATAAGAAACGTTGGAGTTCCTTATGGTGAATTTATTTGGGTAAAGAAAGGAATTACCACATAAGGACCCAAATCACAATGGGTACCTAGAAAGTTCTATTAATTGTCTTGTAGGTACTTGAAGACCATATGCAAAACTTGTCATATTTAGACCGGGTTCTTCAAGATATAAGACCATATGATATGGTTCGATTTATGATTTATGTGTGGTTAAATTATCTCTGCAACTTTGATGGAGAGATGAACACTTCTTTTTTACTAATGACCATGGTGAAAGGTACACAATTATTTTATATAGATATATGATGTCTTTTGTCTTCTAAATTCATGTATGGTATTAAATTAATGCATGCATGACTTAGAAACGATTCATGTTTGTGAATTTTGACAAGTATGAATAAGTTTGGTTTATCAGACATATTTGAATGCATATTAAATGTTAATTGTTGTTATTTCATGCTTGAAATGTTTAGCCTAAAACATGAACGTTACTTGCTAGTTTTTTACTGTTCATGGGTAAAAAGTTTTGGAATATAATTAATTAATTTAAATAAATATATTATGTCTGAATATTTGACTAATGTTATAACAGTAGCATATGTGACTTGTGAAAAAAATATCAATTTGATGCTTTAATGATGCTATTGTTTTGTGTGAGAAATCATTGTATTTAAAATATTGATCTCATATCATATGTGCAAAATAATTGTGAAGAAGATAAGATATTTTTACATAAAATTTGTTATTTCCCTTATATTACGACCCTTTGGATTTTACTCTTTTTCTTCTTTTTGATGATGTCAAAAGGGGGAGAAAGTGTAGGTATGTGCTTGTACTTTGACATTTTACAGGTTATCCAATTGCAAATCAAAGGGGGAGATATACAAGACAGGGGGAGCTTTCTTTGCACATCAATGTCAACATGATATGGTTTGTCATCATCAAAAAGGGGGAGATTGTGAAGAAGATTTCCTTCTAACTTTGGCTGGGTTTTGATGATAACAAACTCACATCACAAAAGAAGAAAAACTATGGAGGCACAAGATGAAGATTAAGAATGAAGATTAGTGTCTAGGCTTCTTGGTTATACACTTTGTAAGTATGGTCCTTATCTTTTGATTTATCATTCTTAACTTATGGAACAACTTAGAATGCTCAGAAAATAATTACAATCATTTTTTCTAAGTTCCCATATGAAGCAATGTCTAAAAATCTTTTGAAAATAAATCACACACTCACAATGTTTTCATATAAATGTGATTTTGCATAAAAAATATTTTTGCATGAAAAAACATAATTTATTATGGAAATTTTACAATAATTTTTTAGCATAAAAATAATGTTTATCATGCATTGAGAATTAAAATGGCACATAATCTTTTTGTTACCATTGGCTTTTATAAAGAAAATATTTTGTCTAATAAATCAAAGTGTGGCCAACGGCTAGTTACTATATTATTGAATCAAGTTAATATGCACATATTTATTTCATTTTGTATTAACGGCTATTTTTGGATTTAGTTTTTCTTGCAACAACTACTATATTTTAAATGCTTTTCATATTCAAATTTTATGAATGGGTGCCATTTTAAATTTGTGTCTTTTCATTTTAAACCATTTTTAAAAAAATAGTATTGTTTCATAAACAATTTTTTAGCCTCTATAAATTCAATTGTGAATCAAAGCAATAAACAAGACAATAACTTTCAACCTCTCAATTGTGAATTTTCAATATCACTTGCTTTCAAACTTTCATTCAAATTGTTTGGAAAACTTTGAACACACTTTCATATCATTATAAAAGTTTTCTGAGCACTAAGTTATAATCTGTTAAAGTGATATTGAGAAAGATAACAGCCATACAATTTATTATTCTTCAAAAACCATTGTTGTAAATTCTTGCCATAGTTTTGGTGAGAATTGTTG
This sequence comes from Medicago ruthenica, assembly GCA_018208015.1. Classification (NCBI taxonomy): domain Eukaryota; kingdom Viridiplantae; phylum Streptophyta; class Magnoliopsida; order Fabales; family Fabaceae; genus Medicago; species Medicago ruthenica. The sequence goes on from CM031377.1 coordinate 68,252,733, forward strand.
AAAGATAGTGGGGTGCTATCTTGTGTATGTTAGAAAGATTGTTAGGGGGTCTTGGGGAGAGATTGCTTGTAACAAAGATTCTAACATAGTGAATTCCTCACAGGGTTGTGGGGGAGTGGATGTACCATTAGGGGAACCACTATAATTTCTCTTGTGTTTTTCTCTTCCCTACACTCTTTATTTTTCCAAGCATTCGTTCATACATTCATACAAAATTCCGGAAAAATTTACAAGAACACAATAAACCAGAAAAATTATCCATTAAAAGTCATACAACCTAATTCACCCCCCCCCCCCCCCCCCTCTTAGGTTGCACTCTGAAATTACAATTGGCATCAGAGCAAGTTAAGGTAATTTGCTCCTTGATCCAGAAAAATGGCTTCCGCTTCAAATTCAAACATTGTGTTCAAAGATGGTGGTAGTAGCAACAAACCTCCATGCTTTGTTGGTGAATACTATGATTTCTGGAAAATTCGCATGCGTGCATACTTGGAAGCACAAGGGGAAGAAATATGGAATGCCGTTGAGAATGGTCCATTCATTCCTACAACGGTTGTGAATGATGTTGTCCAAGTAAAAATAAAAACATCTTGGACTGATGATGATAAGAAAAAATTGTTGTTTGACAAGAAGGCAATCAACATGCTTCATTCAGCCCTTGGCATGGATGAGTTCTTCCGAATTTCTCAATGCAAAACTGCAAAAGAAATTTGGGACACTCTAGAAGTAACCCATGAAGGCACAGAAGAAGTGAAGAGATCAAAACTGAACACTTTATCACAAGAATATGAATTGTTCAGAATGCAGCCCGGTGAATCAATTCTTGATTTACAAAAGAGATTCTCTCACTTAACAAACCACTTGATGGCTCTTGGAAAGACTTTCACAAATGATGAATTAAATCTCAAAGTCCTTAGATCATTAACAAGGGCTTGGCAACCAAAGGTGACTGCAATATCAGAAAAGAAAAGTCTTTCTAAAATGACTTCTGCCGCTTTGTTTGGTAAACTCCAAGAACATGAAATGGAACTTGGAAGATTGGAAAAGCATGAAGGGCAAGAGAAGAAGAACAAAAGCATTGCTCTAAGAGTTGAGTCAAAACAACAAAATGAAGGAGAAAGTTCTGATGAAGGTGAGACCATCAATCTTCTTGCAAAAAGTTTTAAAAAATTTCTTAAAAAGGACAAGTCCTTCAAGTTTGGTAATAAAAGAAAATCTTTCAAGAAGAATGAGGGCTCTACGTGAAACCAAAACATTACATGTTTTGGATGTGGGAAAGAAGGTCACATGAAAGCAAATTGTCCATCTTTTACAAACAAAAATGGTGACAAAGGAAAGAAAGAATTCAAGCAAAGGAGGGCCTACATTGCATGGGAAGAAAATGACATAAGTTCATCTTCTGAATCAGAGGATGAAGAGTATGCAAATCTTGCACTAATGGCATCTCATCACTCTGATGATGAACAAGAGGTTAGTGATTCTGAACTTGATATTAAACCTTCATATGATGAATTACAAAATGCATTTGATGAATTATATGAAGAATGTAGTAAACTTTCTAAAACTTGTGTAAAACAGAAGAAATTAATTGTTTCACTTGAAAGAAAAGTTTTTGATGCACAAGTGGATTTAGAAAAGGTCAAAAATTCTTCATGTAATAAATGTAAAGAACATGAAACAAAAATTATTAAATTAAATCAAGTAATAAAAAATTTTGAAAAAGGTCACAATAGTTTGGAAGATGTTCTTAGCAAACAAAGAGATTTAAAAAATAAAACCGGTCTTGGATTTTCAAATTTTGATAAGCCAAGTATAAGTAAAACAATCTTTGTTAAAGCAAGCACAACTTCCAACAACTTGGAACCAAAGAAAATGCATGTTGTAATTCCTCTTAAAAGTATGAATACTAGAAATAATTCTTATGGAAGAAATTATTCTAACAAGTCTTATAAGAAAACAAATTCTAAGGTTAGAAATAATGTCTCCAATGGAAGTAATTCTAGTGTATATCATGTTCAAAATTTATCATGTTTCTATTGCAACATAAAAGGCCATACTCCAAGTACTTGCTACATAAGAAACGTTGGAGTTCCTTATGGTGAATTTATTTGGGTAAAGAAAGGAATTACCACATAAGGACCCAAATCACAATGGGTACCTAGAAAGTTCTATTAATTGTCTTGTAGGTACTTGAAGACCATATGCAAAACTTGTCATATTTAGACCGGGTTCTTCAAGATATAAGACCATATGATATGGTTCGATTTATGATTTATGTGTGGTTAAATTATCTCTGCAACTTTGATGGAGAGATGAACACTTCTTTTTTACTAATGACCATGGTGAAAGGTACACAATTATTTTATATAGATATATGATGTCTTTTGTCTTCTAAATTCATGTATGGTATTAAATTAATGCATGCATGACTTAGAAACGATTCATGTTTGTGAATTTTGACAAGTATGAATAAGTTTGGTTTATCAGACATATTTGAATGCATATTAAATGTTAATTGTTGTTATTTCATGCTTGAAATGTTTAGCCTAAAACATGAACGTTACTTGCTAGTTTTTTACTGTTCATGGGTAAAAAGTTTTGGAATATAATTAATTAATTTAAATAAATATATTATGTCTGAATATTTGACTAATGTTATAACAGTAGCATATGTGACTTGTGAAAAAAATATCAATTTGATGCTTTAATGATGCTATTGTTTTGTGTGAGAAATCATTGTATTTAAAATATTGATCTCATATCATATGTGCAAAATAATTGTGAAGAAGATAAGATATTTTTACATAAAATTTGTTATTTCCCTTATATTACGACCCTTTGGATTTTACTCTTTTTCTTCTTTTTGATGATGTCAAAAGGGGGAGAAAGTGTAGGTATGTGCTTGTACTTTGACATTTTACAGGTTATCCAATTGCAAATCAAAGGGGGAGATATACAAGACAGGGGGAGCTTTCTTTGCACATCAATGTCAACATGATATGGTTTGTCATCATCAAAAAGGGGGAGATTGTGAAGAAGATTTCCTTCTAACTTTGGCTGGGTTTTGATGATAACAAACTCACATCACAAAAGAAGAAAAACTATGGAGGCACAAGATGAAGATTAAGAATGAAGATTAGTGTCTAGGCTTCTTGGTTATACACTTTGTAAGTATGGTCCTTATCTTTTGATTTATCATTCTTAACTTATGGAACAACTTAGAATGCTCAGAAAATAATTACAATCATTTTTTCTAAGTTCCCATATGAAGCAATGTCTAAAAATCTTTTGAAAATAAATCACACACTCACAATGTTTTCATATAAATGTGATTTTGCATAAAAAATATTTTTGCATGAAAAAACATAATTTATTATGGAAATTTTACAATAATTTTTTAGCATAAAAATAATGTTTATCATGCATTGAGAATTAAAATGGCACATAATCTTTTTGTTACCATTGGCTTTTATAAAGAAAATATTTTGTCTAATAAATCAAAGTGTGGCCAACGGCTAGTTACTATATTATTGAATCAAGTTAATATGCACATATTTATTTCATTTTGTATTAACGGCTATTTTTGGATTTAGTTTTTCTTGCAACAACTACTATATTTTAAATGCTTTTCATATTCAAATTTTATGAATGGGTGCCATTTTAAATTTGTGTCTTTTCATTTTAAACCATTTTTAAAAAAATAGTATTGTTTCATAAACAATTTTTTAGCCTCTATAAATTCAATTGTGAATCAAAGCAATAAACAAGACAATAACTTTCAACCTCTCAATTGTGAATTTTCAATATCACTTGCTTTCAAACTTTCATTCAAATTGTTTGGAAAACTTTGAACACACTTTCATATCATTATAAAAGTTTTCTGAGCACTAAGTTATAATCTGTTAAAGTGATATTGAGAAAGATAACAGCCATACAATTTATTATTCTTCAAAAACCATTGTTGTGAATTCTTGCCATAGTTTTGGTGAGAATTGTTGAAAGATAGTGGGGTGCTATCTTGTGTATGTTAGAAAGATTGTTAGGGGGTCTTGGGGAGAGATTGCTTGTAACAAAGATTCTAACATAGTGAATTCCTCACAGGGTTGTGGGGGAGTGGATGTACCATTAGGGGAACCACTATAATTTCTCTTGTGTTTTTCTCTTCCCTACACTCTTTATTTTTCCAAGCATTCGTTCATACATTCATACAAAATTCCGGAAAAATTTACAAGAACACAATAAACCAGAAAAATTATCCATTAAAAGTCATACAACCTAATTCACCCCCCCCCCCCCCCCCCCTCTTAGGTTGCACTCTGAAATTACACACACCAGTGGGACACGAATGGTTCATGCAAAGTTAAGACTAAGATTATTATTATTAAGTAGTGACTTTCATTGTTCACGCCAGTGGGACATGAAAGGTTCATGCATCAGTTTAAAGAATATTTATTCGCGTCTTCCGTCGTTCACGCCAGTGGGACACGGGAGGTATACGCATCAGTTAAGACTAATGTTAAGTCGTGTCTTCTGTTGTTCACGCCAGTGGGACACAGGAGGTTCACGCCAGTGGGACGTGTTATTCCGCAAGGATAACCGCACGACGACAAGAGGAGTCCGGTGTTAGCCTGATATGATAGGAATTTTCACCGGTTATCAGGGGAATGTGCTTCGGGGTTACTCCACCCGGGGGCATTCCGTAAAATGAACTCAGATAATATTGCTTGTTCAACGCTAACAGCTAACATAAAGACATGTATCAGTTAATATTTTATTATGTTATCAGACAGAGAATAGTTATCAGACAAGTATCAGATATCAGGTATCAGTTATCAGGCGGTGATCCTAGGTTTCCCCTCGATCACCCAGTTATCAGGACATAGTCTAGATCTCATGACTATTCAGTATCAGACTCATGACAGTGATCCTAGGTTTTCCCCTGATCACTAGATTAGCAGATGTAGTCCAGTCATGACTACCCAGTTTAGCAGGAACAGTCAGGTAGCCCTCTATGGGTAAGGTTAAGACTTGGCGATCATAGGTATCCCCAAGATTGCCGAGAGTAGGCACGGCGACCCTAGATTTTCCCCCGTGGTTGCCAACAGTAGGTTGGGTTGGAGCTCACTGAGACATTATGTTTCATCCCAATCCTTCTGGTGCAGGTTTACAGGTTAGCAAGAGATGTTCATGAAGATCTTCAGGAAGACGCTGGATGGAGTGCAGATGCTCGTCAAGGACTAGCTCAGGAGGTTGACAGATTATCTATGTATATGAGGATAATTGTATATGATATTTGGATATTCGTATAAACGAGCTATTTGTACACATTCAGTAGTTTTATATTGCATTTATTATTGAAAATTTTAATGTACCCAGTATCAGATTAATACACATGCTAAATATTCTAGATAATTTAGTATGGGTGTTACAATTGGTATCAGAGCAGGTCGATTCAGACCGTGCCTTGGGTCATTAAGAATTCAATAAAAGTAGTGGGACCATTGGGTTCCGGATGTTGTTCTAAAGGTCACATCTAGTTGAGCCTGATCAACTCAATCTAGTATATGACAGTTAGGATAAATGTCTGAGAGCTGAATGTGACCAAGGAGGAATGAAGTTTAAGAAGAGCGAAGATTAAGGTGATAGAATTTTAAGACGGAATTGGCGAAGAAGTATTCATGCCAAATGGTGGCCATCAACCATGAGGTAGCGAAGCCTGTTAGTGACAAGATTTCAGCAACATAAGAGATATTTAAAGGTAATGATGAAGTATCGAAGTTCAAGATCAATTAACTGGAGGGATTCGAAGGTAACCTAAGAGGTATGGTAAAACCATAGAGACCGTAATTGTTTCGAAAAGATTATGGGTATGAATTCTTATGGAAAAAGATAGACAGATTAGTAATGGGACTCAAACCCTCAGTAGATTCAGTATATGTAAAAGATGTGAACCTCCAGAAACCATAAGTCGTTTTAGAAGTTGACACAAGTGTTTGTGTGTGTGAACTTAAGTTGTCTTAAGCAAGCTTTCAGTTGGGTTGCGCAATGTTTTAGTGATTATACATAAAGAACTGGCCAAAAGATGGTTACGGAATTCAGGATATGGAAAGTAAAGTTAGAACCAGAGTATAAACTATTTGACAGGAACATTGTTGAACTTTTGACAGTTGTTGGAAACCGTTTACAGGTTCTGGCGTTTTATCGTGGAAGTAAGTGAGTATATGGTTTATGTCCGAAAGGAAGTACAATGTCAGGTGACGATCAATCAGTAAGTTAAACAGGTGGTTTAAGCCACAAGAGAATCAACGAACGTAAGATGAATCTACTGTGATAGCTACAAGTCATTAAGGAACAAGTCGGCCAGAGAATTTGATAATGGTGTATTACTCCTACTCCAAAGTGTTTTGTTAGACCAGAGTTGCGCAGCGGAAAAGTAATTCCAGGATGAGTTAACAAACAATTCTAAACTGAAGCTTAGAGAACAAGGATGCTTGTGTAGTCCTTGTCAGGTGAACCACAGAATATCAGTGAGCAGTGACGACTCGAACTTGTTATAAGTTCTAGAAGGAAATTTTAAAAGTAAAGCCGAGGGATATTTCAAACCTCGAGACTCGAGAGAAATGGAAATTGAAGCAGTTTAAGATTCTGTGATAAGAATGATATGTTTCTAGCACAATAAGTCTAGAGCAAGGAAAGTCACCACTAATGCGGTACTTGAAGGGTAAGTTTAGTCAAAAAGGGTTAAGTATAAGGCAACGTCAGAAAAAGTTGCACTTGCAAGACGGTAAATTTTTGAAATTGAAGCATTGATCAGAAACAACAATGCAGTGACATATGAGTTTAATTCACCTAGTACCTACAATCTGTCAACATGTCACCTGTATCAGGTTATGTTTAGTATTGTATATATATTTATCAGGCAGTGCTTAAACTACTCAGATAGTAGTGTAGCATATTTTCAGCCATGTGACGTGTTTTGGTAACAGTGGTACGCAATCAGGAATGTTTAAGTATGAAGGTTTTTACCAAAATAGAATTGTTGATATCACCATATCTTAGCTAGAGTGTTCCGAAATTCTTGAATTTTATGTTTATCAGTAAAAGAAGAAGAACTTTCATGCAGATTACAGGTCATTCGTAGTCTACCGTAAAGGGCTACGTAAGTTCAGGTTTTGATTAAAGGATTTAAAGTGTGCTATTTTGGTAGCAATCAAGTAGAGCTTCTTTTTGAAAATAAGGATCTTGGACTCGACGTCCAGAATGGGGAAATAAGTTTATGATGACGAGAGAATGTAACCACAATTCATGTTATACGGGTTGTTGTACACTTAAGAAATAAACACGAGTAACATTGGCGGGGCAAACCTGGCAAGCCAGTTGAAAGGCAAATCCCGGATGTTACAAAATGAATTAAAAGTAAAAGAAAAGATTCCCCAATTGATGTGGTAGTGTTTCAAATATGATAAGATCAAGAATAATGTTCCGTCAGTCGGACAAGGATGAGATGATGTATTGTGTACCCATCAGTAGTGTACACGTGCTCGCTTATGTATGTAAATTATATGCTATGAAATGTACTAGGTGGCGTTATGTGAGATGATTACTACTCACCACTCGGGCTAAACTTCTATGAGTTTGGATTTACCAATATAGAAAATATTTATGCTACGGCCAGAATTCGAGAATAGTAGTGACAAGAAAGATAGGAGATTAGTAAACTCCAAGTAAAGAAGAGTGATTTCTAAGTTATTAAGATAAGTGATGTCGTCGTATGAGACGAAAGATAAAAATAATAATTCATGGGAAATAAAAGTAGTGCAAGAAATCCACTGAAGAGTGGGAATATTTGAGGATAACGAGAACGATCTAATGTCGTCGAAGTAAGATTACATGGACTATGAAGGTATTTATAAGAATTAGTACAAGTGTCAGAGATGGACAACTCCAGATTGGATTTGCAAAAAGTGTATGAACCAGGAACATAGTCAAGCGAGTTGGATATGATGGTTCAGATAACCTCACATCCTACTACGTAAGAGTTAAGCAATTCACCGCGAGCATTTCAGTTAAAGGAAAAGTTGTCGAGTATATAATCAATGGATTCTGATAGGCAAGACGAACTGGAATTTTGGCTAGTAGAGGAAGTAGTATGAGAGATTCATTCTTATATGATAGAGGATTCTAAATTTCGAGGACGAAATTTCTTTAAGGGGGGTAGATTGTAATATCCCGCTTAAATGTAACAGTTATCAGTGTTAGAAACTTGCTAAGCAAGCATGGCAATTTTGTAATATGAAGCAATGGCATTTTCGTAAATAAAGGGAAGGAGGAGTTTATTTAAAAATGAGGGGGAAGATATTTTCTCTTCATTCTCTTCTCTCCTCTCTCTCTAATTCTGATTTCTTCTCCTCTCCTCCCTCAAACTCACGCCCTCCTCCACCTCTCATCAACCCATCAAGCTTTCATCCAATTCCTCGAGAGTTTTGAGCAAAACAAGCTTAGTTTTGGAAGCTAGGACAAGAGAAGTTGAAGAAGAATTAAAGGAAGGAGTAGGAGCAAGTTAAAGTTTGAAGTTCAGGATCTAACAAGCATCAAACAAGGCAAAGGTGAGCTCCCTAGGGTTTTATAACCCATTTGAGAGTTGTTTACTCTTAGAGTAATTTTTATTAAGTGCCCTAGATTATGTTAAGTGTTAATTCCTTGTTCCAGCCATGTTTAAATGATTTATAAGCTTAAGAAAATCCTTTTTATGCCATTTGGGAAGCTTGGGTGTGTTGGGATGGGTTGGAATGATGAAAAATATCAATTTTGAGATTTCTGAACCTGTCATGGTCGCTACAGCGAGCTGGAGCTCGCTACAGCGACCAGGCAGAATTTTATTCTGCCTACTGTCGCTACAAGCGCAGGCTTGTCGCTTCAAGCGCAGGCTTGTCGCTACAAGCGCGCAGGCCCAGACAGCACTTGACAGCTTTGCTGTTTTGGGTGTTCTGGGGCGTGTAGGCATGGTTTTCCGCATCCGTTTTCCCCACAAACATTTTAGAAACATTCTCCACCATTTTAACACATTCAAGAGGCTCCCAAAAGGATGAATATGTATGGAACAAGGATTGAACATTGATTTAGAATAGTTCAGAATTAAAGGGCAAAGCTTAGACGAATGCAGGAACTTCATTACAATGTTTAAGTAAGTTAGGGAAGTAGTTTCCCCACTTTAGATAATGGCTCATGAGAACGATGAGTCAAGAACCTGTTATAGGTTAAAGAGATTTAGAAGGGTACTCATCATGTACTAAGCACAAGATTGAATCTATATTCATAGTTAAGAACCTTTAATAGGTTAAGCATTCAAGAATGCATCAGATATGCAATAGACATAAGTTATATATATAAGAAGGATAAGAACAAGAATTAATCAGATATTAAGTCGTGGCCTTCGTCGTTCACGCCAGTGGGACACGAATGGTTCATGCAAAGTTAAGACTAAGATTATTATTATTAAGTAGTGACTTTCATTGTTCACGCCAGTGGGACATGAAAGGTTCATGCATCAGTTTAAAGAATATTTATTCGCGTCTTCCGTCGTTCACGCCAGTGGGACACGGGAGGTATACGCATCAGTTAAGACTAATGTTAAGTCGTGTCTTCTGTTGTTCACGCCAGTGGGACACAGGAGGTTCACGCCAGTGGGACGTGTTATTCCGCAAGGATAACCGCACGACGACAAGAGGAGTCCGGTGTTAGCCTGATATGATAGGAATTTTCACCGGTTATCAGGGGAATGTGCTTCGGGGTTACTCCACCCGGGGGCATTCCGTAAAATGAACTCAGATAATATTGCTTGTTCAACGCTAACAGCTAACATAAAGACATGTATCAGTTAATATTTTATTATGTTATCAGACAGAGAATAGTTATCAGACAAGTATCAGATATCAGGTATCAGTTATCAGGCGGTGATCCTAGGTTTCCCCTCGATCACCCAGTTATCAGGACATAGTCTAGATCTCATGACTATTCAGTATCAGACTCATGACAGTGATCCTAGGTTTTCCCCTGATCACTAGATTAGCAGATGTAGTCCAGTCATGACTACCCAGTTTAGCAGGAACAGTCAGGTAGCCCTCTATGGGTAAGGTTAAGACTTGGCGATCATAGGTATCCCCAAGATTGCCGAGAGTAGGCACGGCGACCCTAGATTTTCCCCCGTGGTTGCCAACAGTAGGTTGGGTTGGAGCTCACTGAGACATTATGTCTCATCCCAATCCTTCTGGTGCAGGTTTACAGGTTAGCAAGAGATGTTCATGAAGATCTTCAGGAAGACGCTGGATGGAGTGCAGATGCTCGTCAAGGACTAGCTCAGGAGGTTGACAGATTATCTATGTATATGAGGATAATTGTATATGATATTTGGATATTCGTATAAACGAGCTATTTGTACACATTCAGTAGTTTTATATTGCATTTATTATTGAAAATTTTAATGTACCCAGTATCAGATTAATACACATGCTAAATATTCTAGATAATTTAGTATGGGTGTTACAGTTCTAAAAGTGTCATACGTAATTTTTGTCATGCTTATACTTCGTTGGTTAGCGGAGGTTTACAGACCTCCCTTATATTGTCTTGTCAAGTGAAAATTTCCTCAATTAACAGTTGTACTATAAAAAACAATTTCATAATTTATAGCCGTTGTAAAATATGTAATTCATTTTTTTTTAAAGTATACACTCGAGGTTTTTAGTCAAATTCTGTCACTTCAACTTTATGTTTAATGTTTTTTACAACTTTAATTTTGTGTTTATATATCATAGTTTATTTTGGTGGTCCATCCGACCTTTTTTTTTTCCTGGCTCGTGGGTGCATAGAAAAGTGAGTGTCCCTAAAACATTTTTTTGGAGGGTTTGGTTTATGTCGACACCTTTGTTCTCTATTTTAGATTTTTATTATGATCTAATAGTTCTACATATAATCATATATGATGGAGTAATGTTAATATCTGTTGTATTTTACAATGCGAATATCCAGTGACGGAGCCATGAATTTTATAGAGCCTGGGCAAAATTTTAACCGCAAATTCACATGTGACATGATATATAAATAGTCATAAATTGAAATAAAAGAGACTCATCATTTTGTCAACAAAAGTACAATTTGAAATAAGAGAGATGAAACATAACCTGTCAATAGTTTGCTAAATAAAATTAGGAGGTAAATGCCCTTTCCGAGACCTCTTTACGGTGAATGTTCAAATAATATCAATATCATCAAGTGACTTGAATATCTCCCGTTCGGTGTAACATATCATCAAGTCATTGAACCACACATCGGTGATCTTGTTGCGTAATTTAGACTTGATAATCTTCATTGCTGAAAAAGCTCTTTCAATGGATGCTGTCGTCACTGGCAATATCAAAGTCAACTCAATGAGTTTGTAGACCAATGAAAATACCAAATGTTTATCAGTTTGAACCATCTTCATAGCCAAACTTTAAACATCTTCACAAGAAGAAAAGAAAGCATGCCTTTTCACTTGAACAATTACAATAACAATTAGCAAATTAACAATAACAAATTGAATCATTGCCTGCTAACAACAACAACAACAAGAAGTTTGCAATTCCTAATGGCTAATCCCTAATTCCAAATTTGTAAAACACAATTCTGAATTTATCAAGAACTCATCCAACAAGTAAAATATCAATTCAATCAACAAGTAACACTATCAATTCAAATATGCATAAACTTCATTAACTCAAGAAATAACTCACAATAATTTCTTTAGTCTAATCTTACTAATTGTCTCTCTATCTATAATAGTGTTCAGCCCCAAATTCTCATTCTTCTAAAACCCTTATTTCTACTCATGGACCATACCCAAGACAAAACCCCAAACAAAATCATAATTTAATTAAAGAACTCACCAATTAATGAAGAGAGAGCTTGGAATTTGAGGAAGAACAAGTGATTGCAAACAATACAAGAATTGGAACCCCTTTTTCTATCTCTCTTGCTGAACGGAATTTAAAGATGGAAGAGAGAAGATGAATTTCTTGCAATGAGAAATTGGTTTGTTTGGTGCAAGATGAAATTGGAGAATAATAATTGTATGAAATGGTTTTTGTGTAGAACAAAGTGGTTCCCCCTCCTTTTATGGTTCAACCACGAGAGAACATAGAGAAGGAGTAAGAAGTTCTATTTTTTTATGTTGGTTAATAGGCTATTGGGTTGGACCATATACAAAGAAAGTATGGGTTGAACCCGGGCATGTGCCCAGACTTGCTGGGGTAAAACCGCCCCTGCGAACATCGTCTAACAACTTGTTTGCAATCTAGTTTTAAATATGATGTTTCTCTAGCTAGAAGCGATAATCCATTGAAGAGATTGAAACAAACACCAAGCTTCACATGCAACTACTTGAATGTTAATGCGACGTCATTTTGTACTTACCATAACAAAACGACTCTGATCATCTCCCATACATTTCCTACCCTTGGACAAAAATGTTAATGAAAGTAGCTCTAATTATATTTAAAGAAACTATGTGGAGGAGGTTCCCCACAAATGTTAGAACACAAAGTGAACCTGGTTTAAGTCTTGTGAATTTGATTTTCATGTTGCCAAGAGTGGATCAAGTCCTTAATTAGCACGAATGATAACACCATCCACTGATTCTGATTTGTCATCCCAATCAAACACCTTTAAAACTCTTGCACTTCATGATAGCTCAACCATCTTACCCGACACTGATGATACAAATAAAATCACTTAGAAATCAAAGAATGTCATAGCTCTAAATCATATTCACAAGAAAGAAGAGATTATTATTAATGGTCATATTAAAAAACATATTAAATTGGTTAACAAAGAATATAAAAATAAGGGTCATGTACTAAGAAATCAAAATTAGAAATTTTAAAGAATATTTATAGACTTTTATAACATTGATTACACACATTTCAAGTCTTGATTACTGTATATAAATTTTTAACATATATCTTAAAAACACTTGTTTACATTTTTTCTAAAAACAAATACATGATACTATCTATATATATAAAACGTCTCACCGCTTGATACTACTCTTATTATTAATGATTAAATAATAAGAAGAATGTTGTCTCCGTGAGCATAACTCAGTTGGCAGGGACAATGCATTGTTTTACGCAGGGGCGGGGGTTCGAACCCAGACACCCCACTTATTCATCTTATAAGGTGAATTCTAACCACTAGACTACTTGACAAAAAAATAAGAAGAATGTTAATCAATGTTTAAGGGCTTTGATTAAACAACTCTACAAGTGGGTTCTTTGTAAAACGTGATGTAATTACTTGATTAAAAGTAAAAACAGAAGTTTTTAAAACAAAACTTTTATTTATGAATTTCTTAACCATTACCACCGAAGTACTCGTTAAGAAGACCTTGTATATACTACTAACTAATTCTTAAAGAAGTTGTAACTCTTATGTGAATTAAGGTAGTTTGTAACTAACTCCTAAAAGTAGTATGATACTAATTCACCAATGTATCTCTTAATCACTTGATATTATTTGTCTTCTAGTATAAGTATCTACACTTGACGAATGCAGAGTCATAATATAGCTGCGGAGAGAGGCTCCTCTGATATGATCCACTAGTGTCCTGTCACATCTTTCTTTCTTCTACTTTGATACAATTATTACTATCATTACCTCTTTTCACATACGTGTAGTTTTCTTCCTGCACCCCCCCATTCTCTCATCTCTCTATCTCTCTGATGAAAGAATAGTATCCTTTACAGCTTTACCTTCACAACAACAGTACTTTTAAACCATCCATTAAACTCTCTTTCCACTTTTATACAAACAAAAAAGAAAATCAAACTTCTCTTACTTATATGCTCTTTCACCCATTCCACTTCTGTTATAACATCCAAACTTCTAAACCTTTCATCATTCCTCAATATAACCAGTTTCTCTTCACTTCTTCTTCCGTATCTAGAAAGTAGTGAAACAGAAACATAGTAGTTTATTTATATATAGTGAGAGAGAGAGAAACAAAAATAAACATGGACTTTGGAGGGAACATGTTCTGTCTCAACAACAGAGATCAAAATAATACTAACAATAACGGTAACAGTAACGGTTTTACTTGGGGTAGTAGTAGTGGTAGCACTACTACTGGTACTGCATGGAACATGAATACTTTCAATGGTACATCGGAAAACAATTCAGTCTCCGCCGCCAACCGTAACGAGGCAGGTCTAGCTAACGCGCTTATGTATTTGCCTCAAAACGAAGACGGCGGACGACAGTATCGGAGTGCATATGGCGTAGGTGTGTCTAGGGGTCACGTGATGCCTGATCCACACCTCACGTGTTTGAAGTTGGGGAAGAGGCATTATTTTGAAGATGTGAGTGGTGGTGGTGGTGGTGGGTTGGCGGGGGAGAAGAAAGGGAAAGGAGGGTATTGTGGCGGTGGGAAGACGGCGGCGGTGGGGGGTTATACGGCGGTGACAAGGTGTCAGGTGGATGGGTGTAACGTGGCATTGATGAATGCTAAGGAGTATCATAGGAGACATAAGGTTTGTGAGATGCATTCAAAGGCACCAAAAGTTGTGGTGTTGGGTTTGGAGCAAAGATTCTGTCAACAGTGTAGCAGGTCAGTGTGTTACTCTGTCGTTATCTCATAATAGTACTACTGTGGAGTGTCTGAGGTTGAAACCCCGACTTCAATATATAATTGTCGAAACTATTATATTTTATTTTTATTTTATGTTCGAACCCGACTCCTGCATATAATTGTCGTTATGTTCAAGGGACTATTATATTTTATTTGTTACAAATAATGTTACTATGTATAATCCAATATATTTTTTAGTATGAACAAAAAATAAATCCATATTTACTAGTATAAAATAGTCCTTTAAAAAATGATTGGTACTTTTACTAAATCCAAATTTAGCAGTAAATATTATCTCATAATTCTACTAATTTTTTAGTATAATAAAAAACAAATTGATTAGTACTTTTACTAGTAATTTATAACTTATTATGCATTTGTAATTAATATTAATTTTTGGCTTTATTATATATCAATCATCGATAATGTTCATTTTACTTCTTAAAATGATTGTTGTAACCGACAAGTACGCACAATCCATTTGATCCATGCTTGATTGTTGGGGCACTTAATATTTACTTGCTATTTGACAAAAAAACATGATTGGTGTGACTGTTTTAATTTTCATTTTCATCGTTTTATTTATGTACTCTCCTGACCTGCAGAAAACGTACATGTATTTACGTTTGGTGTTGGAGGGAGTAGATGGTTTTTACCCTCTTTAAACCCAACAAATGTATTTGGTGTTGGTTGGAATAATAATGGTTTAGACGACAAAAGTGGAGATTCAAAGATAAACTACGGTTCTGAAAAAAAATATTCACCTTCAATCTCGGATTAGACCATAACAACAAATCCGCTATTGAAAAAAAGTCAAGTCTCACAAACACTCATTTTTTTTATTTTATTCTTTATAAAATAAACTTATAAGATGAAACTTAACTCATACTATGAGAAGTGCATCTTTTTATAAATTCTTATCAAGAATTCTATCTATCTAACGTTACACAATATGGATCTTAATCTTAGTGAATGTTTCTTCTATAGAGACAAAATGAATGAAAATCTAAGCTTCAAAAAGAAACCTATACAACTACAAAGTATTTCATTTATTATTACCAGAAAATTTCAAACATACAAAGATTATCTTTGAGTAGCTTTGAGGTTCAGATTTTTAGTGAAAAAATGAATTTATAATAATAATAATAATAATAATAATAATAATAATAATAATATTAATAAATGAAGAATAAATATAATATTTATTAAAAATGAACTCATATTCTACAGTTCATTGCTTCATTAAGTTATATCAATTTTTTTTTAAAATTTTTAGAGGCCTGGGTCTAAGGTGTAAAAATTATGTGGGAATAGATTTCTCATCTTTATTTTGTATTTGCACACAATGTTGTATGGTTTTTTAATTTATGTTTTTGGGATTTGTTCATTGGTTAATTGAGATAATTAATATAAAAAATGTGGTGGTGGGGACTGGTTCTTTAGGTTCCATGTTGTGTCAGAATTTGATGATTCAAAGAGAAGTTGTAGAAGGAGACTGGCAGGGCACAATGAGAGAAGAAGAAAGAGCTCCCATGATTCTGTTGGGAGGAATTCCTCACAAGGTAAGATTGTGTTTGTTCTTTGCGAACTTGCAACTTGACTCAATACTTATTGCAAAATCTACAATGAATTTTTTACCATGAATGCAATTGTATCTCATCTTCAATCTTCAATACTTTTTACCATGATGTATACTACCTAATACATTGAAAATAAATAAGAGTATGCAATTATTTTGGTCATTAAATGTATGCGATAGAATACAATAACATCATCGAATGTATCTTTTATTAGTATTTTGATGGACCAAAATAACAAATGGAAGACACTTTCAAAGAACAAACGAACTAACTAACGATAAACAAATTTGAGGAAGAAAAAACTAATGAAAAAATATTCTAGGAAACTTTTGTACTTCTGTTAATAAATGTCTTCCTAGAATGAAATTTCCACAATATATTGCATTTAAAGATAGATGATTTATAAGGTTAGATTTGCAATCTTATTATTGATGTGTTCTAAATGCATTCAAACGACCCAAGGTTTTCCATTTTGTTTATCTACTTAGGTAAAGTAATTGCATGTATTGCTATTTTTACAGAGAAAAGAAAATAATGTTTAGACATGTAATTTTCTTCATAGTAGACAATATGTTGATGGTTGGTGTTTTTTTATTTCTTGTAATCAGGTGGGTGTGCTCTCTCTCTTCTGTCATCTCGGACTGATTCATGGCTTTCACCGGCTGACCTCTCCGTAAGATGCAGTGCTGCATTAAGCGAATTGATAGCAGAAAATCGAGCATCGATAATGGCTAGGCAATATGTCTCAGACAGAGACTGGCATTTGCACCACCATGCCGTGGAAGACTACAAGGAGATCCAATCCGAGTCCAATTATTTCCCACAACATATGTTTCCGCAGACACATTAGTGATGGTTTCTTATGGCAAGGAGCTTGGATACGGATTTCTCTCAAATGCCAAAGTCATCGCAGTCGGTAAATCAAAATTGTTGGATGAAGATCAGACGCCTCATATATTGAGTTCTCTTAAATTTAGTTTAACAAGCTTAACATATAAATCGTCTGATCATCATCCAATTATTCAGACTTAATGGCTGTGGTGAATGTGTAGACTGCAGGAAATCTTGATCCAAGAACCATGGCCTAAAGTTTAGAGAAATAAACGTGCCTAAAAGGACAATTTTATGAAATTTTCAACCATTTAATATCCCTTAAAATAAAAGTTTAGAACTTTTTTTTTTCTTCCAGAATCTGGATGCTAATAACTTGTAAGATTGTATTTGCATCTCTAATTGTTGCAAAGCATTTGAAAATTTGTATTGTATTGAATTCCATTGCTTGAGAATTTTATTGAATAATTGTGATCACTCATGTTTTGCATGTCAACTCTCAGACGTTCATGTAGACAATGCGCTTTTGCTTTTAAACTTTATAGGCGACAGAAGTACCCATCATCAGTCTAATTTATAGTTGGATTTTTCTTTAATAGAAAAGGTTAGTAATTAGTTGTTAGATTAATATTTACTCATTAGTTTAATTATCAAGAATGTCGAAATTGCTTAGCTGGATGCCGACCCAGGATTTAGAACTCTTTAACCTTTAACGTAAAACAATTGAACTGCTCGACTTTCCCTTTGTCGTTAGCTTGTCTGATGTCCTTGAAAGTCATAGTGGGATGCTTGTAAATCACATTGAAATAAAACATCATTTTATTTGAGATTATGTTCAGAAAGGTGTTTTAGATATACAATTCATTGATACCGATCATCAATGAAATGATATATTCACCAAACTCTTAACAGACGAAAGATTTCACTTTATTAAGAAGAATCTGAACATGCATTTTATCTCTGAATGATGCTTGCCTCTGAATGTTGGCTCTGAGTCTAAGGGTCTTTCAGAATTATCTCTGGTCAGAGCCTCTGAATTAGTGCCTCTGATGAGAAGTGTCTTTTGAAGCCTTGAGCCTTTGAAGCTCAAAATCTGAGTTTAGTGACTCTCATGGTATAAGTGGAAAGGTTTATAACTGCTTTATTGACACATGTCCCATTTATATGTCACGTAACTGAGAAGTTGTCTAACGTGGTCATTAACTGTTGGCTAATAACTGTTGGACAATAATGCTTTTGTTTTGAATGCTTATTATCTCTTGCCCCTAGTTGTCTTTAATGTGTTTTGTATTAATCAACATCTGAATATCAACAATTTAACAAAACACTTAATCTCAATTCTCACACAGATTCACTCACTTCTCACACTTTCTTTTGTCAAGCCTTTTCTGAAAAATATCCAATCTTCTAAGAACCCTATTAGAACTTTAAAACTTCAGATATGACATCTTCATCATATAACCATCTGAGAGAATCAATGGAATTTGATAGTGGAAAATCTCTAAATATTAAGCCTAGAAGAATGCAACTTAGCAGGGGCGGCAGCACCCCCAGCAAGCCCGGGCACATGCCCGGGCTCAACCCATATTTTTTTTGGTTTTTAGCCCAACCCAATAACCCATTAACCCACTTCAAAAAATAAAAGGGCAAGGCAACAACAAAAACGCTGAAACGCGTGTTCTGCTTCCTAGTTCCTTCACTTCTGTTCTGCGATTTCACTTTCACAACAACAGTCAACAACTTCTGCTTGCCTCTGCATCTCCACTCTCCTCTGCCTCTCGCGCGCCCTCTCCACTCTTCAACTGAAGTTCTCTGCCACTCCACTCTCCTCTGCCTCTCGCGCGCCCTCTCCTCTCTGCCGACTGCCACCCCTGCTTCTGGTATTTTCCTTCTTTCTTTTCTTTTCTTGTTATTTTTTCTTTTCTTTTCTTTTAGTTTTAGGGATTTAGGAATTGATAATTCTGATTTCTGATTGTTATTAGGGATTAGAGTGGATTTTAGGTTAGGATTTAGGAATTGATAATTCTGGATTATGGATTTTAGGTTGGAATTCTGGATTATGGATTTTAGGGATTATGGCATTGCCAAAATTAAATAATCAGGAGGCTGTTTAGATTTTAGACATGGCATTGCCAAAATTAAATAATCAGGAGGCTGTTTAGGCTGTTTAGAATTAAATTAAATAATTCTGTTTTAGACATTTTGAAGAATCTTAATTTGTTGGACGAAAATAATGATTATGGCTGTTTAGACTTTTGATTGTTGTGAATTGTTATTTTTTTAGTGATGAGGATGTTTTTGGTTGATAGAACAAGAATTGAAAATGTGAATGTTGTGCAACCGGAAGCCGAAGTAGAAGTAGAAGAACCAACGCCTAATGTGGTCAATGAGTTTAATCCAAATGAGATTGTGCGTGATCCAGGTCGTAGGAAACAAGTACTTCAAGTGAAAAGGCATGCTTCATTTTCTTCTTGTGAAGATGTTCAAAGTTTGGCTATGAAAATGGTTCAAACTGAGAAACATTTGGTATTTCCATTGGTCTATAAACTCATTGAGTTGGCTTTGATATTGCCGGTGTCGACAGCATCCGTTGAAAGAGCTTTTTCAGCGATGAAGATTATCAAGTCTAAATTGCGCAACAAGATCAACGATGTGTGGCTCAATGACTTGATGATATGTTACACCGAGCGGGAGATATTCAAGTCACTTGATGATGTTGATATTATTCGAACATTCACTGCAAAGAGATCTCGGAAAGGATATTTACCTCCTAATTTTATTTAGCACACTATTGGTAGGTTATGTTTCATCTCTCTTATTTAGCACACTATTCGATTTATGACTATTTATATATTAGGTCACAATGTGAATTTATAATTTAAATTTTGCCCAGGCTACGTAAATTCTTGGCTCCGCCACAGCAACTTAGAGAACATGAATCAAAGGTTCAACCTGAGTTGACAGTGGATTTCGTATCTCTCAGTGCAAATGGGTACAACCTCAAGGATGCATTTGAACATCAGGGTTAGCTTACCTACTTCGAAATGTTGAATGGTCCTACACTATACGAATATGGTACGGTATTTATGGGTAAGAGCATAAGTGATTGATTAGTATGAAGTTGACAAGGAGTTGATGTAACAACCCAATTTTTAGCGTTAAATTTATCTGTTATTTTTAATTAGCGTTATTTATTTAATTATATTTGTTAATTGATTATTTGTGTGTGATTAGTGGGTTAGTGAAATTATTAGTACTAGAGTGGCATTTTTGTAAATATGTTAGGACTAGTAATTTGAATTTTAGAGAATAGTGGTGTATAATTAATATGAGGGGTTTAAGTGAAGTAAAAGTGTAGAGAAAATAATTGTAAGACAATTGTGACTAAGCCCATTAGTGAGAATAATCCTAAAACTATATTATAAAACTGATTATGAGTATGGGCATGTGTTTTGTTTGAGAATCATGAAGTTATGTTGAATAAGTTGTGATTTAAGTGATTTTGAGAAAAGTGATTAATTGAGTGAATTTGCTTAAGTTGCTACTGTTTTGATTATGTTGTTGCCTTATGATGAAAAGCATGCTAATCTATGTTGGTTGTGTGGCTTTGATGAGAATTAAGTTGTTATTGGTGGTGTTTTTGCTAAATTGACTTAATTAAGTGAAAATGAGTAAGTTGTTGCTGTTGGAATAGTTTGAATAGGTGTATATTATGATGTTGAACTTGATGAAATACTGTTGGTCTTGTTAAACAAGCTTAATTGTTAAGTTGTTGGTGAAAATGGAATTTAGAGACGAACTTTGAAATTTCCTAAAAAACTTTGAGAATTCATGTCAATTGATGTCTCCTTGTGTATCCATTGTTCAATTTAAGTGTATTGATCATATTGTTTGTAAAATGATTTTGAGTCAATTGGGATGAAAAATGGGATTTTTTGGTGGAGTTTGGGGCATTCCCGTGTGCGATGCCCTGTTTTCTGGTTGCCCAGAAAACAGGACTTCGCTCAACGAAGCTTCCTGATCGCTAAGCGACCTTAGCAGATACATCATCCGCTGTTCTTGCGTGTTTTGGCCTTTGGGGGACGTTTCCGGACGTCTCTGGGCATTCCTTTTGTGTTGTTTTGATGCTGTTTTGACATTTCATTGATGGATAATGATTGCTTGCGATGAATTGATTAAATGGTTTGATTTTGAGACGAACTTGGCGATTTTGTGAAATTGGATAATTGACGAAACATACTTAATAATAAATTACAATAGTATGAATGTAGTTGAATCATGAATATAATGTGGTGTAATACTAGGTTGAGGCAACCTTACTTAATTATTCATGAAATGTGGATTATGTGAGTTATGGTGAATAAATGCAAGATTGGAGTATTTATGATTAAAAGATGAATAAAGTTGATGAAATGCATTAATGTGAGATTGATGATTGTTGTATGTGGCTTAATGCATTATAGTTGAGATTTAAATGATGATGTTTTGAATTAAATGATGATGTGATGATAACATGAATTATGTGGATGTATTGATTTGATAATGCAATTGATAGTTGTGAAAGTTGCATGATTTATAGTTGTGTGCATTGTAAAGTCCATACGTGAACATTCATGCATTCATAGTCAGTCGATAGTTGCTTGATTTAAGATCAAGATTTGATAGTTGAGTGATTTAAGATCACTATTTGATAGTTGGGTGATTTTAGATCACTATTGATAGTTGGGTGATTTAAGATCACTATGGTACCATGCATGTAGAGTCGTATTAGGTGTAACAGCCCGATTTTTCGTATTTTATTTATTTAATTATTTTATGTGTGCTTAATTGTTTATTTTGGTGATTTATTGAATTTTGGGAGTTGAAGGGTATTTTAGTAATTTTGAGGGCGAGTGGCATAATTGTAATATGTTAGAAATTCAGAATTTGAAAATAGTGGTGTATAAGTAATGAGAGAGGAGGGGGAGTTAAGTGTAGTAATTGTGCAGAGAAAATAATTATGAGTTAATTGTGACAAAACCCATTAGTGGGAATAACCTGGAAACTTGTTATAAATACATTAGTTAGTTGTGGTGGTGAATTAGGTTAACATTTCACAAAACTTTTTGAGAGAGGCTAGAGAGAGAGGAAGGGAGAAGAAACTTGGTGAAGAGGAAAAGCTTGGGAGAAGAGCAATTTCAAGTGGGTTAGCAAGAGAAGTGAAGAATCAAGGTAAGAGGGAATATTATCTTCATTAATTGGTTTTAATAAGCTTGGGGTATGTTTGGGAGTTGTAGCTTATGATTAATTGTTGCTGAATTGTTGTGATTTTCGTGCTTATTATTATTGATTAAATTAAGCATGTCAAAACTTGATAATTACATGCTTTCTTCATCGTAAACTTCATTTTTCATTATATTAAGTTGATACTTTCATGAATTTTGATGTTTGTGATGATTAATATGATGATTAAGTGTTGTTTGGTGATTTTGTAATTGATTATGAGTATGGGTATGTAATTTGTTTGAGAAATCATGAAGTTATGTGGAATAAGTTGTGAGTTAAGTGATTTTGGAAAAAGTGCTTATTTAACTTGTTGGATATTTGGTTGTTGGCTACATGTTTTGCTAAAATCAAATGTACAAGCAGTTTGTCTTCAGAAGCTGAAATGTGCCTTCAGAAGCTAAAAACAGAATTTCAGAAGCTGGAAATGTTCATCAGAAGCTGAACTGGTTCTTCAGAAGCTGACCGTACACTTCAGAAGCTGAACAATACTTCAGACGCACTGTTCAGAAGCTGACTTTCGTTGACCTTTAGACGCACTGTTCAGACGCTGACTTTTGTTGACCTTCAGACGCACTGTTCAGACGCTAACTTTCGTTGACCTTCAGACGCACTGTTCAGACGCTGACTTTCGTTGACCTTCAGAAGCTGCATTTCAGAAGCACGTTTTCTGCGTTCTTTCTTGTGTCTTGGAGCTGTTTTATTCTCTAACAGTATCTTTCGAAGGTTTGATTGAAGATTTATCTAAGCTGATGTTTCTAGAAGGCAGATTAATTCGCGTGAAGATATTGATTGAAGATTTGTTTCTTTTATTTAAAAAAATATTTTCAAAGCAATCTTTGGAAAATATATTTCTAAAATATATTTGCTTCTATGAGCTTCTAAAGAATTTTAGAACAATATCTGTTGAAGATTATTTTGTTCAGAATTATGTGCTGCTGAAGACTATATAAGGAGGACGATGCCTTGGGCTTTGTTTTGTACACCACTCAAAGTGTTTAGAGTTGGTTGTTTTTATTGAGTTGTAATCACTCAAAGCTTTTAAGCAAGAGTGACTGTTTTATGTTTTGAAGAGTGTCTTCAACTTAGTTGTTTTGTTTAGAGTCTGATAATCACTGGGGCAGTGATTACTTGAGAGGGAAGTAAGAGGGTTCTTATATCTAGGAGTTCCTAGGTAGAAATACCACGGGTAGTGATTAAGTGAGAAGGGGCTGTGAAACAGGGGCTGTTGTCATAGGGGCTGTGAAACAGGGGCTGTGTCATAGGACTTCGAATTGATACTATTATAGTGGATTTCCTTCCTGGCTTGGTAGCCTCCAGACGTAGGTGTGTTTGTCACCGAACTGGGTTAACAAATCAACTGTGTTATTTTATTTTCTGTCCTAATTTTGCTGCTTCTGATACGTACTCTGTTCTGCGTTTTTGCACTCTGTTTTACTATCAGTTTCAGGTCCTGCTAGGAATTTCATAACTGAATCTGCTTAATTTGCTGCTGTTAGTTTGTGTTGCTTTTAAGAATAGGGTTGTAATCAAAAGACTATGTTTATTGTGTGGTTTGCTGTGAATAAGTTGTTGTTGTTGGTGTTTTGGTGAAAATGACTTAATTAAGTGAAAATGAATAAGCTGTTGTTAAACTGAGAAAATTGATGTTGAAATAGTTGTAGTAGGTGTATGTAGTGATGTTAAACATGTTGGAATGAAGTTATTTAAGCTGGGTATGTTTGTTTGTTAAGTTTTTGTAAAAATGAGATTTTGAGACGAACTTTGAAAATTAACTGAAAACCTTGTGAAATCCATATCAATTGATGTGTTGTTGTGTAATCATTGTTCAATTTGAGTGTATTGATCATGATTAATATTTGTAAACTGATTTTGGGCCAAGGGGAATGAAAAATGAGATTTTTGGGGGAAATTTAGAGAGTTCCCGCAGGGGGAAACCCTGTTTTCTGGGTTCCCTCGTCGTGGCGCACTGTGGCAGCAACAACATTTTGCTGTTCTGTCCATTTTTTCGCTAGTTTCTGTTTTGAATTGAGTTTCGGTGTAAACATGAAAGTTGTAGATATAGATGTTAGCTTTCATTTTCCGTTGGTTGGATTTCATTTAGATTTCTAGAACTTGAGTTATGATCAAAATACTACACATAGGTCATGACACATCTTTCGTGAAAATTTCCGCATACTTTTTCAATGAATCTTGAAACATCCTTAAAATTAATGATGAGTCTAAGGAATCATTTAGAGTTAATAAATGAGTAGGTAATTATGAATTTGCGATCTTTAATGATGATTGGTGTAGTTTGTGTGATTAAATCATGAAACTTGAATTATGTGAATAATGAAGTTTGTAAACACTTGATGTTGTAATAATTGACATGTGTTGCTGTTTATACACGATATTGATGATGCTATTAATGATGTTATGATGATTAAGCATGATGAATGTGATGAAATGATGTTATGATGATTAAGCATGACGATGGTGATAAAATAATGTTGTGATGATAACATGATTTGTATTGTATAGATGTATTGATTTGATAATGCAATAGTGACGATGTGAAGATACGTTATATGATGGAGTGAATTATATAACAACATGATGAGTGCATTGTCGAGTCTATACATGGTGTCCATGCATACATAGTCAGTCGAGTTGTGAATTGATGACAACATGCCGATGGTTTTAATAATCCAACATGCGGAAGGTTTTAATAATCCAACATGCCGAGGGTTTTGATAATCCAACATGCCGAGGGTTCTAGTAATCCAACATGTTGAGGGATCCGATATCCAAAAAGCGACGATGTTTGGTACCACATGCATTTAGAGTCGTTTAGGAAGATTGCATAAGTATGAGTCTTATGTATTAATGTGTTGATGATAATTTGTGCATCTAATTGGTAAGTGTGCATTGAAATGTGATATGATGAATTGTCCTAATGGACTTGATAATTGTTTATCGATGAGGGTATGAATTGAATGATTGTAAATGGTGACTTGATATGATGGTGTAGTTAGACTTGTAGGAGAATATGATTATGAGTTACATGTTCTTGAATTTCTGATAATTAAATTTGTTATGTTTGAATATTGTTGTTGATATGAATATTGTCTAAACTACACTTGTTTATTCTTTCTTATTAATGAATGTATATCTTACCCTCCAGTGGCTTTGTTGTCGCCTCATCCCTTGTGGATGTAGATTTGCAGGATTAAGTACTTTGCTATCGATGAGTCGTGATGGGTTGTGACTTGACGCCTAGCTCATGTTTTTATGCTTTACTTGGAGACGTCTAGAACTAGGAGCTCTGATTAAGATGTCTTTTGGGGATTTTATTTTCGTACTCTGTTGGATTTATTTTGAGTGATCTTTATGATCCAGATACTTATGTATTTATTTTGAGATGTTTTGAGATGACCCGAGATGATTATATGTATGTTGAGATATTCCGCTGCGATATGTTTATTTTTATTGATGAGCTTTTCATATTATATGTTTAATATGAGTTTTATGAAGAAATGTAAGGTTCTGATTGCATGTTAGATGTTTATTTATCGTTGATTAATAGTCTCGGGGATCAGGGTCTTTACATTAGGCGCCTTACATTCACACGAGTCGTGTTTGGTAATGTTTTGGTGTGAACTTGTGCATTTATGTGGTAAATGTCAAATCGTTGGATTGTGGAATCATGAATGACTTATAGTTGCTTTGATGATGAATTATAGTTGAGATTATGATATAAATGTGTTGATGATGAATTATAGTTGAGATTATGATTTAATTGTTAACGATGCATTAATGAGTTGATAATTAATTAATGACGAGGGTATAATATAAATTATGATTTATGCATGAGTAATAAGCAGGCTTTTAGTGTTGATGAATAATTAAATGTTAAATGATGTTGTTGCCTGAAACCTATATGCGTTTATTGTATTCATTTGTTGAATGTATATCTTACCATCTAGTGGCTTTATTGTTGCGTCATCCATGAGTTCAACCCTTATGGATGTAGACTTGCAGGTCGAGGATTAGTTGCTCGGTGACTTGTGTTGAGGATGGCGTCACGCCTATTCTCCGTTTATGTCACTTTTTCTGTCGAGGATGTCTAGATTAGGTGCCCTGATCTAGGAGTCCGGGATTTATTTTCTTGTTGAATTTTTATATGGATGTATTTATTTGAGTTATTGATGTTGAGACCCGAGATGATTATGATGTTGAAATGTTTTATTTCCGCTGTGCTGTGATGATTATTGATGAGATTTTCTTTATGCGAAATTGTATGAGTTATAAGGTGATTTGTTAGATTCTGATTAGTTGTGTTGCATGATTTATCGCTTAATTAGTAGTCTCGGGGATCATGGTCTTACAATGTGGTATCAGAGCTGGTCGGTCTAGTTCGGGCCAATACTTGGTTACTTGTGTCTTATCATTGTTTGTATGGTGTAAAGATTTACACAGTACAGTATTTTATCAACCTAAAAGAATGAAGTAAAGCTTGAAAAGATTTTAAAATACTATTTAACTTCATTTTTGTCTTTTCTTACTTATATTTCATTCTATTGTTGGGTTTCTTATCATTATTCTTTTTACTTGAGATTCTATATTGTATTTTCCGACACGAAATTTCTTCATCTTTGTATTATTCTCTCTATACAAGAGAAATGTTGATAGTAAATAATAAATTTTTCTTGCATGCAAAAAAATATTGGAGAATTAAAGTATTTTATATAATATTTTAAATTGGAGTATTATAATATTACTTAACAATAATTGTAATAAAAATTTATTCACAAAAAAATGTATAACATATAATGTAATGAAAATATTAAATGCTGTACTTGTTGAAATTCTACTACTTTAAATATTATATGTCTTTTCTAGTTTTGACAAACATTAGAAATTATGATAGTTTCTTTTGAATTTGTAACATATTTTTAAGAGTTATCATTTTGTTAGATTTTGTATTTTTGTTTTTAATTTAATATTATTATAATAATTATGTTAGAAATTATTAATTGAAAAGAATAATATTATAAAAGCACTCTTTGAAATGTTATGCTTTTTAGCGAATAATTTCTATTTCAATTGTTACAAATAATAATAAAATATTAAAAAAATACATAATCTAATTAAGTAAAACAAAAATACAAATATGTTGGAAATTAAAAATACAACATTATAATTGTTAATGTTTATATTAAATAGAAGACAAAACTAATATTTAAACTAGTATTTTTAACAAATATAACATTTAATGTTTTCATTTCAACAAATGTTATTATTTTTAGTGAGTTTTTATTTTATTTTAATTCTTCTATTAAATACAATTATAAAATAAAAGAAATCAAAATATAATATCATATAAAATATGCCATTCATTTTCCACAATCCAATTTGAGAAGCTGGGTGAGCCTTTATCATACAAAATGAACGTATTGATTACGTATTTGGTTGATCAAGGTATCAAATCACCACTTTACAAAAGTTTTAACAATTTAATTACCCCTTTGATTTCAAAATTGCTATTTATATAAAAGAAAATGCAGTTGCAAATGGCATTATTTCTCATCTTAAGTGAAAAGAGTTTTAGTTGATTGTGTTTTTACCACCCCAGCCAATGAAAAAAGTTATCATATGAATTGAAGTCCCGTTGACGTAATCGAATATCAGAAGGTTGTGGGTCAAGCTCTACATTTGAAGTGTCAAGGTCAAGATTTTAAAACTCTTCAAATTCGTTCTTCTTTTGAGTGTTAAGGTAAAGATTTTGGCACTCTTCGATATCGTTTTTCTTTGTAGTGCCAAGGATACGATTTTCGCATTACTGGATATCTTTCTTCAATTTATCTAGTCCTAGATGAGCTTATGCGGATTGACTAGGTTGATTATGTTATTTGAATTTTCCTCGTACCTTTTGGAAGACTGGATTTGAATCAATTCTGCCAACAAAGGGAATGTTTCCATAAATTGTTGTTAATCCAACAAATTCTGCGACAGGTCAATGTTATCAACACCTTCCTTGAATTGAGTTTCTACCATGGACAATTAATTTGTGCAAGCTCTTCATAGTCATCGTTACTATCAAGTAGCTATTCTAACTGATGAAGATTTGGTAGAATTTGAAGAATATCATCAAATTCTTGTTCTTCTCTACATCTTAACATTGTTTCTCATTAAAAGGAGTTTCAGCAATCACTTAAATTGGAGTGATAAGACCTACTTTTATGATAGTTGCTTTCACGGTTTTAGGAACGTCCTGGTTATCTTTTAATTTTAGCTTGTTGTTGCTGGAAAAATACTTTGGATATAACTTACTCCCATCCATTTCATCCACTTATGTTCAAGACGATATTGATAAATAATCCATTTAGTTTTCTCAAATTTTCCTCCATTGTCTGGAGTCATATAAAGAACCATAATCTTTTTATAGCCTTGTTAAAGCTCTATCAAGATGATAGGTTTAGTTCTTCTAGTCTTGTGCCAACATACATCACCAAAAGCTTGACCACATGTTTTTCAATGTTTTTGACTTCAAGTATTATAAGCTTTGATAATAACCAAAATAAAGTGTGCATCGAAGACAAAAGAAAAAGTTAAATGGGAAAGCAATCCTACCACAGTTTTCCCAAAATGTCAACATGTTATTGACAACAGTGATGTAACACAAGAGCGGATTGGATTACTTAAAGGTGTTAAATTCGGTCCATCTGTTCAAGAGATAATATGGCACTTGCTTGAAAAGTCGGTGAAGGAAAATTTAAAATCCCACTTTTTCATTAATGAATTTACCACCACTCTTGAAAGTTGGTGATGATATTTGTTATACTCATCCTACATGTTTATCCGGGCGTTTCACAAGATGGGATTGCTGGTAAGAGCGTAGGATGAGTATAACAAATACCACCATCCACTTCAAGAGTAGCGATAAATTCACTAGTGAATGGGCGGGGTTTTAATTTTCAGTCACCATCTTTTCAAGAAAGTGCAATATTATCTCTTGAACAAATGGATCAAATATAACACCTGTAGGTAATCCAAGCCAGTTTTGTGTTAAATCATTGTTGTCAATAGCATTTTGACAATTTGGGAAAACTATGGTAGGTTTACTGTCCCATTTAACTATTTCGGCTGCTTCATATGCTCACTTTAATTTGTTTTCAACCAAAGCTGATAATACTCGAAGTCGAAAGCATCATAAAATATTTCATCAGGATCTTGGTGATGTCTGTTGGCACAAGACTGGAAGAACTAAAATTATCATCTTGAACGAGCTTCAACAAGGCTATAAGAAGATTATGGTTCTTTATATGACTCCAGACAATGGAGGAAAAGATGAGAAAACTAAATGGGTTATGCATCAATACGATCTTGGAACAAAAGAGGATGAAAGGGAAGGGGAGTATGTTATATCCAAAGTATTTTACCAGCAGTAACAAGCTAAATTGGGTGAAAAAGATGACCAGGATATTCCTAAAACCACGAAATCAACTATTGTAGAAGTAGGTCATGTCACTCCAACTTCAGTGACTCCTGAACCTCCTCAAAATGAGTAGAAATGTACAGATGTAGATGAAGAACAAGAATCTCATCATATTGCTCAAATTCTACCAAATCTTCCTCGGTTAGAATGGTTGCTTGATAGTCAAGATGATTGTGAAGAGCTTGCAAAAATTGGCATGTCAATAGTAGAAACCCAATTTAATGAAGGGATCTATAACATTGACATGTCGTAGAATCTATTGGATTCACAACAACATATGGAAACATTTCCCTTGTTGGAAAAATTCTTTAAAGCCAGTCTCCCAAATGGGGCAAGAAGAAAGTCAAAAACAAAAACGACCTCATCTAGGAGCAGAGCAATTGAAGAAAGATATCCAAGAGGGACAAGATATCGTCCTTGACACTACAAAGCATAGTGATATCGAAGAGCGTCAAAATCTTGACCTTAACACTCAAAAGCATAACAAATTTGAAGAGTTTCAAAATCTTTACCTTGACACTGCAAATGTAGAGCTTGACTCACAACCTTCTGATATTCGATGAATTCAATTAGACTTCAGTTCACAAGATGACTTTATCACTTATGCGGATTGACTAGATCGAGCTTATGCGGATTGACTAGGTTGTTTCTGTTATTTGAATTTTCCTCGTATCTTTTGGAAGACTGGATTTGAACCAATCCTGCCAACAAAGGTAATGTTTCCATAAATTGTTGTCAATCCAACAAATTCTGCGACAGGTCAATGTTATCAACACCTTCCTTGAATTGAGTTTCTACCATGGACAAGTTAATTTGTGCAAGATCTTCATAGTCATCCTTACTATCAAGTAGCTATTCTAACTGATGAAGATTTGGTAGAATTAGATGAATATGATCAAATTCTTGTTCTTATCTCTACATCTTAACATTGTTTCTCGTTAAAAGGAGTTTCAACAATCACTTAATTTGGAGTGATAAGACCTACTTTTATGATAGTTGCTTTCACGGTTTTAGGAACGTCCTGGTTATCTTTTAATTTTAGCTTGTTGTTGCTGGTAAAATACTTTGGATATAACTTACTCCCATCCTTTTCATCCACTTCTGTTCAAGACGATATTGATAAATAATCCATATAGTTTTCTCAAATTTTCCTTCATTGTCTGGAGTCATATAAAGAACCATAATCTTCTTATAACCTTGTTAAAGCTCTATCAAGATGATAGGTTTAGTTCTTCTAGTCTTGTGCCAACATACATCACCAAATGCTTGACCATATGTATTTCAATGTTTTTGACTTCAAGTATTATAAGCTTCGATAATAACCAAAATAAAGTGTGCATCGAAGACAAAATAAAAAGTTAAATGGGAAAGCAACCCTACCAGAGTTTTCCCAAATTGTCAACATGTTATTGACAACAGTGATGTAACACAAGAGCAGATTGGATTACTTAAAGGTGTTAAATTCGGTCCATCTGTTCAAGAGATAATATGGCACTTGCTTGAAAAGTCGGTGAAGGAAAATTTAAAATCCCACTTTTTCATTAATGAATTTACCACCACTCTTGAAAGTTGGTGATGATATTTGTTATACTCATCCTACGTGTTTATCAGGTGTTTCACAAGATGGGATTGCTGGTAAGAGCGTAGGATGAGTATAACAAATACCACCATCCACTTCAAGAGTAGCGATAAATTCATTAGTGAATGGGCGGGGTTTTAATTTTCAGTCACCATCTTTTCAAGAAAGTGCAATATTATCTCTTGAACAAATGGATCGAATATAACACCTGTAGGTAATCCAAGCCACTTTTGTGTTAAATCATTGTTGTCAATAGCATTTTGACAATTTGGGAAAACTATGGTAGGTTTACTGTCCCATTTAACTATTTCGGCTGCTTCATATGCTCACTTTAATTTGTTTTCAACCAAAGCTGATAATACTCGAAGTCGAAAGCATCATAAAATATTTCATCAAGATTTTGGTGATGTCTGTTGGCACAAGACTGGAAGAACTAAAATTATCATCTTGAACGAGCTTCAACAAGGCTATAAGAAGATTATGGTTCTTTATATGACTCCAGACAATGGAGGAAAAGATGAGAAAACTAAATGGGTTATGCATCAATACCATCTTGGAACAAAAGAGGATGAAAGGGAAGGGGAGTATGTTATATCCAAAGTATTTTACCAGCAGTAAC
Source organism: Medicago ruthenica (assembly GCA_018208015.1). NCBI lineage: Eukaryota > Viridiplantae > Streptophyta > Magnoliopsida > Fabales > Fabaceae > Medicago > Medicago ruthenica. Next base: position 68,284,746 of record CM031377.1, read on the forward strand.
AAGCTAAATTGGGTGAAAAAGATGACCAGGATATTCCTAAAACCATGAAATCAACTATTGTAGAAGTAGGTCATGTCACTCCAAGTTCAGTGACTCCTGAACCTCCTCAAAATGAGAAGAAATGTACAGATGTAGATCAAGAACAAGAATTTCATCATATTGCTCCGATTCTACCAAATCTTCCTCGGTTAGAATGGCTACTTGATAGTCAAGATGATTGTGAAGAGCTTGCAAAAATTGGCATGTCAATAGTAGAAACCCAATTTAACGAAGGGATCTATAACATTGACATGTCGTAGAATCTATTGGATTCACAACAACATATGGAAACATTTCCCTTGTTGGAAAAATTCTTTAAAGCCAGTCTCCCAAATGGGGCAAGAAAAAAGTCAAAAACAAAAACGACCTCATCTAGGAGCAGAGCAATTGAAGAAAGATATCCAAGAGTGACAAGATCTCGTCCTTGACACTACAAAGCATAGTGATATGGAAGAGCGTCAAAATCTTGACCTTAACACTCAAAAGCATAACAAATTTGAAGAGTTTCAAAATCTTTACCTTGACACTGCAAATGTAGAGCTTGACTCACAACCTTCTGATATTCGTGAATTCAATTGGACTTCAGTTCACAAGATGATTCTATCACTTATGCGGATTGACTAGATCGAGCTTATGCAGATTGACTAGGTTGTTTCTGTTATTTGAATTTTCCTCGTCCCTTTTGGAAGACTAGATTTGAACCAATTCTGCCAACAAAGGTAATGTTTCCATAAATTGTTGTCAATCCAACAAATTCTGCGACAGGTCAATGTTATCAACACCTTCCTTGAATTGAATTTCTACCATGGACAAGTTAATTTGTGCAAGCTCTTCATAGTCATCCTTACTATCAAGTAGCTATTCTAACTGATGAAAATTTGGTAGAATTAGATGAATATGATCAAATTCTTGTTCTTATCTCTACATCCTAACATTGTTTCTCGTTAAAAGGAGTTTCAACAATCACTTAATTTGGAGTGATAAGACCTACTTTTATGACAGTTGCTTTCACAGTTTTAGGAACGTCCTGGTTTTCTTTTAATTTTAGCTTGTTGTTGCTGGAAAAATACTTTGGATATAACTTACTCCCATCCTTTTCATCCACTTCTGTTCAAGACGATATTGATAAATAATCCATTTAGTTTTCTCAAATTTTCCTCCATTGTCTAGAGTCATATAAAGAACCATAATCTTCTTATAACCTTATTAAAGCTCTATCAAGATGATAGGTTTAGTTCTTCTAGTCTTGTGCCAACATACATCACCAAAAGCTTGACCATATGTTTTTCGATGTTTTTGACTTCAAGTATTATAAGCTTCGATAATAACCAAAATAAAGTGTGCATCGAAGACAAAATAAAAAGATAAATGGGAAAGCAACCCTAGCAGAGTTTTCCCAAATTGTCAACATGTTATTGACAACAGTGATGTAACACAAGAGCAGATTGGATTACTTAAAGGTGTTAAATTCGGTCCATCTGTTCAAGAGATAATATGGCACTTGCTTGAAAAGTCGGTGAAGGAAAATTTAAAATCCCACTTTTTCATTAATGAATTTACCACCACTCTTGAAATTTGGTGATGATATTTGTTATACTCATCCTACGTGTTTATCAGGTGTTTCACAAGATGGGATTGCTGGTAAGAGCGTAGGATGAGTATAACAAATACCACCATCCACTTCAAGAGTAGTGATAAATTCATTAGTGAATGGGCGGGGTTTTAATTTTTAGTCACCATCTTTTCAAGAAAGTGCAATATTATCTCTTGAACAAATGGATCAAATATAACACCTGTAGGTAATCCAAGCCACTTTTGTGTTAAATCATTGTTGTCAATAGCATTTTGACAATTTGGGAAAACTATGGTAGGTTTACTGTCCCATTTAACTATTTCGGCTGCTTCATATGCTCACTTTAATTTGTTTTCAACCAAAGCTGATAATACTCGAAGTCGAAAGCATCATAAAATATTTCATCAAGATTTTGGTGATGTCTGTTGGCAAAGATTGGAAGAACTAAAATTATCATCTTGAACGAGCTTCAACAAGGCTATAAGAAGATTATGGTTCTTTATATGACTCCAGACAATGGAGGAAAAGATGAGAAAACTAAATGGGTTATGCATCAATACCATCTTGGAACAAAAGAGGATGAAAGGGAAGGGGAGTATGTTATATCCAAAGTATTTTACCAGCAGTAACAAGCTAAATTGGGTGAAAAAGATGACCAGGATATTCCTAAAACCATGAAATCAACTATTGTAGAAGTAGGTCATGTCACTCCAAGTTCAGTGACTCCTGAACCTCCTCAAAATGAGAAGAAATGTACAGATGTAGATCAAGAACAAGAATTTCATCATATTGCTCCGATTCTACCAAATCTTCCTCGGTTAGAATGGCTACTTGATAGTCAAGATGATTGTGAAGAGCTTGCAAAAATTGGCATGTCAATAGTAGAAACCCAATTTAACGAAGGGATCTATAACATTGACATGTCGTAGAATCTATTGGATTCACAACAACATATGGAAACATTTCCCTTGTTGGAAAAATTCTTTAAAGCCAGTCTCCCAAATGGGGCAAGAAAAAAGTCAAAAACAAAAACGACCTCATCTAGGAGCAGAGCAATTGAAGAAAGATATCCAAGAGTGACAAGATCTCGTCCTTGACACTACAAAGCATAGTGATATGGAAGAGCGTCAAAATCTTGACCTTAACACTCAAAAGCATAACAAATTTGAAGAGTTTCAAAATCTTTACCTTGACACTGCAAATGTAGAGCTTGACTCACAACCTTCTGATATTCGTGAATTCAATTGGACTTCAGTTCACAAGATGATTCTATCACTTATGCGGATTGACTAGATCGAGCTTATGCAGATTGACTAGGTTGTTTCTGTTATTTGAATTTTCCTCGTCCCTTTTGGAAGACTAGATTTGAACCAATTCTGCCAACAAAGGTAATGTTTCCATAAATTGTTGTCAATCCAACAAATTCTGCGACAGGTCAATGTTATCAACACCTTCCTTGAATTGAATTTCTACCATGGACAAGTTAATTTGTGCAAGCTCTTCATAGTCATCCTTACTATCAAGTAGCTATTCTAACTGATGAAAATTTGGTAGAATTAGATGAATATGATCAAATTCTTGTTCTTATCTCTACATCCTAACATTGTTTCTCGTTAAAAGGAGTTTCAACAATCACTTAATTTGGAGTGATAAGACCTACTTTTATGACAGTTGCTTTCACAGTTTTAGGAACGTCCTGGTTTTCTTTTAATTTTAGCTTGTTGTTGCTGGAAAAATACTTTGGATATAACTTACTCCCATCCTTTTCATCCACTTCTGTTCAAGACGATATTGATAAATAATCCATTTAGTTTTCTCAAATTTTCCTCCATTGTCTAGAGTCATATAAAGAACCATAATCTTCTTATAACCTTATTAAAGCTCTATCAAGATGATAGGTTTAGTTCTTCTAGTCTTGTGCCAACATACATCACCAAAAGCTTGACCATATGTTTTTCGATGTTTTTGACTTCAAGTATTATAAGCTTCGATAATAACCAAAATAAAGTGTGCATCGAAGACAAAATAAAAAGATAAATGGGAAAGCAACCCTAGCAGAGTTTTCCCAAATTGTCAACATGTTATTGACAACAGTGATGTAACACAAGAGCAGATTGGATTACTTAAAGGTGTTAAATTCGGTCCATCTGTTCAAGAGATAATATGGCACTTGCTTGAAAAGTCGGTGAAGGAAAATTTAAAATCCCACTTTTTCATTAATGAATTTACCACCACTCTTGAAATTTGGTGATGATATTTGTTATACTCATCCTACGTGTTTATCAGGTGTTTCACAAGATGGGATTGCTGGTAAGAGCGTAGGATGAGTATAACAAATACCACCATCCACTTCAAGAGTAGTGATAAATTCATTAGTGAATGGGCGGGGTTTTAATTTTTAGTCACCATCTTTTCAAGAAAGTGCAATATTATCTCTTGAACAAATGGATCAAATATAACACCTGTAGGTAATCCAAGCCACTTTTGTGTTAAATCATTGTTGTCAATAGCATTTTGACAATTTGGGAAAACTATGGTAGGTTTACTGTCCCATTTAACTATTTCGGCTGCTTCATATGCTCACTTTAATTTGTTTTCAACCAAAGCTGATAATACTCGAAGTCGAAAGCATCATAAAATATTTCATCAAGATTTTGGTGATGTCTGTTGGCAAAGATTGGAAGAACTAAAATTATCATCTTGAACGAGCTTCAACAAGGCTATAAGAAGATTATGGTTCTTTATATGACTCCAGACAATGGAGGAAAAGATGAGAAAACTAAATGGGTTATGCATCAATACCATCTTGGAACAAAAGAGGATGAAAGGGAAGGGGAGTATGTTATATCCAAAGTATTTTACCAGCAGTAACAAGCTAAATTGGGTGAAAAAGATGACCAGGATATTCCTAAAACCATGAAATCAACTATTGTAGAAGTAGGTCATGTCACTCCAAGTTCAGTGACTCCTGAACCTCCTCAAAATGAGAAGAAATGTACAGATGTAGATCAAGAACAAGAATTTCATCATATTGCTCCGATTCTACCAAATCTTCCTCGGTTAGAATGGCTACTTGATAGTCAAGATGATTGTGAAGAGCTTGCAAAAATTGGCATGTCAATAGTAGAAACCCAATTTAACGAAGGGATCTATAACATTGACATGTCGTAGAATCTATTGGATTCACAACAACATATGGAAACATTTCCCTTGTTGGAAAAATTCTTTAAAGCCAGTCTCCCAAATGGGGCAAGAAAAAAGTCAAAAACAAAAACGACCTCATCTAGGAGCAGAGCAATTGAAGAAAGATATCCAAGAGTGACAAGATCTCGTCCTTGACACTACAAAGCATAGTGATATGGAAGAGCGTCAAAATCTTGACCTTAACACTCAAAAGCATAACAAATTTGAAGAGTTTCAAAATCTTTACCTTGACACTGCAAATGTAGAGCTTGACTCACAACCTTCTGATATTCGTGAATTCAATTGGACTTCAGTTCACAAGATGATTCTATCACTTATGCGGATTGACTAGATCGAGCTTATGCAGATTGACTAGGTTGTTTCTGTTATTTGAATTTTCCTCGTCCCTTTTGGAAGACTAGATTTGAACCAATTCTGCCAACAAAGGTAATGTTTCCATAAATTGTTGTCAATCCAACAAATTCTGCGACAGGTCAATGTTATCAACACCTTCCTTGAATTGAATTTCTACCATGGACAAGTTAATTTGTGCAAGCTCTTCATAGTCATCCTTACTATCAAGTAGCTATTCTAACTGATGAAAATTTGGTAGAATTAGATGAATATGATCAAATTCTTGTTCTTATCTCTACATCCTAACATTGTTTCTCGTTAAAAGGAGTTTCAACAATCACTTAATTTGGAGTGATAAGACCTACTTTTATGACAGTTGCTTTCACAGTTTTAGGAACGTCCTGGTTTTCTTTTAATTTTAGCTTGTTGTTGCTGGAAAAATACTTTGGATATAACTTACTCCCATCCTTTTCATCCACTTCTGTTCAAGACGATATTGATAAATAATCCATTTAGTTTTCTCAAATTTTCCTCCATTGTCTAGAGTCATATAAAGAACCATAATCTTCTTATAACCTTATTAAAGCTCTATCAAGATGATAGGTTTAGTTCTTCTAGTCTTGTGCCAACATACATCACCAAAAGCTTGACCATATGTTTTTCGATGTTTTTGACTTCAAGTATTATAAGCTTCGATAATAACCAAAATAAAGTGTGCATCGAAGACAAATAAAAAGATAAATGGGAAAGCAACCCTAGCAGAGTTTTCCCAAATTGTCAACATGTTATTGACAACAGTGATGTAACACAAGAGCAGATTGGATTACTTAAAGGTGTTAAATTCGGTCCATCTGTTCAAGAGATAATATGGCACTTGCTTGAAAAGTCGGTGAAGGAAAATTTAAAATCCCACTTTTTCATTAATGAATTTACCACCACTCTTGAAATTTGGTGATGATATTTGTTATACTCATCCTACGTGTTTATCAGGTGTTTCACAAGATGGGATTGCTGGTAAGAGCGTAGGATGAGTATAACAAATACCACCATCCACTTCAAGAGTAGTGATAAATTCATTAGTGAATGGGCGGGGTTTTAATTTTTAGTCACCATCTTTTCAAGAAAGTGCAATATTATCTCTTGAACAAATGGATCAAATATAACACCTGTAGGTAATCCAAGCCACTTTTGTGTTAAATCATTGTTGTCAATAGCATTTTGACAATTTGGGAAAACTATGGTAGGTTTACTGTCCCATTTAACTATTTCGGCTGCTTCATATGCTCACTTTAATTTGTTTTCAACCAAAGCTGATAATACTCGAAGTCGAAAGCATCATAAAATATTTCATCAAGATTTTGGTGATGTCTGTTGGCAAAGATTGGAAGAACTAAAATTATCATCTTGAACGAGCTTCAACAAGGCTATAAGAAGATTATGGTTCTTTATATGACTCCAGACAATGGAGGAAAAGATGAGAAAACTAAATGGGTTATGCATCAATACCATCTTGGAACAAAAGAGGATGAAAGGTAAGGGGAGTATGTTATATCCAAAGTATTTTACCAGCAGTAACAAGCTAAATTGGGTGAGAAAGATGACCAGGATATTCCTAAAACCATGATATCAACTATTGTAGAAGTAGGTCATGTCACTCCAAGTTCAGTGACTCCTGAACCTCCTCAAAAAGAGAAGAAATGTACTGATGTAGATCAAGAACAAGAATCTCATCCTATTGCTCAGATTCTACCAAATCTTCCTCGGTTAGAATGGCTACTTGATAGTCAAGATGATTGTGAAGAGCTTGCAAAAATTGGCATGTCAATAGTAGAAACCCAATTTAATGAAGGGATCTATAACATTGACATGTCGTAGAATCTATTGGATTCACAACAACATATGGAAACATTTCCCTTGTTGGAAAAATTCTTTAAAGCCAGTCTCCCAAATGGGGCAAGAAGAAAGTCAAAAACAAAAACGACCTCATCTAGGAGCAGAGCAATTGAAGAAAGATATCCAAGAGGGACAAGATATCGTCCTTGACACTACAAAGCATAGTGATATCGAAGAGCGTCAAAATCTTGACCTTAACACTCAAAAGCATAACAAATTTGAAGAGTTTCAAAATCTTTACCTTGACACTGCAAATGTAGAGCTTGACTCACAACCTTCTGATATTCGATGAATTCAATTAGACTTCAGTTCACAAGATGACTTTATCACTTATGCGGATTGACTAGATCGAGCTTATGCGGATTGACTAGGTTGTTTCTGTTATTTGAATTTTCCTCGTCCCTTTTGGAAGACTGGATTTGAACCAATTCTACCAACAAAGGTAATGTTTCCATAAATTGTTGTCAATCCAAAAAATTCTGCGACAGGTCAATGTTATCAACACCTTCCTTGAATTGAGTTTCTACCATGGACAAGTTAATTTGTGCAAGATCTTCATAGTCATCCTTACTATCAAGTAGCTATTCTAACTGATGAAGATTTGGTAGAATTAGATGAATATGATCAAATTCTTGTTCTTATCTCTACATCTTAACATTGTTTCTCGTTAAAAGGAGTTTCAACAATCACTTAATTTGGAGTGATAAGACCTACTTTTATGATAGTTGCTTTCACGGTTTTAGGAACGTCCTGGTTATCTTTTAATTTTAGCTTGTTGTTGCTGGAAAAAGACTTTGGATATAACTTACTCCCATCCTTTTCATCCACTTCTGTTCAAGACGATTTTGATAAATAATCCATTTAGTTTTCTCAAATTTTCCTCCATTGTCTGGAGTCATATAAATAACCATAATCTTCTTATAACCTTGTTAAAGCTCTATCAAGATGATAGGTTTAGTTCTTCTAGTCTTGTGCCAACATACATCACCAAATGCTTGACCATATGTTTTTCGATGTCTTTGACTTCAAGTATTATAAGCTTCGATAATAACCAAAATAAAGTGTGCATCGAAGACAAAATAAAAAGTTAAATGGGAAAGCAACCCTACCAGAGTTTTCCCAAATTGTCAACATGTTATTGACAACAGTGATGTAACACAAGAGCAGATTAGATTACTTAAAGGTGTTAAATTCGGTCCATCTGTTCAAAAGATAATATGGCACTTGCTTGAAAAGTCGGTGAAGGAAAATTTAAAATCCCACTTTTTCATTAATGAATTTACCACCACTCTTGAAAGTTGGTGATGATATTTGTTATACTCATCCTACGTGTTTATCAGGTGTTTCACAAGATGGGATTGCTGGTAAGAGCGTAGGATGAGTATAACAAATACCACCATCCACTTCAAGAGTAGCGATAAATTCATTAGTGAATGGGCGGGGTTTTAATTTTCAGTCACCATCTTTTCAAGAAAGTGCAATATTATCTCTTGAACAAATGGATCAAATATAACACCTGTAGGTAATCCAAGCCACTTTTGTGTTAAATCATTGTTGTCAATAGAATTTTGACAATTTGGGAAAACTATGGTAGGTTTACTGTCCCATTTAACTATTTCGGATGCTTCATATGCTCACTTTAATTTGTTTTCAACCAAAGCTGATAATACTCGAAGTTGAAAGCATCATAAAATATTTCATCAAGATTTTGGTGATGTCTGTTGGCACAAGACTGGAAGAACTAAAATTATCATCTTGAACGAGCTTCAACAAGGCTATAAGAATATTATGGTTCTTTATATGACTCCAGACAATGGAGGAAAAGATGAGAAAACTAAATGGGTTATGCATCAATACCATCTTGGAACAAAAGAGGATGAAAGGGAAGGGGAGTATGTTATATCCAAAGTATTTTACCAGCAGTAACAAGCTAAATTGGGTGAGAAAGATGACCAGGATATTCCTAAAACCATGAAATCAACTATTGTTGAAGTAGGTCATGTCACTCCAAGTTCAGTGACTCTTGAACCTCCTCAAAATGAGAAGAAATGTACAGATGTAGATCAAGGACAAGAATCTCATCATATTGCTCAGATTCTACCAAATCTTCCTCGGTTAGAATGGCTACTTGATAGTCAAGATGATTGTTAAGAGGTTGCAAAAATTGGCATGTCAATAGTAGAAACCCAATTTAATGAAGGGATCTATAACATTGACATGTCGTAGAATCTATTAGATTCACAACAACATATGGAAACATTTCCCTTGTTGGAAAAATTCTTTAAAGCCACACTCCCAAATGGGGCAAGAAAAAAGTCAAAAACAAAAACGACCTCACCTAGGAGCAGAGCAATTGAAGAAAGATATCCAAGAGTGACAAGATGTCGTCCTTGACACTACAAAGCATAGTGATATCGAAGAGCGTCAAAATCTTGACCTTAACATTCAAAAGCATAACAAATTTGAAGAGTTTCAAAATCTTTACCTTGACACTGCAAATGTAGAGCTTGACTCACAACCTTCTGATATTCTGTGAATTCAATTGGACTTCAGTTCACAAGATGACTTTATTGCTTATGCGGATTGACTAGATCGAGCTTATGCGGATTGACTAGGTTGTTTCTGTTATTTGAATTTTCCTCGTCCCTTTTGGAAGACTGGATTTGAACCAATTCTGCCAACAAAGGTAATGTTTCCACAAATTGTTGTCAATCCAACAAATTCTGCGACAGGTCAATGTTATCAACACCTTCCTTGAATTGAGTTTCTACCATGGACAAGTTAATTTGTGCAAGCTCTTCATAGTCATCCTTACTATCAAGTAGCTATTCTAACTGATGAAGATTTGGTAGAATTAGAGGAATACGATCAAATTCTTGTTCTTATCTCTACATCTTAACATTGTTTCTCATTAAAAGGAGTTTCAACAATCACTTAATTTGGAGTGATAAGACCTACTTTTATGATAGTTTCTTTCACGGTTTTAGGAACGTCCTGGTTATCTTTTAATTTTAGCTTGTTGTTGCTGGAAAAATACTTTGGATATAACTTACTCCCATCATTTTCATCCACTTCTGTTCAAGACGATATTGATAAATAATCCATTTAGTTTTCTCAAATTTTCCTCCATTGTCTGGAGTCATATAAAGAACCATAATCTTCTTATAACCTTGTTAAAGCTCTATCAAGATGATAGGTTTGGTTCTTCTAGTCTTGTGCCAACATACATCACCAAAAGCTTGACCACATGTTTTTCGATGTTTTTGACTTCAAGTATTATAAGCTTCGATAATAACCAAAATAAAGTGTGCATCAAAGACAAAAGAAAAAGTTAAATGGGAAATCAATCCTACCAGAGTTTTCCTAAATTGTCAACATGTTATTGACAACAGTGATGTAACACAAGAGCGGATTAGATTACTTAAAGGTGTTAAATTCGGTCCATCTGTTCAAGAGATAATATGGCACTTGCTTGAAAAGTCGGTGAAGGAAAATTTAAAATCCCACTTTTTCATTAATGAATTTACCACCACTCTTGAAAGTTGGTGATGATATTTGTTATACTCATCCTACGTGTTTATCAGGTGTTTCGCAAGATGGGATTGCTGGTAAGAGCGTAGGATGAGTATAACAAATACCACCATCCACTTCAAGAGTAGCGATAAATTCATTAGTGAATGGGCGGGGTTTTAATTTTCAGTCACCATCTTTTCAAGAAAGTGCAATATTATCTCTTGAAGAAATGAATCAAATATAACACCTGTAGGTAATCCAAGCCACTTTTGTGTTAAATCATTGTTGTCAATAGAATTTTGACAATTTGGGAAAACTATGGTAGGTTTACTATCCCATTTAACTATTTCGGCTGCTTCATATGCTCACTTTAATTTGTTTTCAACCAAAGCTGATAATACTCGAAGTCGAAAGCATCATAAAATATTTCATCAAGATTTTGGTGATGTCTGTTGGCACAAGACTGGAAGAGCTAAAATTATCATCTTGAACGAGCTTCAACAAGGCTATAAGAAGATTATGGTTCTTTATGTGGCTCCAGACAATGGAGGAAAAAATGAGAAAACTAAATGGGTTATGCACCAATACCATCTTGGAACAAAAGAGGATGAAAGGGAAGGGGAGTATGTTATATCCAAAGTATTTTACCAGCAGTAACAAGCTAAATTGGGTGAAAAAGATGACCAGGATATTCCTAAAACCATTAAATCAACTATTGTAGAAGTAGGTCATGTCACTCCAAGTTCACTAACTTCTGAACCTCCTCAAAATGAGAAGAAATGTTCAGATGTAGATCAAGAACAAGAATCTCATCATATTGCTCAAATTCTACCAAATCTTCCTCGGTTAGAATGGCTACTTGATAGTCAAGATGATTGTGAAGAGCTTGCAAAAATTGGCATGTGAATAGTAGAAACCCAATTTAATGAAGGGATCTATAACATTGACATGTCGTAGAATCTATTGGATTCACAACAACTTATGGAAACATTTCCCTTGTTGGAAAAATTCTTTAAAGCCAGTCTCCCAAATGGGACAAGAAAAAAGTCAAACACAAAAACGCCTCATCTAGGAGTAGAGCAATTGAAGAAAGATATCCAAGAGTGACAAGATCTCGTCCTTGACACTACAAAGCATAGTGATATCGAAGAGTGTCGAATTCTTGACCTTAACACTCAAAAACATAACAAATTTGAAGAGTTTCAAAATCTTTACCTTGACACTGCAAATGTAGAGCTGGACTCACAACCTTCTGATATTCGATGAATTCAATTGGACTTCAGTTCACAAGATGACTTTATTGCTTGGGGTGGTAACAAGACAATCAAATAAGTCATATAGATTATCCAATTTCGAAAGCTAAATCTTGTCTTAAAATACCTAAAATAAATTGAGTTTGTTGCTCTTCCTGGGAAACAATAATAAGAGCTACTTAAATAATAGCATCAAGGTCATCTATGTTGAACTCTGCAATATAATTAAAAGAGTAACTACAACAACGACAATGATAATAATCATATGTTAATAACATCAATAACAATAATAATAATCATAATAGTAACAATAATTTTTTGAAGAAAATAAATTGCATGCACGAAAAAAAAAACTATCGAAACAATGATATTATTTTATAACCTGATTGTTCTTTCATCTCTTTCTTCATTTTTGTTCATTGCTTCTTTGTTTCTCTCTCTCCCTTTCTTTTTTTTCTTTTGCTCCATGTCGTTGTATTTCACAAGTCTCGTCAGATTCTTATTGTTTGCCTCTTAGATTGTTTGTTTCCTTAACTCTCTAAACTATATTTTATGATATAATTTGTATACATCTCTCCCTATTATATAGTGATAAAATATTTTTAAATAATATATTTTTATTTTTAATTAGTAATGAATTATATTTTTATATTATATTTTCAACTTTCCTAATGTTTTAAGAATAGTTAATTAATAAATTTTAAAATATAAATTATTGAAAAGTACATTAAATCATACACTTTTTAGAAAAATATATTAAAACTTTGACTTGAATTTGATTTTAAAAATAAATTACGGTTTATGGTAATTTTTAATTTTTTTTATATTTTAAGAAAAATTTAATAGGATAAAATTTTCTTTAAAAAGAGTAACATTTGACTTAATTAAGATACTAGGTGTTAAAATAATTAAATATATCACATTAGATAGTTTATTTATATTCTATTTTTTAATTTAAAAATTCACAAAATATAATGAAATTTATTTTGATAATATTTTTGATGCATTATCAATGTAATTTTTTTTTTAAAAATGGGGGTATTGGAAATTTTTATTATTATCAGTGCCACTAATGATAAGTTTACAATTTTCCAATGTGGAATTTGAGATTTGTCCCTTGAGGTTAGGAATTCATAATTATTTAAACACTATTTTTTTACCACTATTATAGTAAAAACATTTATTTAGTCAACAAATGAAAAATAATTTTATGTATATCTTTAAAGACATATATGATAAAAACAACTATTATTAAGAATTGGTCAAAAACCAACTATTATTAATAACATTTACAAAAAAAACTATTATTATGTATTGGTCAAAAAACAACTATTATTATGAATTGGTCAAAAAACAACATTATTAATAAAAAACAACTATTATTATGAATTGGTCAAAAAACAATATTATTATTAATATTTACAAAAAACAACTATTATGAATTGGTCAAAAATAATTTTGAATATTCTAACAATTACTATGAATTGGTCAAACAGCCATTATTAATAACATTTAAAAAAACTATCTAATGGATAAATTAATTAGTTTTACTCATTTTATTATTTTTCATATTATGAAAAGATAATTGTTATATTTCAAATGATTAATGATTAAGACAAAAAAAATGAGGTGAGACCTAGACTGCCTTTGAAAACTTGTGGGCAATTTACCTAAACCAATAAAAAATAGTCATGTGTACTCCATTACAATAATTACATTTATTATTTTATTTTGCAAATTTAGCATGTACTTTATTATTTGCATATTCACCCCATTTTAAATTAATGACATTTTACAATTTAAACCATCAAATTAATTAGATTTCTCCTTCAATCCAATCACTCTCCAAACCTCGTTTTTTTTTCTTTGCAAAATTCATTGAAATTTAAAAAATGGTATTGCTGGGAATCGAACGAGGGTACTCTCACTCAAATCACATTTCCAAACCACTTGACCAATACATCTTTTATGAAATAAATTGGAATGCAAGATATATGGTATTAGTGATGTAACACATATACTAAATTTATCCAGAATATTTAGCATGCGTATTAAATCTGATACGGGATACATTAAAATTTTCAATGTAAAAAGAATTCTACTGAATGAATACAAATTTGCTCGTTTATACAACTGATAGAGTACCACTAATATGTACATATATACAAAATACTGATGAAAATCCTGAACTGGTACATGACGAGCAATTGCACTCCACTCAGCTTCTCCCTGATAAGCTTCATCACGAACCTCTTGCTTACTTGAAACTGAATCAAATGGATTGGGATGAGACATAATGTCTCAGTGAGCTCCACCTATCCTAGGTTGTGTGGCAACCTCGGGGAAAAACCTACGATTGCCACTTTCTAATTTTAACCCATTCCGGGTTTATACGTGTCTGTGCCTGCTATACTGTGTAGTCGTGAAACTAGACTACAATCTGCTAACTTAGTGGTCGAGGGGAAACTAGGACCACTATCTGATATCTGATGACTACTTTGTCATATTCTCATTATAATCATCTTTCTGGTATCAATAAGTTAGAGAGTTAGCGTTGAACATACAATAATTATCTTGGTTCATTTTATGGAGTGCATCCGAGTGGAGTAACCCCGGAGTACATCTCCCTTCATACCGGTGAAATATCTATCTGAGGCTAACACCAGACTCCTCTTGTCATCGTGCAGGACTTACATAGAAACAATGCATGTCCACTACTAACGGGGAACCTCGACTCCACTACTAACGGGGGGCCTGAGAATCACGACTTAACTTATCTTATTGCCGTGTAGGACTTACATCTAAAGAACGCCTAACCACTACTAGTGGGGTACCTTAACTCCACTACTAACGGAGAGTCATAGAGTCACGACTTACTTTTAATTAACTTTTCATACTTACATTAATAGTCTTAATTATTCATAGGTATAACTGATTCTTTAGTCTAATCATATGCATATCTAATGCAATCATCAGGGTGAATAATTCTCTGCTACTTGAATGTTGAAACATTCCTTGTACTTTCATATGCTAAATTGATTACAATCTTATTCTTGCTAGCCTATCATAGGTTCTAGACATATCGTTGTCATATGTCATACTTAAGGGTTTACCATATCGCTTGTGATAACTTCCCTATTAATCTAACCTTTGCTCTCGTACCTCTAATTCATTACCTTAATCCTTGTTCCCTTATACTTTCATCCGTTGGAAGCCTTTCAGATATGTCAAAATGGTATTTCTTAGAAATTAGGGTTTTCTTGTAAAACAGTGCAAAAGCCTCGCCTAACGCGCATTAGCTCACCCAGCGCAACTCAGCAGATCAATATGGTTCTGCCAAGGCTCGTTGGGGAGAGCCATTCCCTCGCTAGGGCGAGGTTAACCAGGATGAAAAATGTTGTGCTCGCTGCAGCGAGCTCCAGCTCGCTGTAGCGAGCATGACAGTACAGAAAATGTTCCAAAAATGTGATTTTCACCATTTTGACTCATCCAACTTACCCAAGCCTTCCAACAGCTTTATAAATTATTTTAAACTACCAATTGATGACTTAATTCATGGATTAAGAAGGATTTAGCAAGCATTAAGGGTTTAGGGCACAATTTATCAAACTTTCAAAATAAAGGGATTTACACCCAAACTTACCTAAGGTGGGTTCTAAACTAAAGGAACTCACCTAGCAATTGCTTTGATCCTTGCCAAGCTTCTTACTCAAAGCCCTAGCTTCAATCCTTTCCTTTCTTCCTTGCTTCCTTAGTTTCAATTGGCTCAAGAATCACAAGATTTGGGCTGGTTTAATGATTCCTTAGTTGATTTGGTGAAGATTGAAGTGGGAAGGGGAAAATGGCGTGAGAGAGAGTAGAGGGAGAAGGGGAGAAATCTGATTTTCTTTCTAAAGAGAGAAAGGGAAGGAAAAATGGGGAAGAAAATGTGTCTTGGCACTTATATAGGACCCTGGAGCGGCAATTACCAAATTGCCCTTCACTTAAAAATATCGCTGGTACATCGTCTCAATATTGATAAATGACTAAGTCTGAAGCGGGATGTTACAAGTGAGCATTTTTTTTTTGCAATGTCTTATAATCCAACTTTAGTAAATAAAATCAATTTATATGTGTGTGTAAATATATATATGAAATAGTAGATCTTTCTAAAAAAACCAATTTGAATTCATTCATTTGATTTTTTTATATATTAAGTATTATTCTTTTATATAAATTCATACTATATATCTAGATTCGATGAACTACAACAATGTTTCATTTGTCATCAACCGAATTGTGATTTATTTTAGGTTCAGCCTTTCTTTTGGATCAAATGAACTGTTTAAAGGTATTAAATGAAAATTGTCAGGATAAATGTAATGTTTCTATTTAATATTTGTCTTTTATATGTAAAAAATCTGTTAAATGTTTGAATTGCACTCGCTGAAGATTTTATTTGCTTATATCTAACGATGCAAATTTTTATGTATCCATATAAGTAAGTTAATATGATTTTTTTTATGGATAATATGACAAAATTTTGAAAACTAATAACTGTTTTTAAAATATCAACATTAATGTAGTGTTTCTATTGAATATTTTGTTTATTTTATTTGCAAAACATTGTCAAATGATTGCACCACACTCGTCGCAAAATTTATGCGTTTATATTTGCGGAAGCAAATTTTTATGTATCGATATGAGAAAGTCAATATGTCGTTGAGCTACGGACGTATTTAAAAACAAATAAACTTGAATTCAACGAAATCATATCTTCTACCAAGACATTCACTGCGGAAGCGGAAGCCCTTCTAAAGGAAGTTATTCAGGAACAAATGAAACTCTTTTTACTTCATGAACAAGCAGCAAAAAATTGTTTAATAATTTCATATCTTTATTATTTTCATACTTAAGTCTCTTTTAATATTTTTGTTTAAATATTTAAAATTAATATATATATATATATATATATATATATATATATATATATATATAAAGAAAGTACATGGATTTAAATTGGCTTTTTTTCTTTCCAATTTTACTCTTCATTTAATGTATTTTATTTACTATTTTACCTTTTTTATAATATAACTTAAATTGTTAATTAAAAAATAGTTAAATCACAATGAAACAGGAATAGCTCACTACAATACTACAATAGGAACAATATTATATATAACATGAAGGTGAGAAACACACAAGAAGTGAAGGTTGAATTGTGTTGGCTTTTTCAAAACTTTTTTTAAGTGTTTCACTGTTCAGAGTCTGATGCAGAGTTGAATGCAGTGGTTAAGTTCAAAAATACAAAGAGAGAGAGAGAGAGAGAGAGAGAGAGAGAGAGAGAGTCAGAGAGAGATAGCGCAATTTATACTAGTTCCTCTCACAAATCGAGAGTAGTTTAGTCTCCTTGCACTTCCAAGGGGTTTTCACTATAATCACTAAAGATTACAAATGCTCAAACACACAAGCAAGAGACTTTCAATGCTCAAACACACAAGCAAGAGACTTCTAATGTTCAATCACAACTAAAAGAGACTTCCCACAATCTAACTTAATCAAATAAAAGATTGTTTAATTTTACACTTGATATACAATCAGAGGTGTAAACAATTACAAAACTTAGTAGACTCTAAGACATAAGAATTTCAAAGATAATAAGTTTGTAAGAAATTCAAATTTCAAATGCGCTTTGATTTTGACAGGGTAATGACACTTTCAAAATGTAAAGAGTCTTGTAAATTTCTTCAAGTCTTCGGCTCCTTATATAGAGAAGGATATGAGAGACATTGGAGTGGTGCCAGCGCATAATTTAGAGTCTTTGAGAAGCTTGATCATAGACGTTGGAATGTTTCTTGATTTGTCTAATGTCGTTGAAAAGACATTTGAAATTCCTTTGCTTCAAAAGGAATTATCAGTTTCATTCCATTTGTCCTTGAAGTTCTTTGTTTGTTTCTGCACGTGATTAAAAGAAGATAGAGTGTACTATCTGAGTCTGATAATGACATCTTCATAAGACGACAAAGTTTGACGTGTCCTTCATAGTCTTCAATCTTCAGAGTCGGATTTCATTCAAAAGCTACCTCTTCAAAGTCCATGTCTTTAGAGTCTGATCCTCCATAGGCTAAACTTCTTCAGAGTTTGGTGTTCTTCAGATTCTGGTCCAACACTTCAGTTTCTCTTCAAATTCCAAATGCTCTTGTATATGTTCTTCCAGTACCAAAACTAGGTTTAATACATTGATTTTATGTCTAAGGTCCTGCACACTTGAACATATGTTAGCATATTGTTTTCACTTTTTCAAATAGTAGATTTTTTTAATTAATGTAGTTGCAATGAGTACAATATAGAAAACTAGGGTTTAGTCTGTTTAGGTCATGCCTTGAGAATGCTCTCAAGGGGGTTATTTATAGTCTTTCTTGGGCTTGGTTTTCCGTGATTTAGGCCCCAAGTAACTTGGGCCCTAAGTCATGTTTAGAGCGTTCCAGGTGCTTCTAGAAGCTCTTTGAGGCGGCGTCTTTAAATGGACTCGCCTAGGGCTCAGGGGGCTCAAAACTTTTTCTAAGTGTTTCACTTTTCAGAGTCTGATGCAGAGTTGAATGCAGTGGTTAAGTTCAAAAATACAAAGAGAGAGAGAGAGAGAGAGAGAGAGAGAGAGAGAGAGAGAGAGAGTCAGAGAGAGAGATATCGCAATTTATACTAGTTCCTCTCACAAATCGAGAGTAGTTTAGTCTCCTTGCACTTCCAAGGGGTTTTCACTATAATCACTAGTATATTGTACTCATATGCTAACATACGCTAACATATGTTAGCATTAATTAGAAAAAGTTTTGACCCCCTGAGCCCTAGGCGAGTCCATTTAAAGGCGCCGCCTCAAAGAGCTTCTAGAAGCACTTGGAACGCTCTAAACATGACTTAGGGCCCAAGTTACTTGGGGCCTAAGTCACGGAAAACCAAGCCCAAGAAAGACTATAAATAACCCCCTTGAGAGCATTCTCAAGACATGACCTAAACAGACTATACCCTAGTTTTCTATATTGTACTCATTGTAAGTGCATTAATTAAAAAAATCTAATATTTTTTGGAAGAGAATTTTACAATGTTCTACACATTTTTGCACAATTACATTAAAAAATACATGAGTCGACTTAAAAATAGGGACAAAAAGTGGTGATTGAAAATTTTATATGGACTAAAAATCGAAGAAAAAATTTAGAGGGACTAAAACGAAAAATTTCATATATTTATAAGGACAAAAAACATATTTAACCCTATATTTATTATATTGTTGATGTAATTTAAAAAGATAAGTATGTTGTTACAATTTGAAATCTCAAACATTTATGCCAAGTAATCACACTGAGAATCCAATCTTCAAGCTCTTTTGAACTCGAACAAATCACCTTTTATTATATTTAGAGACGAACAAACCGCCTTTTAATCTCTAAATGTGTAATTTTAATCCACTAAAAACTGAGCAAGGATGAGTCAGTCGATTAAAATCATAAGATTTGATTATTATTAAATGAGTCAGGCAATTAAAATCCTAAGATTTGATGATTTTATTAATTAAAACAAGTGAGGGACTAAATCTCACATTTTTTTTAATAGGTTCTCGGTTAATCTGCATATAAAATATTTTTTTAATAAAACACTAAATTAATGTTGATATTTTAAAAATAATCACAAGTTTTCAAAATTTTATCATATCGATACATAAAAATTTGCTTTCGTAGATGAAAACAAATAAAATCCGCAACAGATACTGTGCAAATATTTCACAATATTGTGCATATAAAATAAAAATATTTAATAGAAACACTAGATTAAAGTTAATATTCTGAAAAATAATCATGAGTTTGAAGTATATATAATAGTCGCAAGAATGAGGGTTTGAATTGTGACCCTTTTTAAATTTAATCTTACACTTTAAAAATACTTCTCAATAGGGGTGGGAATAGGTCAGGCCGCCCGCCAGGGGCCTATGGCCCAGCCTACTTAAAGCCCGACTCGGCCTAACTCGTTTATTAAATAGGTCAGGCTCAAGCTTTTTAAAAAGCTCATTAATTTAAATAGGTCAGGCTAAGGCTTATAAAAAAGCCTACCAGACATATCAGACCGGCCCATATATGTGTAATTATATATACTACATTATATATGTGTGTAATCATATTAACTTACTCATATGGATACATAAAAATTTGCATCGTTAGATATAAGCAAATAAAATCTTTAGCGAGCGCAATGCAAATATTTAACAGATTTTCTACATATAAAAGACAGAAATATTAAATAGAAACATTACATTTATCTTGACAATTTTCATTTAATACCTTTAAATAGTTCATCTGATCCAAAAGAAAGGCTGAACCTAAAATAAATCACAATTTGGTTGATGACAAATGAAACATTGTCGTAGTTTATCGAATCTAGATAAATAGTATGAATTTATACAAAAGAATAATACTTAATATATATAAAAAATCAAATGAATGAATTCATACTGGTTTTTTTAGAAAGATCTACTATTTCATATATATATATATATATATATATATATATATATATATATTGATTTTTTTTTACTAACGTTGGATTGTAAGACATTACAAAAAAAAAATTGCTCACTAATACCATATATCTCGCATTCCAAATTATTTAATAAAAGATGTATTGGTCAAGTGGTTTGGAAATATGATTTGAATGAGAGTACCCTGGTTCGATTCCCATCAATGCCATTTTTTAAATTTCAATGATTTTTGCAAAGAAAAAAAAAAGGTTTGGAGAGTGATTGGATTGAAGAAGAAATCTAATTAATTTGACGGTTTAAATTGCCCACAAGTTTTCAAAGGCATGCTAGAAAAAACCAAAAAATGATTTAAAATGAATAACTTTCTTCCCTTATATCTTAAATAGACTTTCATTAAAATAATTCAAACTATGATAGTTTTGAATAGTTTTATTTTCAAAATATAATTTTTATTTTTTAATTGTTGTTAGAACATTTTTTTTTAACCTACCCAAAATATATTAGAAAAACGAGGGATACAATGGAGGGGACCAAGCCAAAACTCCATTAATAAGAGGTAAATATAAAGTTAGGCAAACCAAGCCTATCTCTAACATAGTATTCTCTAATAAAACTAGGGGTATCATTCCAAACTTGTGAACTAAGCCTAGTGAGACC
Source organism: Medicago ruthenica (assembly GCA_018208015.1). Classification (NCBI taxonomy): domain Eukaryota; kingdom Viridiplantae; phylum Streptophyta; class Magnoliopsida; order Fabales; family Fabaceae; genus Medicago; species Medicago ruthenica. Next base: position 68,305,720 of record CM031377.1, read on the forward strand.
GTGATTTGCTGTAATATGGAATATAAATAAAACCATTAAAAACTAGGAATATAAATAAAACCATTAAAAAATTCAAAGAGCTGTCAACTTAGTGGATAAACCTTGACTTTATAACCTCAAGGGACAAAGATTGAATCCCACTTGTGATAGTTGTAATATGGGCATTAGTACAAAAATAAAACCATTTAAAAGTGTATTTTTTTAGATAAGTATAACATTAAATAGAATAAAAATATTAAAAAATGACAAAGTAAATAACAAAAATTAAAAATAAAACATTAAATAACATCTTTTTTAGTATTTTTTAAATATTCAAAAAACTTAAAAATAAAAGTTATTTAATAAAAAAGAATAAATTATCATGTAACTAAAATGTTAAATTTTTATTTTAAATATTTTAATTTTTAGAAAAAATCATATTATATTACATGTTGTGAGAATTCTTATGTGCGCTATTGTGTGTAGTTCTTAATGATATGAAACTAGATTTATGAAACTAGTTCTTAATCATATTATATTACATGTTGTAACTAAATTTATGACTTTAGTGAATTGATGATGTGGGATGTGTTGAAAAGTCTTTTTTTTTAGGAAACGAAACTAGATTTACACTAAAGTATCAAGAGTAAAATATTGGTTATAAAGCTTTTTTTTTAATAAGCCAAACTAGCCCACATAAATTGGCACCAGAGGAATCGAACCTGAGATCTTGAGAGGGGCACACTCCAAGGTCTCAAGCCAACATCAAATAGACTTTTGAATACATTTGGTGGGTACGTCTTGTACTCGAGTCATAGTTGTTTCAATAATAGATGAAAGTTTGCATATTTAGAGTTGCATATTTAGTGAAAAGGTTGGTCAAAGCATTAATAGATGAAAGTTTTCCTTTACAAGCATTCATAATATCATTTGAGAATGAGAGGGAACCTGTATTTGTCTTGTGCCTTTGATCAATTCTAACTTGCCTTGCTCCACAAGTTTCCTCATACCTCTGTTGAAAACATCTTCAACAATGCAGAAAAGGAGAGATGAGATAGGGTCACCATGTATGACCCCTCATTTGCATTTAAAGTAGTCAGAAATAATATTCTTCATGATTGGGGCAAGCATATCTGCAATAATTTTTGAAATGACCTTGAACTTAAAATTAGCTAAAGCAATGGGCCTATAATATCCTACAGAAAGAGAATCAGGAACCTTTGGAATCAAAATAATTGTGTTAATTAGCATTGTAATTATGAAGGATCCATACTTTGATGAAAAACTCTAAAATTGCTTCTATAACACCCCGAACTCCGATACTAATATTTAAATAAATAATCATGCAATTATCGTACATCAAGGTGTTATTATTCGTCATACATCTCATACTAATCTTCAATATAAAAATTTCATCAAATCTATTCAGATCACAGCGGAAATAAAACCATATCTCAATGTCATGTCTCGGATCATAACATAAAAATCTCAACATATACAGAATATCCTTAGTCTGATCACATAGATCCAACAACATCAAAATCAATAGAATAAACGACAACCCCAAAATCCTAGATCAAAACACCTAATCTAGACTCCTCAAGCAGTAAATAGAGTAGGCATTACGCCATTCTCAACATACTCACAAAGCACAGCTAATCCTCAACTTGCACGTCTACACTACGAGAATGCAGGCGACCAAAAAGCCACTGGAGGGTAAGATATACATTCAACATAAAGGAAATATAAAGGCATGTAAGTTCAGGCAACACAACAACATCATCATCATATAATCATACCACATATTAAACCAGGTTTTATCTCACCAACATGCATAACATATTCACATTCAATTACAAGCCTGGTTACATCATTACTTCAAATCAAGATTCTCCAGCATACATAACATACCCTCATCAACAAGCAATCATCAAGTCAATTTATATCAACCTCATCTCATTACAATCATCAATTACATAATTACAACTTAGATGCACAAGTTCACACCAAAACATTGCCACATACGACTCATCATGTTTATGAAATGCGCCTAAACGACTCTACATGCATGTGGTACCGGGTTTGATATCGGAGGTTGGTTACCGAGTGATCCCATCGTCACTTTCATCGTCACTTTTCATCGTCACTTTCATCGTCACTGGACTTGACTCTTGGATGCATGATAACTTATCACGACTCGACATCATGCACATACATATGACTCAACCACTAACATCATCTCATTGTCATACATATATTCATCGTCACTTATCATATACCATCGTCACTTATCATATAGCATCGTCACTTATCATATATTAACACATTTAATCATCCCTTATCAACCATCAACACATATCATCGCCACTTATCAATCATATCACATCATCATTTATACCTCAAGAGTTAACTAGCAAGTTTCCATACATATCAAGATTCAATTAAAGACAATATACAAGTTCGTCTCTAACCAATTAACTTCTAATCTTCCTTACACCTAAGTCCAAGTTAATCCATCATATATATCCTCATTATACTTCTAATAATCAAGTTTAAGGCTTTGGGAACCATTCACGTGCATTGGATACCCCAAAAAGTCACAGAATTAGGGTTTCCCCACACTACATGGGTCGTACAATCGTGCTTACAGGGCTCACGGTCGTGCTGACCAAGTGCAAGAGGAACGCACGGTCCGTGCCACAAGGGCGCATGGTCGTGCGTATAAGACAACGATCCTCGAGACTACTATTTCTTACTTCTCACATCCGCAAGAAAGTTCTTCCTCAAAAATGTATCCTTGAATGCTTCCCAGGACACAGAACCTCCTCCAAGCTCCAACCTCTGGCGGGTATTTATCCACCAATACTCAGCCTCCTCTGCTAGCATGTAGGTCGCCAACCGAACCTTCTGATCATCCGTCATCACCATCGCGCGAAAAATCCTCTTGATACCCTGAAGCCAAGTCTGCGCATCCTCCGGATCATTCCTCCCGTTGAACGTCATCAGACGGTTTCGCATGAAACGATCCAACCTCAGCTCATCTGCTCCATGCTGCTGATGATGCTGCCCATGAGCCGCTGCATTAGCATGCGCCAACGCTTGAGCCATCGCATTAGCTATCACTGCGTCGTTACGTCCGTCCATCTCTCTACTACACAACAAGCACCATATAGCTAGACAAGAAAAGCATCGACAGTATATACACATACATGTCGCATACAACAGGACATTAACCAAGTGTTGGCCCGGACTAGACCGACTTTCTCTGATACCACTTTATAAGACCCCGATCCCCAAGACTACTATTTAAACGATAAGTCATACAATTCAACGAATCAGGATATTACAAATCATCAATAAACTCATACAAATTTCTTATAATATAAATTTCATCAACAATATTCATAGCACAACGGAAAATAATCATCTCAACAAATATCATCTCGGGTCTCACCATAAAATAAAAAAAAAATCTCAAATAAATACAACATCATCATGATCATAAAAATCCATCATCAATAAATCCATCAAGTAAAATAAAATCCCCAAAACTCCTAGATCAGAGCACCTAATCTAGACATCCTCAAAAACAATATAAAAGGAGTAGGCATGACGCCATCTTCAGCAAACACTCACCAAGCAACTACTCCTCAATCTGCAAGTCTACACCACAAGGATGCATGCGACAACAAAGCCACTGGAGGGTAAGATGTACGTTCAACAAAAAGGATTAATAAACGCATGTTGAGTATTTTGGTGTTGGCTGCATTGTTTGGCAAAACCAAAGTATTGAATAGAAGCATCTTCATATTTGAAACATTTCTTCAGTTGCAAGTTTTGTGTTTTGAAGCCATTCAGAAGCAGAAAATATCATCAGAAGCTGAATGCACTGTAGCAGTTCAGAAGCTGATTTCAGGTTCTGAAGCCAGCGTTGACTTATGTTGACTTCATCAGAAGCTGGTTATTTTCAAGGTTTTTCTATGCGAATATTTGCAAGATTTATTGAAGATTTATCCTCGCATATGGCTTCTAGAATGTTGATTTGTTTGGAGAAGATTTTATTGAAGATTTGGTTCAAAGATATGAAAATCGTATTTTCTGTTTTAAATCTTTCAAAGATACAAAACAGTTTTATTTGTTACTTGATTGGACCAATCTTATTTCAGTAACAAATCAATTCAGAAGATTAGTTTTTTTTTGCAAGACTGAAGGCTATATAAAGAGGAGGGCTGCTGCTATTCAAGAGAGAAGAATTAGAGAGAAAAATTCAGAGAAAAGAGTCTTAGAGTTTTTAAGCTTTTAGCTTTATTTGTGCACCACTCTTTTGAGTTGGTTTAGGTGTTTTATTGAGTTGTAATCACTCTAAGCCTGTAGGTACGAGTGCAGATCATGTATTGAAGTATTTCTTCAAAACAGGGTAGTTTTGTTTAAGGGGTTCAGTAACAGGTGTGTTACTTGAATAGGAAGTTAGTGGTCTCTAATACTCAACGTGTTGGGTAGAATTCAAGACTAGGAGGAAGTTAATTGCTTAGGCTGGGAACTGGGAGTCAGTGTCTTGAGTCATAAGGATTAATTCCTATAGTGGAATTCCTTCCTGGATTGGTATCCCCCAGAGTAGGAGGTGTTTACTCCGAACTGGGTTAACAAACCTTGTGTGTTTTTAGCTTTCCTGCACATTTATTTTTCTGCCTGTTATTGCTTTTATAATTGTGCTAAGTTCTGATCAGAACCTGCTAAGTTTTAATCAGAACCAGAACCTATTAAGTATCTTATTGCCTGGCCAGAATTTCAATTGGTATCAGAGCAGGCACCCTGCCTGTAATTTGGGTGAGATCCAGAGGATAAATTTCTGGCAAGCATGGATAGAGAAGGAGGCTATGTCAATAGACCACCCCTACTAGATGGCACAAACTATGAGTATTGGAAGTCAAGGATGTGTGCTTTTCTAAAGTCTATTGACAGCAGGACTTGGAAAGCTGTGATCAAAGGCTGGGATCATCCTGTGTATACAGACAAAGATGGTAACAAGACTGAGGTTCTGAAGCCTGAGGAGGAATGGACCAAAGCTGAAGATGACTTGTCTCTGGGAAATTCAAAAGCTTTGAATGCTATCTTTAATGGTGTTGATCAGAATATGTTCAGACTTATCAAACAATGTACTGTGGCTAAGGATGCTTGGGAAATTCTGAAAACCACTCATGAAGGAACTTCTAAAGTGAAGATGTCCAGATTGCAGCTGCTGACCACCAAATTTGAGAACCTGAAGATGAAGGAGGATGAATCCATTCAGGATTTTTACATGAATGTGCTGGACATGGCAAATTCTTTTGATTCACTTGGGGAGAAGATGTCTGATGAGAAGTTGGTGAGAAAAATCCTCAGGTCCCTGCCCAGAAGATTTGACATGAAGGTCACTGCAATTGAGGAGGCTCATGATATTTCTGCCATGAAGCTTGAAGAACTGATTGGGTCATTACTCAATTTTGAAACTGCCTTTTGTAAACAGACTGAGAAGAAAGGAAAAGGTGTAGCCTTTAGTGTGAACTCTGAAGCTGATGATCAACAAGAGTCTGAAGAGGATGACTTATCAGAAGCTCTGGTGTTGCTGGGAAAACAATTCAACAAGATTCTGAAGAATGTCAACAGAAAAGCCAAAGCCAAAGGTCAGAATTTCAGATTCAATAACAAAAAGCAACAAACTGATGAGAAGAAGACCAAGTCTGAGGAGAAAAGTAACCAAGCCAAAGGTGTGCAGTGCTATGAGTGTGAGGGCTATGGGCATATCAAATCTGAATGTCCTACTTTTCTTAAGAAGCAGAAGAAAAGCCTAGCTGTTGCATGGTCTGATGATGGTTCTGAAGATGATGATGTTAGTGAATCTGATATGTGTGATACTGGTCTTGTTGTGAGGTCAGGAGCTATCTTAAAGAAGGAACCTGTTTTAGAGTCTGAGACCTTTTCAGAGTCTGACTCAGAGTCTGAAGCCTCATATGTGTCTGAAGCTGCTAAAACCTCATATGATGAACTAGCTGATAACTACAAGAAGCTGTATACCAGAAGTGCTGAGGTTTGCAAACAAGTTTTGGATCAGAAGGAGACAATTCTTCAACTGGAGGCTGAAAAAGGTGAACTGTTAGTGCAGAATTCTGATTTAAAAGAAGAAGTGAACCAACTGAACTCCCAACTTGATCAAATGAAGAAGCAAGTGAAGATGTTGAATTCTGCTACTGATAAGTTGGAGGACATTTTGGGGAATCAGCAACAAGGAAAAACTGGTTTAGGTTTTGTTGATCAGACTCAGATTCCTAAACAGATGAGTTTTGTTCCTGCTACTCAAACTCATGACTCTATGGTTGGAACATCAAAGAGGAGACCTCAGAAACAAGCCCAGATGCAAGCTCAGAAGAGACCTCAGATGCAAGGTCAGAAGTATGTTCAGATGCAAGGTCAGAAACATGTTCAGATGCTACCTCAGAAGCAACCCCAGAAATTGTTCAGAAACAGAAGGAGGAGGAATCATCCATGGGTCTGTCATCATTGTGGAAAGAGAGGGCATATCAAACCATTCTGCTTTAAATTGTATGGTTACCCTGAACACTTCCAATATAGAAGAGTTGAACCAGCTACTATCAGTCACAATGTTCAGAAGGTGTGGAAGCCCAAAGTTCAGAATGTAGGCCTGATTGCTCATACCTCTTTGAGAGCTACTTCAAAAGAAGACTGGTACTTTGATAGTGGATGTTCAAGGCACATGACTGGTGTAAAGAAGCTACTTAGCAATATCAGACAATATTCCAGAAGCTATGTGACATTTGGAGATGGAGCAAAAGGAGAGATCCTGGGTATTGGTGATTTAAACTGTGAAGGCTTACCTAGACTGAATGATGTGCTATTAGTGAAGGGTTTAACCTCTAATCTGATCAGCATTAGCCAACTTTGTGATCAAGACTTAAAGGTTAATTTCAACAAGCAAGAATGCATTGTTACTGATCAGAAAGATAAGATTCAGATGAGGGGCTGCAGATCCAAAGATAACTGCTATTTATGGGTTTCTGAAGAAGAAAGAAGTCTGACTTCTTGTCTTATGAGCTCAGAAGAGGAAGTCAAACTCTGGCACCAGAAGTTGGGACATCTGCACCTGAAAGGCATGAAAAAAATCCTAAGTACTGAAGCTATCAGAGGTGTACCTAATTTGAAGATCAATGAGGATAGTGTTTGTGGTGATTGTCAGATTGGTAAACAAACAAGAAAGTCTCATCCCAGATTAGTTCACCAGGTAACTACCAAAGTACTAGAACTTGTTCATATGGATTTAATGGGGCCTATGCAAGTAGAAAGTATTGGAGGAAAAAGATATGCATTTGCAATGGTAGATGACTACTCAAGATTCACATGGATCAACTTTGTTAGAGAAAAGTCTGATACATTTGAAGTATTTAAAGACTTGTGCGTTCAATTACAAAGAGAAAAAGATTGTGGCATAGTCAGAATCAGAAGTGACCATGGCAAAGAATTTGAAAACAAGAGTTTCTCAGAATTCTGTGCCTCTGAAGGTATAAAGCATGAGTTCTCTGCACCTATCACACCTCAGCAAAATGGTGTAGTTGAGAGGAAGAATAGGACTTTGGCTGAATGTGCAAGGGTTATGCTGCATGCTAAGAAACTTCCATATATGTTCTGGGCTGAAGCAATGAACACTGCATGTTACATACACAACAGAGTCACTTTGAAGAAGGGTACTACATCAACTCTGTATGAATTGTGGAAAGGGAGAAAGCCTACAGTCAAATATTTCCATGTTTTTGGGAGCAGATGCTATATCTTGGCTGACAGAGAGAATAGAAGAAAACTGGATCCTAAGTCTGATGATGGCATATTCCTGGGTTATTCAGTGAACAGCAGAGCTTACAGGGTGTTTAATTCCAGAACCAAGGTTGTGATGGAGTCCATTAATGTGGTAATTGATGATCTGACTGCTGAGAAAGATAGAAGTGAGCCTGAAGTTGTTCCAGAGTCTGAAGCTTCAGAAGAACAAACTTCAGAAGCAGAAAAGCATTCAGAGTCTGAAGAAGCAGAAGATCAACCAGATCAAGTCCCAAATGGTAAAGGGCCATCAATTAGAGTTCAGAAGGATCATCCTAAAGACTTAATCATTGGAAGCTTAGATCAAGGTGTCAGAACCAGGAGATCAGATGCTGCTGCTACTGATTCATGCTTTGTGTCAAAGGTTGAGCCTAAAAATGTGAAAGAAGCCCTGACTGATGAATTTTGGATTGAAGCAATGCAAGATGAGTTGAATCAATTCAAAAGGAGTGAAGTGTGGGATCTGGTTCCAAGACCTGAAGGGCTGAATGTGATTGGCACTAAGTGGATATTCAAGAATAAAACAGATGAAAATGGTACTGTAGTCAGAAACAAAGCAAGGTTGGTTGCTCAGGGTTATACTCAGGTTGAGGGATTGGATTTTGATGAGACCTTTGCACCTGTGGCCAGACTAGAGTCCATAAGACTACTGTTGGGTGTATCTTGCATTCTCAAGTTCAAATTGTTCCAGATGGATGTGAAGAGTGCATTTCTGAATGGATATTTGCAAGAAGAGGTTTATGTTGAACAGCCTAAGGGTTTTGTGGATCCTAAGTTTCCAGAACATGTGTACAAGTTAAAGAAGGCTTTATATGGATTGAAGCAAGCACCAAGGGCATGGTATGACAGGCTGACTCAGTTTCTTGTGGCTCAAGGTTACAGAAAAGGAGGTTCTGATAAGACATTGTTTGTGAAAGATGAAAATGGGAGTCTGATGATTGCTCAGATTTATGTGGATGATATAGTGTTTGGAGGGATGTCTCAGAAGATGGTCAAACTTTTTGTTCAGCAAATGCAATCAGAGTTTGAAATGAGTTTGGTTGGAGAGCTGACTTACTTTCTTGGGTTACAAGTCAAACAAATGGAAGATACAATCTTCATTTCTCAAAGTAAGTATGCCAAGAACATAGTGAAGAAGTTTGGAATGGAATCTGCTGCTCACAAGAGGACACCAGCTGCTACTCACCTGAAGTTAACTAAGGATGAACAAGGAGTATCAGTTGATCAGAGTCAGTACAGAAGCATGATAGGGAGCCTATTGTATTTAACTGCAAGCAGACCTGATATCACTTATGCTGTGGGAGTATGTGCAAGATATCAAGCTGATCCTAAGATGAGTCATCTGACACAAGTGAAGAGAATTCTGAAGTATGTGAATAGCACAAGTGACTATGGAATCATGTTTTCACATAGTTCACGTTCTGAACTGATGGGATTTTGTGATGCTGACTGGGCTGGAAGTGCTGATGACAGGAAGAGCACTTCAGGAGGATGTTTCTTTCTAGGAAATAATTTAATTTCCTGGTTCAGCAAGAAACAAAATTGTGTTTCATTGTCAACTGCTGAAGCTGAGTACATTGCTGCTGGGAGTAGTTGCTCACAACCGGTGTGGATGAAACAAATGCTGGAGGAATACAACATTGAACAGGGAACCATGACCCTATTTTGTGACAATCTGAGTGCTATTAATATCTCTAAGAACCCTATTCAGCACAGCAGAACTAAACACATAGACATCAGGCATCATTTTATCAGAAACCTTGTGGAGGACAAGATTGTTCAGCTGGAACATGTAGCTACTGAAGAACAAGTTGCTGACATTCTCACAAAAGCTTTGGATGCTAAGCAGTTTGAAAACTTAAGGAGCAAGTTAGGAGTGTGTTTGCATGAAGAGTTATAGCAATTACTGCAAACTGGATGTGAGGAAGATAGAGTACCTGCCAGTTGTGCCTATGCTAAGTGTGATCCTGAACCTGAGTCTGAATCTAACAAGTTTTCAAGGATCTGTGCTACCTGTTTTGATTTTATTCCCTATCTGAAGACTATGATTTGTCAGAATTTTATGGCTAAAAAGGGGGAGAAAATCTTATGCAATGTGTTGGCCTTGTTGGCTCTGATACCAAGAGTTAGAAGATGTATTGCTGCATTTCAGATATATGTGTCTTTGATTCAGAAGGTGTTTTGCTCTGAAACCAAAGCATTATATGTCCAGATATGACCAAGGGGGAATATGTGTCTCAGGGGGAGTACAAGATTGTTATGATCCTGAGTGTTTCTGTGATCCTGAAGTGTGCTTCTGATATGCTCTGATACCTTGTTTCTCTGTAGTTCAGTAGTAAGGGGGAGTTTGTGTGAGAAGCTGAGTTGCAGGGGGAGTGTTGTGGAGATTTAGAAGTAAGGGGGAGTGATTGTGATGATCAAGAGTTGATCAGTAGCTCTGATACCTTGGAGTAGCTCTGATACCATGGTTGTGATCAGAAGTTGATCAGTACTTGGTTATGTGTGCTTCAGTAGCTGTTATGTAGAACTGAAGCTGGTTTGTGTTTGTCATAGCTGTGTCCGCTGCTTATGTTTATGCTATGATATATTATTGTGGAGTTCTTCATTGCTGAGTTGATTATAAGGGAGATTGAAGAACTTGGATGGTTTTAGCCAAAAATTTGCCAAAGGGGGAGATTGTTGAGTATTTTGGTGTTGGCTGCATTGTTTGGCAAAACCAAAGTATTGAATAGAAGCATCTTCATATTTGAAACATTTCTTCAGTTGCAAGTTTTGTGTTTTGAAGCCATTCAGAAGCAGAAAATATCATCAGAAGCTGAATGCACTGTAGCAGTTCAGAAGCTGATTTCAGGTTCTGAAGCCAGCGTTGACTTATGTTGACTTCATCAGAAGCTGGTTATTTTCAAGGTTTTTCTATGCGAATATTTGCAAGATTTATTGAAGATTTATCCTCGCATATGGCTTCTAGAATGTTGATTTGTTTGGAGAAGATTTTATTGAAGATTTGGTTCAAAGATATGAAAATCGTATTTTCTGTTTTAAATCTTTCAAAGATACAAAACAGTTTTATTTGTTACTTGATTGGACCAATCTTATTTCAGTAACAAATCAATTCAGAAGATTAGTTTTTTTTTGCAAGACTGAAGGCTATATAAAGAGGAGGGCTGCTGCTATTCAAGAGAGAAGAATTAGAGAGAAAAATTCAGAGAAAAGAGTCTTAGAGTTTTTAAGCTTTTAGCTTTATTTGTGCACCACTCTTTTGAGTTGGTTTAGGTGTTTTATTGAGTTGTAATCACTCTAAGCCTGTAGGTACGAGTGCAGATCATGTATTGAAGTATTTCTTCAAAACAGGGTAGTTTTGTTTAAGGGGTTCAGTAACAGGTGTGTTACTTGAATAGGAAGTTAGTGGTCTCTAATACTCAACGTGTTGGGTAGAATTCAAGACTAGGAGGAAGTTAATTGCTTAGGCTGGGAACTGGGAGTCAGTGTCTTGAGTCATAAGGATTAATTCCTATAGTGGAATTCCTTCCTGGATTGGTATCCCCCAGAGTAGGAGGTGTTTACTCCGAACTGGGTTAACAAACCTTGTGTGTTTTTAGCTTTCCTGCACATTTATTTTTCTGCCTGTTATTGCTTTTATAATTGTGCTAAGTTCTGATCAGAACCTGCTAAGTTTTAATCAGAACCAGAACCTGTTAAGTATCTTATTGCCTGGCCAGAATTTCAACGCATGTAAGTTTCAGGCAAAACATCAACAACATATAAGCATTCAACATAAATAGTCTGTTTATCATCGCATGCATAATTCACTCATTCATTATTAACAACTTAAAAGGCATTACCATTCCAAAACATGATTCATAAATCATAGCATATTCTCATCAACGTATAATTGTCAACCTAACTATACATCATCAACAATTAATCATTAACTAAACTATAAATCTTCATCAACACAATTACGAGTTATTCATAATTTCCACACATCATCAAATAGACATTTACCACATAAATGCACAAGTTCACACCAAAACATTGCCAAACACGACTCATGTGCATGCAATGCGCCTAATATGACTCTACATGCATGTGGTACCATCGTCATCTTTAACCACACACCTTTAAATAGTGATCTTAAATAACCCACGTATAAATAGTGATATTAAATCACCCACCTTTAAATCTTGATCTTAAATCAAGCTACTATAAATCTTGATTTTAAATCAAGCTACATTCGACTGACCATGAATGCATGGATGTTCACGTATGGACTTGACAATGCACATAACTACAAATCATGATCTTAAATCATGCAACTTTCACAACTATCATTTGCATTATCAAATCAATACATCCACACCATTCATGTTATCACCACATCATCATTTAATCACAACTACAATGCATTAAGCCACAACTTTCATCATCACATCATTTTAATACATTCAACAAGTTTAATCATCGTCATATCACAAACAACATGCTTACATTCTTCAACATTACATAGTTTGCATTTCATGATTAAATCAAGCAAGTTACATTAATCCACTTTATAATCATGCTACAACATCATTCACACTTCCATAATCAATTATCATGATTGCATACATTTCACGACTCAATTAAAGATAAATCCCCAAGTTTAATTCACAACTTTCCAAGTTTCACAATCCACCAATTTCGTCTCACAAACAACCAATTATAATTATTTTGTTGGATATTTGGTTATTGGCTTCATGTTTGCTAAAATCAAATATTCAAGCAAGATGTGCGTCTTCAGAAGCTGGACCTCAGAAGCAGAACTTCAGAAGCACTGTTGAGAAACTGAACCTTCAGAAGCACTGTTCAGAAGCTGAACCTTCAGAAGCTACCTTCAGACGCTGAATGTTCAAACGCAGAACTTCAGACGCAGACCTTCAGAAGCTGGTTTACTGTGCTCCTGTTTTTCGTGCCTTGGAGCTGTTTATTTTCTCACCTGATGTTTCGAAGATTTAATTGAAGAATTCTCCATGCTGCGTATGTTTCTAGAAGGAAGGTTATTTTCGTGAGATATATTTTGAAGATTGGATACTTTTATTTGTGAATATATTTTCAAAGAGATCTTTGGAAAATATATTTCTGAAGAATATTGTGGAATATATTTCTAAAGAAGAATTTTGGAAATATATCTTTGAAGAATATTTGGTTCAAATATTTGTTGCTGCTGAAGGCTATAAATAGAGGACGCCACTATTGAAAAAAATCAGCTAGAACAGAAGCCATCATTGAAAGATTCGTCTTAGGTTTCTAGTGTGTTTATTGTGAGCCTTTCTTGTGTCATCTTGATGCAAGCATAGGACTGTGTTTTATTGAGTTGTATTTGTAGAGCACTTGAAGCTTTTAAGCAAGAGTGATTTTTTGTATTTGGAGTGTGTCTCCTACGTTGATTGTTATTTGAGTTTAGGATCACTGGGGCAGTGATTGTTTGAAGGGAAGTGAGATAGGATCTCAGGTCTAGGAGTTCCTAGGTTGAAGTCAATACGGGTAGTAGCTAGGTGATAAGTTGTAAACTGGGAGTTTGCTGAGAACTTAGAACTAGGACTACGCTAGTGGATTTCCTTCCTGGCTTGGTAGCCTCCAGACGTAGGTGTGTTTGTCACCGAACTGGGTTAACAAATATCTTGTGTCTTTTTACTTTCTGTCTGATACTTTCCTTCTCTGTTTTTGTTTCGTGTTATACTCTGTTTTACGTTCAGCATCAGGACTTGCCAGAATTTCAATTGGCATCAGAGCAGGCACCCTGCCTGTTTTAGGGTGAGCTCCAGGGAAGGTATTTTCTGGCAGAATGGACAAAGAAGGAGGATTTGTGAACAGACCACCACTGTTGGATGGTTCCAACTATGACTGTTGGAAATCACGCATGAGTGCTTTCCTTAAGTCTATAGACAGTAAAACTTGGAAAGCAGTTCTGAAGGGTTGGGAACATCCGGTTGTGCTTGACAAAGATGGAAAGAAGACAGCTGATCTGAAACCAAAAGAAGAGTGGTCCAAAGAAGAAGATGAATTAGCTCTTGGAAACTCCAAGGCCTTAAATGCTATATTCAATGGAGTGGACAAGAATATGTTCAGACTAATCAAGCAGTGCACAGTAGCTAAGGGTGCTTGGGAGATTCTCAAAACTACTCATGAAGGCACATCAAAGGTAAAAATGTCCAGACTTCAACTTCTCACCACCAAGTTTGAAAATCTCAAAATGTTGGAGGATTAGAACATACAAGATTTCTATATGAACGTTCTGGACATGGCTAACTCATTTGATTCTCTTGGAGAAAAAATATCTGATGAGAAACTTGTGAGGAAAATACTCAGGTCTCTACCTAAGAGATTTGACATGAAGGTGACTGCCATTGAGGAAGCACAGGACATCTCCAGTATGAAGGTTGAGGAATTGATAGGATCCTTGCAGAATTTTGAGATAGCCTTCAATAACAGAACTGATAAAAAGGGGAAAGGTGTTGCTTTTGTAGCAAATGCTGATAATGAGGATGATGAAAGCATATCAGAAGCTCTTGTGATGCTTGGTAGACAGTTTAACAAGATTCTGAAGCAGGCTGACATGAGATCCAAACCAAATGACTTGAAGAAGACAAGAACTGATGAGAAAAGCAATCAATCCAAAGGTGTTCAGTGTCATGAGTGTGAAGGATAGGGTCACATTAGGACAGAATGTGCCACATATCTCAAGTAAGAGAAGAGAAGTTTGGCTGTGTCATGGTCTGATGAAGATGACTCAGAAGGAGAAGTGGAGAATGAGTCTGCTAAGTATGTTAATGCTTTAACTGGTAGATGTATGTCTGATGATAAAGTTAAGTCTTCAGAAGCACCATCAGGTTCTAAGGCTTCAGAAGCACCATCAAGTTTTGAAGCACCATCTAATATTGAGTCAAGTGATGGAGAATTGTCTTGTGAAGAACTGGCTACCTCTTACAAAGAACTATACCTCAGAAATGAAGAATTTTGCAAGTTATTAGAAAATCAGAAGAAGACTATCAGTCAACTACATGCTGAAAGAAGTGAACACTTAGAGCAAATTTCTGATCTCAAAGATGAGGTAACCCAGCTGAACTCTCAACTTGAACACATGAAGAAGCAAGTCAGAATGATGAACACTGGTACTGATATGCTAGAAGAGATATTGGAGAGTCAGAACCAAAGGAAACCAAAAGGAATAGGATTTGATGAAAGGACCTTGAACAACAAACAGCAAAATCCAGCTAAGAGGTTTATTGCAGCTATTGGAACATATGATCCAATGATGGGTAAACCTAAGTTGGAACTTCAGAACAAACCTCAGGGATCTAAGAGCAGGAGGGCATCTCATCCTTGGATATGTCATTACTGTGGTAAAAAGGGGCACATAAAACCATTCTGTTTCAAGCTGTATGGATACCCCAAGCACCTTCAGCAAAGAAAATCTGAACCTGTTGTAGTCAATGTCACGAAGGAATGGAGACCAAACTGTGAAAGTGTTGGCAAGAGGCTGAAGAATAGGAAAGGAAAGGCTGTTCCTGCTGCCAGCAGGCCTACTCCTGTTGCTAAGAAGAGTGCTGTTGTTGGACCATCTAAAGGCTGGAGCAAGGTGGTGGTCCCTGTCCCAAAGAAGAAGGCACTAAAAGGAAAGGAAGTGGATCCTAGTGAGTCTGAGGATGATGTTGAGCAAGATGTTCAAGACATCATGCCCTATGTTCAAAAGAGGATTGTTGGGAAGAAGATTCCTCTGAATGTGCCTGAAGCACCCATCGACAAAACTTCCTTCCATGCTGATGAGAACGTAACCATGAGGAAGTATGTGCTCCAAAGAAGGCTTGCTGTGGAAAGAGAGTTGGGTAAAGAAGCCTTGCAGTGTGCTGAGGGTGATGAAGATGATGCTAATCCTAATGAAGACTAAGCAGTGTCTGATGCTGTGTCTGATGACGAAGCAGCTTCTGATGCTGAGTCTGAAGACTGTCAATTTTTTAGACTATGTCCTAGATTTCATTTTGTGCTTCTGGTCTGCATTTTTGTACTATACTCTGCAGTTGTGTTCTCTTGTTTTTATTTCCTTTGTGAAGACTTTGTGTGTGGTATGACTCTATGGTGCCTTTACTGTTATGGGTTTGTGGATGAAAGCTCTTATGCGTTCTTTTCATCTATGGCGTGAGTTAGAATTGAGTTGCAGATTTCTGGGCGTATTCCATTTGTTTTTCCTCTGCTTGTGTGCATATGGTCTTATCTGCTGTTTTGTCAAAATTGTTTGGCTAAAAAGGGGGAGATAAGTGTGTCAGAAGCAAGCATTTCTGTAGTTCAGTTCAGAAGCAATATAGGCATTTCGCAATACAGAGCTGATGTGTTTCAGGGGGAGTCTCTGTTTCAGGGGGAGTATATGTGTTTCCTGTCATAAGCTGATCTGTTTCAGGGGGAGTCTCTATTTCAGGGGGAGTGCTTCGTTTTGTTCCTGCGTATGTGTGAAACGTAGTGTATTATCCGCTGCTGACTCTGTTACTTTTTGGTTGCTATGTTATGTTCTTCATGGTTGCGCAATTTTGATGAGTGAAGAATTTGCCTTGTTATATCTTCCTGATCTCAGATTGATTTTAGCCAAAAATTTGCCAAAGGGGGAGATTGTTGGATATTTGGTTGTTGGCTTCATGTTTGCTAAAATCAAATATATAAGCAAGATGTGCGTCTTCAGAAGCTGGACCTCAGAAGCATAACTTCAGAAGCACTGTTCAGAAGCACTATTCAGAAGCAACCTTCAGCCGCTGAATGTTCAGATGCAGAACTTCAGACGCAGACCTTCAGAAGCACTTCTTCAGAAGTACCTTCAGAAGCTGGTTTACGGTTCTCCTGTTTTTCGTGCCTTGGAGCTGTTTATTTTCTCACCTGATCTTTCGAAGATTTAATTGATGAATTCTCCAAGCTGCGTATGTTTCTAGAAGGAAGGTTATTTTCGTGAGATATATTTTGAAGATTGGATACTTTTATTTATGAATATATTTTCAAAGAGATCTTTGGAAAATATATTTCTGAAGAATATTGTGGAATATATTTCTAAAGAAGAATTTTGGAAATATATCTTTGAAGAATATTTGGTTCAAATATTTGTTGCTGTTGAAGGCTATAAATAGAGGGCGCTGCTATTGAAGAAATCAACTCAACCAAAGCTATCATTGATAGAGTATTCGTAGGTTTTGAGTCTGTTAATTGTGAGCCTTTCTTGTGTCACCTTGATGCAAGCATATGACTGTGTTTTATTGAGTTGTATTTGTAGAGCACTTGAAGCTTTTAAGCAAGAGTGACTTTTTGTATTTGGATTGTGTCTCCTACGTTGATTGTTATTTGAGTTTAGGATCACTGGGGCAGTGATTGTTTGAAGGGAAGTGAGATGGGATCTCAGGTCTAGGAGTTCCTAGGTTGAAGTCAATACGGGTAGTAGCTAGGTGATAAGTTGTAAATTGGGAGTTTGCTGAGAACTTAGAACTAGGACTACGCTAGTTGATTTCCGTCCTGGCTTGGTAGCCTCCAGACGTAGGTATGTTTGTCACCGAACTGGGTTAACAAATATCCTGTGTCTTTTTACTTTCTGTCTGATATTTTACTTCTCTGTTTTTGTTTCGTGTTATACTTTGTTTTACGTTCAGCATCAGGACTTGCCAGAATTTCATATTTCATTGCAAGCAATCATTACTCATCATTAAATGGTCAAAACAACAGCAAAACAACTCTAAAGGAAAGTCCAGGGATGTCTGAAAACACCCTCAAATGTCTGAAAACAGATGTTGTTCCAGCTAAGGTCGCTCAGCGAGCCCCTGATGTGGCTCAACGAGCTCCCATTTTGTGGTCACCCAGAAAATGGGTTTTCCCTTAGGGGAACTCCTCCAAAACCCCTCAAAAATCCCATTTTTGATCCCATTGCACTTTAATTGAACAATTATTACACAACAAAACATCAATTTAAATGGATTCTCATTGGTTTTCATTCAATTCATCAAAAACTCAAAAACTCAACTTTTACCAACAACTTAACAACCAACATGACTCAACAACAACAACAACATTTCTTCACATAGGAACCTCAATTTTTGACCTAAGATTCCATTTTATGTCTTTTGGCCCGAAATTTTTTTTGTCTTCTCGAGAAATTTTTTGGCAAAGAGGTATTTTAAAATACCTCATTTTTTGGTTCGTTTTAGAGCCACCTTTTTATCTTTATTTATTTCATTTTATTTTTTCATATTGACTTTTATTCTCATTTTTATTTTTTGTTATTCTGCTTTTTATTATTATTTATCATTTATTTATTTTCTTTATTATTATTATTATTATTCAATTTTTTTATTAAAGGTCAGATCACTGCAGGGGGCGCCCCCTTTTCCTGACTTTTTTTCATCATCCTCTGCCCAAAAATCAGCCCCAAATCTTCACCAAAGATCACAAGGTCACTTCCTCCCCCTTTTTCAATAAATGTTAACCAAACTTTTGCCAAAAAAAAATCCAGCACTCAATTCCAAGAATGCCTATAACAAAGACAAAAATCAGAGGCAAAGAGGGAGGATTTCATCAGAAGAAAAATCACAGAAAACAGCAAAAATAACACAAAAACTTCTACAAAAAAACTCTTTCATTTTTTTACCACCCACAAAAAACACAAAACTACTAAACCTCCCCCTAAACAACCACACACAAACACAAAACAGAGCCACCTCCCCCACTACACACAAACCACAACCAGCCTCGACCACCTCTCCTAACCCACACACAACAGCCGCAGCCCCCTCCCCCTAGACCACCACAACTCAGCCGCGCCACCACCCCACTCCCAACCACACACAAACATAAAATCCGAACCACCAACCACCCTAAAAAACCATCACAACCTAAAACCACCCCAATCCGAACCCAAAAGCTCACAAAAGTAGTTTTTTTTTCTTTTTTTACAAGATATTTAAAATCTAGATCTACGAGTTTTCGAAAAGATTTTGGAGGTTTTGAGTGTGGATTCAAAGAGAGGGCGAGGAGTGGAGTAAGAAAAACTATTTTTTTTTTGAAAAAACGGTGGAGTTCTAAAACTCCGGTGCGGTGGCGCCGCCGTCTAGGCCGACCGGCCACCGTGCCGGAATTTTTTCCGGCCACCGGAATTTGAGAGAGAAGAGAGAAGAGAGAGGGGGCGGTTTTTCTAGAGAGAGGATTAGAGAGACAAAGAAAAAGAAAGAATGAAGAATTTGTGAAGGGTTGTGATATTTATATCCCTCCCTAATCCTGTGTACGCTGGTGCACACCGTAGCGTAAACCCTCACCTCCCAGGCCCTCTGATCTGGATCATACAACCATTTTTGCATCTCCCCGTGATCAGATCAGGGCCCTCTGATTTTAATCAGACGGTCCAGATCTAATCACGCTAGCCCAATACAGTTGGGCCTGATTACTTCCTACCTGATCTTTTTCTTACTTCCTGCACCCATTTTATTTTTTACACCTCCCTGTTATTTCTTTTATTTTTCTTTGCTTTTTTATTATTTCTTTTTTTTATTATTCTTTTATTTCTTCGCATCTTATTTACTCATATTTAGTATCATCTCATGCATTTTATTTTATTTGTCATTTTATTTTTCATTTGTCATTTTATTTATTTATTTACGCCATTAGAATGTATTTTAGGATAAATGTAAAAATATAAATGAGAATATGCATTGCATTCATTTTTATGCCGAATAGTTTAGTTCATAATCCAAGGAAAAGGGGACTTTCATTTTGATCCAACGTCATTATGAAATCCCTCGCGTTTAGTTTATTTTATCACACTTAATTTTTTAACTCCTAGTAAAAAACCATAAAAATAAAAAAAAAAAATTCAAATATTTAAAATTCCATCAAAAAATATATTTCATTAGCAAACTTTGGAATTCAAACCAAGCGGCTTTTTTTAATCAAAATTTAATCAATTTTAATCATATTAGACGTTATTTTCTACAATTAAAATCAATCAACTTCACTCTTTTGCCACTTTGGCTCATCTTATATTTAACAACATTTTCAAACTTTAAAATCAATCAAACAAATCACTCGGCTTTTTACCCCAAATTTTTCTCTTCAATAAAAATAACAAAAACATTTTCTTTCTTTTTAAACTCATCACTTTTAGTCTTTTTACACTTAGGCATTTATTACAAATTAAACAAATAATCAATTTAGCATAAAGATAAATAAAAATGAGAGGTTCCTATAGAGTCCTATAGATGTTTAGGGTGCTAAAACCTTCCCTTCGCGTAACCAACCCCCGGACTTTGATCTCTAAAATTTAGGGTTTATTCGAACTTTTTCCCTTTTCCTTGAAAAAAAAAAAATAAAAGATCGGTGGTGAACTTAATTTTGTGAGTCAACGCTAACCAATAGCTTGATATCCAAAAATCACCTCGACAGAAAATGGCGACTTCACTGGGGATGAACGTCCTAAGTGGGTTAAACCTATCTTTGTTCTTCTTTATCTTTATGCTTTATTTCTATTTGTAATTGTAAAATACGTGCTTAAGTGTTTATCATTTCGCGTGAGTGGTGAGATAAGTCCTACACCCGGACTTGAGGGAAACATAAGATAGGATGGTGGTATAATCGAAGTGTCTTTCCGAGAGTAAATTTCGGATGTGACACATGTGATAACCCCACTCAATGGAGGAATCTTGGAAGTATTACTATGTCGGCATGAGTAGTCGTGTCCGGCGTTGCTATTTTCAAGTGACCTATGAAGCTGAGGACCTTTAGTTACATTTAACCCATCTTTTCCTTTTAGGACGTAGTGCGGTGACTAACCAAGAGTAATCTTGAGTTAGTTGATACGCGATACTACACTCAAACGAGACTTTCTTACAAATATTGTTGGACCGGGAGTCAATCTCGCAACCCGATGATATTTGGAAGGGGTTGAGGACTTTGGGAACTTGGTAGAACCCATGATACATGTACATGTAAAACCATAGTCCTTACCAAATGGCGTGCTTACCCTTGACTCCAACATTATGGACTTAACCTCACCATGTTTTCTCCGCTCTTTAGCATAATCATGCATACATACATTCATTCATAAACATTTTTTTCATCAAGTATCGGAGGACTTAGACAAGTTTTGTTGTAAACATCGTAGGGATGAACTTCAGAAAGAGGAACACTCAGAAGTATAATTTCAAAAGCCTGGATTTGACAAACTTAAGGAAGCTAGGATCTTTAGTGACTAGTCCGGAGGATTTTTTCAAGCTCGTTATGGGAGATCACTTGGCATCCTCAAGTTTGAGATATCAGGGTTTTTCTTAAGATTTCTATTGATGAACTTTTGAGCATATCCCTTGGCTTTGTTTCTAAAAAGGGGATTGTTTGTAATATTTTATTTTTAAATGAAGTGTTCAAACTATGATGTTTACAATTACTTCGACAAGTCCTTCGATAACAAATCTTTCTTTTTTGCATAAGCATAATCATGCATCATACTGCATTCATAGTTTCCAAACCGAGTCTTACATTTTGTTCTTTTAAAAAATAAAAAAGGGTCTACCCGTCTCCAACAGTGGCCCGACATCCTCATCCAAAACCGATTCGCACCTATAACTTGGGGTCTGAAGAAGTTAAGAAAGAGATCAAGATCGCGGCTTTGCTTGAAGTGACTGTCAAACAGAGGGTGATAGAACTGCTAAGAGAATATGCTGATGTGTTCGCATGGTCATACCAGGATATGCCAGGCTTAGATCCCCGTATTGTGGAGCACCGTTTGCCTTTGAATGTGTATCGACTACCGAGATATGAACAAGGCCAGTCCAAAGGATGATTTCCCTTTACCCCATATAGATGTGTTGGTCGATAGTACCGCCAAGTCCAAAACCTTCTCTTTCATGGATGGTTTCTCCGGGTAGAACCAAATCAAGATGGCACCTGAAGACATAGAGAAGACATCTTTCATCACGCCCTGCTGCACTTTTTGCTACAAAGTAATGCCATTTGGTTTGATAAACGCAGGTGCTACTTACCAAAGAGGCATGACCACTCTTTTCCATGATATGATGCATAAGGAAATAGAAGTTTATGTGGATGATATGATCATCAAGTCAGGAACTGAAGAGGAACATGTCGAGTATTTGCTGAAAATGTTCCACCGTCTAAGAAAGTATCAACTTCGTTTGAACCCTAACAAGTGTACTTTTGGTGTCAGATCCGGGAAGTTTTTGGGTTTCATTGTTAGTCAGAAGGGTATTGAGGTAGATCCAGATAAAGTCAGAGCTATAAGAGAAATGCCTGCTCCAAAAACAGAAAAACAAGTAAGAGGGTTTCTTGGGCGTCTGAACTACATCTCCAAATTCATCTCTCATATGACCGCCACATGTGGACCGATATTCAAACTACTCCGTAAAGAACAAGGGATTGTTTGGACGGAAGATTGCCAGAGAGCCTTCGACAGCATCAAAGAATATTTGCTAGAACCTCCGATTCTTATCCCCCCCAGTTGAAGGAAGACCTCTAATCATGTACCTGACCGTGCTAGAAGATTCTATGGGTTATGTGCTCGGACAGCAAGATGAAACCGGGAGGAAGGAGCATGCAATTTATTACTTGAGCAAAAAGTTTATAGATTGTGAATCTCGATATTCCATGCTTGAGAAGACTTGTTGTGCTCTAGCCTGGGCCACTAAACGCCTCCGTCATTATATGGTTAATTACACCACTTGGTTGACATCTAAAATGGATCCAATCAAGTACATATTTGAGAAGCCTGCTTTGACAGGAAGAATTGCCCGGTGGCAGATGTTGTTGTCCGAATATGACATCGAATACCGCACACAAAAAGCAATCAAAGGATGTGTCCTTGCTGATCATTTTGCTCAGCAACCAGTTGAAGACTATCAGCCCATTAAGTTCGATTTCCCCGACGAGGAGATCATGTATTTGAAGATGAAGGATTGCGATGAACCATTACCTGAAAAAGGTCCAGATCCTGAATCCAGATGGGGTTTGATATTTGATGGGGTCGTTAATGTCTATGGCAACGGAATTGGGGCAGTCATCATCACTCCTAAAGGCACTCACATTCCTTTTTCTGCCAGGCTGCTATTTGATTGTACGAACATCATTGCAGAATATGAAGCATGCATCATGGGCATCGAGGAAGCTATTGATCTGAGGATCAAGAACCATGATATATACGGAGATTCGACACTCGTAATCAACCAGATCAAAGGAGAATGGGAAACTCGCCACCCCGGCTTGATTCCTTACAAAGACTATGCAAGACGGTTGCTGACTTTCTTCAACAAAGTTGAGTTGCACCACATCCCTCGCGACGAGAATCAGATAGCGGATGCTTTAGCTACTTTATCTTCTATGTACAAGGTGAACCACCGGAATGACATGCCAACGATCAGCATCCAACGCCTTGAGAGGCCCGCTCATGTATTCGCAGCTGAGGAAGTTGTTGACAACAAGCCATGGTTTCATGATATCAAGTGTTTCCTTCAAAGTCAAGAGTACCCACTCGGAGCATCCAACAAAGACAAGATGACCTTGAGAAGATTGTCCGGTAGTTTCTTCCTGAACGGAGATGTATTGAACAAAAGAAACTTCGACATGGTTTTGCTCAGATGTGTGGATAAACACGAGGCAGAGTTATTAATGCATGAGATACAAGAAGGCTCCTTCAGAACTCACTCCAATGGGCATGCAATGGCCAAGAAAATGCTGAGAGCAGGTTACTACTGGATGACGATGGAATTTGATTGTTACAAACATGCCAGGAAATGTCACAAGTGCCAAATCTATGCCGATAAAATTCATGTACCGCCAACTACCCTCAATGTTCTTTCCTCTCCATGGCCGTTCTCTATGTGGGGCATCGATATGATTGGTAGGATCGAACCAAAGGCTTCAAACAGACATCGTTTCATTCTAGTGGCCATTGATTACTTCACCAAGTGGGTCGAAGCAGCATCTTATGCCAATGTGACCAAGCAAGTAGTAGTCCGGTTCATCAAGAACCAGATCATCTGTCGCTACGGTGTTCCTAATAGAATCATCACGGACAATGGAACAAATTTGAATAACAAGATGATGAAAGAGTTAAGTAACAACTTCAAGATTGAGCACCATAATTCTTCTCCTTACAGACCCCAGATGAATGGCGCTGTCGAAGCTGCAAATAAGAATATCAAGAAGATTGTTCAGAAAATAGTAGTCACTTACAAAGACTGGCATGAGATGTTACCATTCGCTTTGCATGGGTATCGTTCTTCAGTACGCACTTCAACAGGGGAGACCCCTTTCTCCCTAGTATACGGCATGGAAGCGGTGCTCCCCGTAGAAGTCGAGATCCCGTCAATGAGAGTTCTGATGGAAGCCAAGTTGTCCGAGGCTGAATGGTGCCAAAACAGATATGATCAGTTGAACTTAATTGAAGAGAAACGCATGACTGCCTTGTGTCATGGACGGCTATATCAAAAGAGGATAAAACAAGCTTTTGACAAGAAGGTTCGCCCACGCGAAATCAAAGAAGGAGACCTCGTGCTAAAAAAGATCTTATCTTTTCAACCCGATTCCAGGGGCAAATGGACGCCTAACTATGAGGGCCCGTATCGTCAAGAGAGTTTTCTCCGGTGGTGCAATGACTCTTGCAACTATGGATGATGATGAGCTTCCCCGTCCTGTGAACACAGATGCAGTCAAGAAATACTTTGTCTAAAAAATAAAAGAACAGCTCGGTAAGTCGAAAACCCGAAAGGGCAGCTTAGGCAAAAATGAGCGTCTCGGTGGACTGAAAACCAGAAAGGGCGGTCCAAGCAAAAATTAGAGACATAAAACAGAAAATAATCATCCTGATAGGTCGAAAACCCGAAAGGGCGATCTATGCAAAAATTAAGGATCAAAAGACAAAGTAACTGCGTCAGGTTTGCCATGACTAACTTGGGGCACTTTAGCTGTCAAGAGAATCTGAATCTGAAGCATCCAAATAGTGGAATTCAAAGTTGTTAGGGAGAATAGCGGTTACCGTGTTCAATGTACCTTTCCCATATATTATTTGCCATTTTTCCAAACTTTGTGAGATCCGTGGGGCCACGCCATTGGCGGGCCACCACTCTATTAAATAAATTTGAGCCTGCGCCTTTTATTTGGAATTCTCATTTATTCTGTTTATAAAAAATTTCTTCCATTTTTGATGGTAATACTTGAAGCAAAATATTTTTCAAAATCATAAATCTTTTTTCGTATCTTTTGGAAAGCATAAACAACAAACACATTCTCTCTGAACTCATGAATAAGTGAAGTGTGTGTCAACATCCGTCCTGAGAACGGATAAACTCTGTAGTTTGAACATGGTCAATTGCTTGAAAAAAAAAAGAAAAAAAAGAGCTCGGTAAGTCGAAAACCCGAAAGGGCGGCTTCGGCAAAAATGAGCGTCTCGGTGGATCGAAAACCCGAAAGGGCGGTCCAGGCAAAAATTAGGGGCATATAAAAAAGAACATATTCCAGGTGGATCGAAAACCTAAAAAGGCGATCCAGGCAAAAGTTAGGGATTCAAAAAGAAAAAACAAAAGATAAGCATGACCACAGAAGCACCAGTTCTTCTGCCAGATTTTTGGATTAGCACGTTCTCCCCAGGAAGTGTTTACTCCCCATCAGTTGTTGCATATGTCGGGCTTTACCCCGTCAATATTTTGATATGTCTCCAACGGCGTCATCCCTGATGAAGATTGCCAAGTGTTTGTACTGCGTTGTCGGTTCACTTCCCGTCCTATCCGTCCAGTCTTATCTCATCAGTATTATATACAGTCATACAGCCACATCGTCATACAAATCGTACTGTCTTACATACATTCATACATTCATGCATATACACATTCATGCATACACAACATGCACATAACATCGCTCACACATGGTTGCATTAATCACCCTGAGTCTTACTTTAGCCGTATCCTTTCATTTCAATCAAACATTTCAAGAGGCAAGTTTTACAAATGAACAGCTTGAATTCTCGCAAAAAGTGTCATCCCCAGTGTGTCTGGTCCAGAGATGTCACCAATCAAACACTTTCCGGTGGCAAGTTCTACAAACAAATAGGCTTGCGAACATGTTCAATTCCCAAGGGTGTCATCCCCAGTATGTCATTTCTCTTATATTTTACCTTCATTAAGCTATCCTCACAAAGGTAGTAGCTAAAATATATTGTCGGTCTTCATTAAGCTATCCTTACCACGATAGTAGACCATGTCATTTCTCTTATATTTTTACCTTCATTAAGCTATCCTAACAAAGGTAGTAAGTAAAATATATTGTCTGTTTTCATAAGCTATCCTTACACTTACACCGATAGTACACAATGTCATTTCTCTTATATTTTACCTTCATTAAGCCACCCTCACAACGGTAGTAGGTAAAATATATTGTCTGTTTTCATTAAGCTATCCTTACACCGATAGTAGACAATGTCATTTCTTTTATATTTTATCTTCATTAAGCTATCCTCACAACGGTAGTAGGTAAAGTATATTGTCCGTCTTCATTAAGTTATCCTTACACCGATAGTAGACAATGTCATTTCTCTTATATTTTTACCTTCATTAAGCTATCCTCACAACGGTAGTAGGTAAAATATATTGTCTATCTTCATTAAGCTATCTGCACACCGATAGTAGACAATGTCTTTTCTCTTATATTACCTTCTTTAAGCTATCAGTACACGGTAGTAGGTAATACATGTCATTTGTCTTCTTTAAGCTATCATCTTTGTTGATAGTAGGCAGTGTCCCCTTCTTTTATCTTCTTTAAGCTATCGTCTGTACGATAGTAGCTAGTAACATTGGTCTTTTGTTTTGATTAAGCTATCGTTCTGAATCAATGAGATAGTAGACGACCTTTTCTCCCAGTAAAACTACATCATCCCCTAGCGGAGTCGGATCCTTTTACTTAACAAACTTGGGTATCCTCCCCGGTCGTGTAACATTTGCCGTCGTGCATTCATACTTGCATTACGAGCATCCTCGGTATCTTAAGGTCAAAAATGGTGTATTCTGTATTTAAGTCTCTTCTTCCCGTCGAAGCGAAGATTTCATCTTCATATCTCCGGACGAAGAAACTTAAATAGGGGCATCTGTCATACCCCAATTTTTGACCTAAGATTCCATTTTATGTCTTTTGGCCCGAAACTTTTTTTGTCTTCTCGAGAAAAATTTCGGCAGAGAGATATTTTAAAATTCCTCATTTTTTGGTTCATTTTAGAGCCACCTTTTTATCTTTATTTATTTCATTTTATTTTTTCATATTGACTTTTATTCTCATTTTTATTTTTTTGTTATTCTGCTTTTTATTATTATTTATCATTTATTTATTTTCTTTTTTTATTATTATTATTATTATTATTATTCAATTTTTTATTAAAGGTCAGATCACTGCAGGGGGCGCCCCCTTTTCCTGACTTTTTTTCATCATCCTCTGCCCAAAAATCAGCCCCAAATCTTCACCAAAGATCACAAGGTCACTTCCTCCCCCTTTTTCAATAAATGTTAACCAAACTTTTGCCAAAAAAAAATCCAGCATTCAATTCCAAGAATGCCTATAAGAAAGACAAAAATCAGAGGCAAAGAGGGAGGATTTCATCAGAAGAAAAATCACAGAAAACAGCAAAAACAACACAAAAACTTCTACAAAAAAACTCTTTCATTTTTTTACCACCCACAAAAAACACAAAACTACTAAACCTCACCCTAAACAACCACACACAAACACAAAAACAGAGCCACCTCCCCCACTACACACAAACCACAACCAGCCTCGACCACCTCTCCTAACCCACACACAACAGCCGAGGCCCCCTCCCCCTAGACCACCACAACTCAACCGCGCCACCACCCCACTCCCAACCACACATAAACATAAAATCCGAACCACCAACCACCCTAAAAAACCATCACAACCTAAAACCACTCCAATCCGAACCCAAAAGCTCGCAAAGGTAGTTTTTTTTCTTCTTTTTTACAAGATTTTTAAAATCTAGATCTAGTAGTTTTTGAAAAGATTTTGGAGGTTTTGAGTGTGGATTCAAAGAGAGGGCGAGGAGAGGAGTAAGAAAAACTTTTTTTTTTTTGAAAAAATGGTGGAGTTCTAAAACTCCGGCGCGGTGGCGCCGCCTTCTAGGCCGGCTGGTCACCGTGCCTGAAATTTTTCTGGCCACCGGAATTTGAGAGAGAAGAGAGAAGAGAGAGGGGGGCGGTTTTTCTAGAGAGAGGATTAGAGAGAGAAAGAAAAAGAAAGAATGAAAAATTTGTGAAGGGTTGGGATATTTATATCCCTCCCTAATCTTGTGTATGTTGGTGCACGCCGTAGCGTGAACCCTCACCTCCCAGGCCTTCTGATCTGGATCATACGACCATTTTTGCATCTCCCCGTGATCAGATCAGGACCCTCTGATTTTAATCAGATGGTCCAGATCTAATCACGCTGGTCCAATACAGTTGGGCCTGTTTACTTCCTACCTGATCTTTTTCTTACTTCCTGCACCCCATTTTATTTTTTACACCTCCCTGTTATTTCTTTTATTTTTCTTTGCTTTTTTATTATTTTTTTTTTATTATTCTTTTATTTCTTAGCATCTTATTTACTCATATTTAGTATCATCTCATGCATTTTATTTTATTTGTCATTTTATTTTTCATTTGTCATTTTTTTTATTTATTTACGCCATTAGAATGTACTTTAGGATAAATGTAAAAATATAAATGAGAATATGCATTGCATTCATTTTCATGCCGAATAGTTTAGTTCATAATCCAAGGAAAAGGGGACTTCATTTTGATCCAACGTCATTATGAAATCCCTCGCGTTTAGTTTATTTTATCACACTTAATTTTTTAACTCCAAGTAAAAAACCATAAAAATAAAAAAAAACATTCAAATATTTAAAATTCCATCAAAAAATATATTTCATTAGCAAACCTTGGAATTCAAACCAAGCGGCTTTTTTTAATCAAACTTTAATCAATTTTAATCATATTAGACGTTATTTTCTACAATTAAAATCAATCAACTTCACTCTTTTGCCAATTTGGCTCATCTTATCTTTAACAACATTATCAAACTTTAAAATCAATCAAACAAATCACTCGGCTTTTTACCCCGAACTACGTGATTTTGATCCCGCTCGGGTACGTAGGCAAAAGACTTTGTCTTCTCAAATCAATAAAAATAACAAAAACATTTTTCTCTTCAATAAAAATAACAAAAACATTTTCTTTCTTTTTAAACTCATCAATTTTAGTCTTTTTACACTTAGGCATTTATTACAAACAAATAATCAATTTAGCATAAAGATAAATAAAAATGAGAGGTTCCTATAGAGTACTATAGACGTTTAGGGTGCTAATACCTTCTCTTCGCGTAACCAACCCCCGGACTTTGATCTCTAAAATTTAGGGTTTATTCGAACTTTTCCCCTTTTCCTTGGAAAAAAAATAAAAGATCGGTGGTGAACTTAATTTTGTGCGTCAACGCTAACCAATAGCTTGATATCCGAAAATCACCTCCATTCATTTCATGTATCATAGCAACAACTTAATTAAACAACCAGAACTTAATCATTTTCATACAATTAAGCATTTTCACTAAAACACAACAACAACAACTTAAACCACAACTTATTCAACATAATTTCATGGATTCTCAAACCAAACATATACCCACAAGCAAATTCAACTTAAACAACCATAATCACCATCAATTATCATGTTCTTCATCACAATCATCAAAATTCACAAAGTTATCAATTCTCTATAACAAAACATGGATTTTGACATAAACACAACATGAATTCACCAAGTTTATCATACTAAATTTTAACACAAGAAATAGAGCATGAATTTCACATAATCAACAACATGAAATTAAGCATAAGCTAAAACACCCAAACTACCCATTTGCTTATTGAACCCAATTGGTGAAAATAATCTTCCCCTTACCTCCATTCTTCACAAAAATTGCTTCCTAGCTCGAATCTCTCCCTTCTAGAGCTTTCCCCTCTTCCTTCTCTCCAAGTTTCTTCTTCCTCTTTTATTCTCTATTCTCTCCCTCTTGCCTCTTCTCAAAAGTTTTGTGACAAATGGTTAACCTAATTCCACTAACACACACACACACACACACACACACACACATCTCTTAAATATAATCGACTAGGGTTACTCACAATAATGAGCTTAGTCACATCCAACTCTCATAATTAATTCTCCACACTTTTACTTCACTTAAACATCCCATTTTACTTATACACCACTATTCACTAAAATTCAAATTTATAGTTCTAACATAATTAAAAAATGCCACTCACCCATAAAATGACCAAAATACCCTCATTCACTTAAAATCCATTAACCCACCAATCACACACAAAATATCAATTAACAAATATAATTAAATAAGTAATAATAATCATAAATAAATCTAATACTAAAAATCGGCTGTTACAACTCTCCCCCACTTAAAGAATTTTCGTCATCGAAAATTACCTGAAGGAAACAACTCCGGATACGCTTCCTTCATCTTACTCTCCAACTCCCAAGTTACGCTCTCTCCCGTAGGACCTCCCCAAATCACCTTTAACAAGACGATCTCCTTTCCTCGCAACTGCTTAACTTCACGGTCCTCGATACTCAAAGGCAGAGTCTCAACAGTCAAATAATCCCTTACTTCCAAATCATCCACTTGAATCACATGAGACGGTTCATACACATACTTCCGCAACTGAGACACATGAAACACGTCATGAAGATTCGACAATGACGACGGTAACGCAATCCAATATGCTACTGCTCCAATTTTCTCTACAATCTGATAAGGACCAACAAATTGTGGAGTCAACTTCTTCGATTTCAAAGCTCGCCCAACACCGGTAACGGGGTTAACTCTCAAAAACACATGATCACCAACTTAAAATTCTACCTCCTTCCTCCTCTTATCATGATAACTCTTTTGCCTACTCTGCGAAGCCTTAATCTTCTCCTGAACCATCTTAACCTTTTCCGTAGTCTGCTGAACTACCTCTAGTCCAATCATAGCACTCTCACTTGATTCAAACCAATACAACGGTGATCTACACCTCCGACCATACAACGCTTTGAAAGGTGTGAAATTCTGGCCAGGCAATACTTAAGAGAAAACAGGTTCTGAACCTAACAGGTTCTGAACAGCACGCAGGGCACAATAGTTTGCAAAACAGAGCACAAACACAAACACACACAGGCAGCAAATTTAAAGTGCAGGAAAGTAAAAAGGCACAGAAATTTGTTAACCCAGTTCGGAGTAAACACCTCCTACTCTGGGGGATACCAATCCAGGAAGGAATTCCACTATAGGAATTAATCCTTATGACTCAAGACACTGACTCCCAGTTCCCAGCCTAAGCAATTAACCTCCACCTAGTAAGACTTCTACCCAACTCTGAGTAATAGAATCCACTATCTTCCTATTCAAGTAACTAAACCCAGTTACTGAAACCCTTAATCAAAGACACTCTGTTTTTCAGAAAAACTTCAAAAACACAAAGACTTCATTCGTACCTAAAGGCTTAGAATGAATTACAACTCTATAAAACTCTAAACCAACTCAAACTGAGTGGTGCACAATAAAGCTAAAAGCTTAAAAAAACTAAGACTCAATTTTCTGATCTTAAACTCTATAAATCGTTAGTTGAATAGCAGCAGCCCTCCTCCTTATATAGCCTTCAGTCTTGCAAAATAAAACTAATCTTCTGATTTGATTTGTTACTGAAATAAGATTGGTCCAATAATGTAACAAATAGAACTGTACTGAATCTTTTAAAGATTATAACAGAAAAATATGAATTTCATATCTTTGAACCAAATCTTCAATAAAATCTTCTCCAAATAAATCAACATTCTAGAAGCCATATGCGTGGATAAATCTTCAATAAATCTTGCAAAGATTCGCATAGAAAAACCTTGAAAATAACCAGCTTCTGATGAAGTCAACATAAGTCAACGCTAGCATCAGAACCTGAAATCAGCTTCTGAACTGCTACAGTGCATTCAGCTTCTGATGACATTTTCAGCTTCTGAATGACTTCAAAACACAAAACTTGCAACTGAAGAAATGTTCTACATATGGAGATGCTTCTATTCAATACCTTGGTTTTGCCAAACAATGAAGCCAACACCAAAATACTCAACAAGGTGCCATACCAATACTCGAATGAAAGATGTTGTTGTAAGTAAATTCAATCAACGATAAACATTCACTCCAACTTACTCCTTGTTCCAAAACACAAGCTCTCAACAAATCTTCCAAAGACTGAATAGTCCTCTCCGACTGTCCATCAATTTGAGGATGATAAGCAGAACTCAATCTCAACTTCGTCCCTAAAGCTTCTTGCAGACTCTCCCAAAACTTCAACGTAAACCTCATATCTTGATCCGACACAATGCTGGAAGGAACACCATGCAATCTGACAATCTACTCAATGTAGATCTCCACCAACCTCGCTAAAGACATACTGATCTTGATAGGAATAAAATGTGCTGACTTCGTCAACCGATCCACAATCACCCAAATCGTATAACTTCTCTTCATAGTCTTCCGCAAACCCATTACAAAATCCATCGAGATGCTATCCCACTTCCACTCTGGCACGAACAACGGCTGCATCAACCCTCCTGGCTTCTGATGCTCGATCTTAGACTTCTGGCAAACCAAACAAGCATATACAAACTCTGCAATGTCCTTCTTCATTCCTGGCCACCAAAACAACTTCTTCAGATCCTGATACATCATCGTCGCTCCGGGATGAATACTCAAACTACTACGATGACCTTCATCCAAAATCTTACTCTTAAGCTCAGGTACATCTGGTACACAAACTCGATCACGGAAACTCAAAACACCTCTTTCGTCCAATCCGAAGTCACCTCATTTGCCTTGATTAACCAACACCAACCGGTCTACAAATTCAAGTCATCCTTATGACCTTATCTGATCTCTTCTAAAATGTTACTCGTCAGCTTCAACATCCATAACTTCACACCATTGGGCGTCAACTCACACACCAAGGTCAAATCTCTGAACTGCTCAACCAATTCCAATTCCTTAACCATGAGTCCCGACATGTGCAAAGACTTCCTACTTAAAAAACATCTGCCACCAAATTCGCCTTGCCTGGATGACAACTTAACTCAAAATCATAATCCTTCAGAAATTACATCCATCACCAACCAGACAACGACACGTTACCTGAAGGCGCACGCTAAGCTACCGTGCACGAGGCCACACTGTAGCACGCCTCCTTACATCTGGCACCATACACGTGTCCCTAATCACACACCGCATATCCCGGAGGCGGTTATTCACACGAAGCGCCTATATAAGGGTGAGGTAGCTTCATCCTCCAGGTACGATTCACTTTACACACACTTTTCATGCACTCTTTCTCAGTTCCAGTATTGACTTGATCGTCAAAGTGCTAACGTGCCTGCAGACACCTTTCATTCCACCGCGCAGACGTGTCACCTATAAGGACCCGATCCCCGAAACTAATATCTCAACATACATCTCAAACATACATATAATCATCTCGGGTCATCTCAAAAATAATACATAAGTATCTGGATCATAAAGATCACCCAAAATAAATCCAACAGAGTACGAAAATAAAAATCCCAAAAGACATCCTAATCAGAGCTCCTAACTCTAGACATCTCCAAGCAAAGCCAAAAAACATGAGCTAGGCGTCAAGCCACAACCCATCACGACTCACCGATAGCAAATACTCAATCCTGCAAATCTACATCCACAAGGGATGAGGCAACAACAATCACTGAAGGGTAAGATATACATTCATTAATAAGGATTAATAAACAAGTGTAGTTCAGACAACATTCATATCATCACAGTATTCAAACATAACAAAATTAGTTATCCGAAATTAAGGAACATGAAACTCATAATCATATTCTCATACAAGTCTAACTACTTCATCATATCAACTCATCATTTACAATCATTTCCATTCATACCCTCATCGACAAACAATTATCAAGTCAATTATGACAATTCATCATATCACATTTTCAATGCACATTTACCAATTAGATGCACAAATTCTCATCAACACATTAATACATAAGACTCATACTTATGCATTGTTCCTAGACGACTCTATATGTTTTACGGTACCGCCACCGATGAACTCCTCGAGATCTAAAACCCGCAATGAATTCACCATACAATCACCGATGAAATCCCCGAGGCTTAACTCAGCCATGAAATCACCATATTCGACTCACATCAAGTACACATAAGACTCGACAACAACATCGTCATCATTATCATATATTCTCAGATGATTAAACAACGTCGCTTATTAACATCATCACTTATCATATAAACTTTTATAAGATTAAACATCGTCACTTAATACATAACATGTATCATCATCATTTAATCAAACATCATCATCACTTCATCACTTAGCATATAGCATCATCATTTAATCACATATCATCATCACGTAAATCACATTTCATGATTAAACCAACATTCTACATCGTCATCATTAATTCCCTTTCAAAGTCAGCATACATCATTAATCACATCAGAATAGGCATCTAGCATACTTGCATACATTTCACAACTCAAAATAAAACTCCAAGATTACGTCATAATTCATCCATTTCTTCTTAATTAAATCAATTCAATCAAGTTTCATGTAAGCAAGCATCATCCATTCAATAAATCACTAAACAACATAAAAATAGCACGAAAGGGGTGTCCATGGATGTCCGAAAACATCCTCCGAAGAACAAAACGCGTAGAACGGAAGATGTTGTATCTGCCTAACTCGTCGTGGCGAGATTTCACTCGCAGTGGCGAGTTGCACCAGAACTGGGTTTTCCCTTACGGGAATCCCCTAAATTTCACCCAAAAACCCCATTTCTCATTCCCCTTAACCTAAAATCAGTTTACAGATATTAATCATGATCAATACACTCAAATTGAACAATGATTACACAACAACACATCAATTGAGATGGATTTCACATGGTTTTCGGTTAATTGTCAAAGTTCGTCTCAAAAACCCATTTTTATTCAAAACTTAGCAAACAAACACACCCAACTTAAATAACTTCATTCCAACATGTTTATCATCACTACATACACCTTCTACAACTATTCCAACAACAACTTTCTCATTTTAACAACATCTTATTCATTTTCACTTAATTAAGTCATTTTCACCAAAACACCAACAACAACTTATTTCACAACAAACCACATAATAAACATAGCCTTTTGATTACTATCATATTCTTAACATCAATACACACTAACAACAGCAAATTAAGCAAATTCAGTCAAATAAGCACTTTTAGCAAAATCACTTAATTCACAACTTATTCCACATAACTTCATGAATTCTCAAACAAAATACATACCCATACTCATAATCAATTACATAATCAATAAACAACATTCAATCATCATATTAATCATCACAAACATCAAAATTCATCAAAGTATCAACTTAACATAATGAAAAATGAAGTTTAAGATGAAGAAAGCATGGAATTATCAAGTTTTAGCATGCTTAATTTAATCAATAAAAATGAGCACGAAAATCACAACAATTCAGCAACATTAATCATATAATTAAGGCTTAATTGAACACCCGGTCCCTTAACTTAATTCTTTTTTTTTCAAAATGGTCCCATAACTATTAAAATTTTCAATTTGGTCCTTTATTTGTGTTTCAGTAGGTAAATTTGGTCTTATTTCGTTAATTTTAACTCCATCCAAAAGGAGACCGTTGGATAAAAGAGGTCTATGAGATTTAACGGTGTATCACCAATACCTAATTATTCTATTTTTCTTCATTTTCTTCCCTCATCTTCATTTTCATACAACATTCATCAACCTTCATCATCTTTATAAAAAACTCAATTTTTTCTTTCAAAAATTCATCAATTCAACACACTCCATCTCCCTCTCTCATCAAGCTTTTATGAAATTATTAGATGTGTTATTTTATTGTTGGTGAAATGGTTTTTTTTTTCCTTTTCAAATCTGGGTTCTGATGATTAAACGCAAACACACACTTCAATCCACGTTTTTCAAGATATCTCATACCTCAGGATGATCTTGTTCCCAACCTCCCAACACAGATTTGAACACAACAATTGGTCATTTTCCTTGCCGGAATAAATGGATCTATACTTTAGGTACCTTACATCGGTCACTTTGTACGGACGTGCCTTACAGTGTCGTCGTCGTCGGTGGCATTGGCGGCAGAGGTTATTTCCTCCTCCTCGATTTGGGAGAGTAAGGGTTAGTTTTTGTCAACCATGGTTTGATGATTCTCTATCTTGTTCTTCTTCCACTACGACACTATGTTGTGTTGCGAAGATGATTTGTGGGTGAGGGATGATGATGCTAGTTTTTTGTGTGGTTGAAGGTGATGAATTGATGATCCAGTAGTTGTTTTTTTAAAAGGAATGATGCAGTTGTTGTTGATAATTTAAGGGGTGGATTGAGTTTGTAGTTGAAGGTGATAAATTTGATAATCGAGTGTGAAGGTGAGAAAAACACAAGAAGAGGGGGGGTTGAATTGTGTTGACTTGTTCTTTCATAGTCACCACCACTGTTGGTTATTTCAGTGTTGGCTACATTGTTTGGTAAAATCAAAGTGCTCATGCAATGCGTCTTTAGAAGTTATTTAAGTCTTCAGAAGCAAGAATTTGGATTAGAAGAGGTTCAGAAGCTGAAAACTGCATCAGAAGCTGAAATCCTGGTTTACTGTTCATCAGACGCAGAATGGACCTTCAGACGCAGGATTGACCTTCAGACGCAGAAAGTGCCTTCAGACGCAGGATGGATCTTCAGACGCACTGTTCAGACGTTGACCTGCGTTGACCTTCAGAAGCTGTTTTCAGAAGCTGGATTTATGCATTCTTTGTGATTAATCCTATGCGTATCTATTGAAGATTTTTCAAAGATTTATTCAGGCATTAGTTTTCTAGATGGCTGTTTAACTTGTTGAAGATCTTGGTGAAAGATTGGCTGCGTATTTATGTTTGAATATATTTGCTGAAGAATCTTTGCAAGATAGAGTTCAAAAATATTTGTTTCCTTATTGAACCTTTAATAATCTAGAATCATATCAATTGAAGAAGATTGGGTTCAGAATTATGCTGCTTGCTGAAGGCTATTTATGAAGACGTGCTACTGCTATTGAAGTGAGCTAGAGTCAATACAGATTTTATTCTTAGAGTTTTTGTTTGTGTAAGCTTAGGCTTTATTTGTACACCACTCATCTGAGTTGGTTTAGATTGTTTGAGTTGTAAATCATTCTAAGCTTTTAAGTACGAATGATGTCTTTGTGTTGAAGAGTGTCTTCATTGTTTTGAGTTGTTTTCAGTAGTTGCTGATCACTGGGTTATGATTAAGTAATTGGGAAGTTAGTAGTGTTCTAATACTTAGGTGGTGCTCCTGAGTAGAAATCAGACTAGTGGAGATTGATTGCTTAGGCTGGGAACAGGGGGTTTGTGTCTTGAGTCTTAGGATTAATTCCTCATAGTGGATTTCCTTCCTGGATTGGTATCCTCCAGATGTAGGTGGTGTTTACACCGAACTGGGTTAACAAATACTTGTGTTATTTACTTTCTGCACTTTATTTTAGCTGCTTCTGAACCTGTGCTATTGTGCTCTGTTTTGCAAATCATCCTGCTCTGTTTTTAAGTTCTGATCAGTAATTGTCGAATTTCAATTGGCATCAGAGCCGGCACCCTGCTGTGATTGGGTGAGCTCCAGGGAAGACTTTTCTGGCAAGAATGGACAAGGAGGGAGGATATGTCAACAGACCACCTCTGCTGGATGGCACAAACTATGAATATTGGAAGTCTAGAATGTGTGCTTTTTTGAAATCCATAGACAGCAGAACCTGGAAAAGCTGTGTTAAAAGGTTTGGATCATCCAGTTGTGTTAGACAAAGATGGGAATAAGACTGAGGTACTGAAACCAGAAGAAGAATGGAGGCTGAAGATGATCTGGCTCTTGGAAACTCCAAAGCTTTGAATGCCTTATTCAATGGAGTGGACAAGAACATGTTCAGACTGATCAAGCAGTGTACCATTGCAAAGGATGCCTGAGAGATACTCAAGACCACACATGAAGGAACTTCAAAGGTTAAGATGTCCAGACTCCAATTACTGACCACTAAATTTGAAAACTTGAAGATGATGGAGGATGAAAACATTCAAGATTTCTATATGGATGTCCTGGATATGGCTAATTCTTTTGAGTCTCTTGGAGAGAAGATGTCAGATGAGAAGATTGTTAGAAAAATTCTCAGGTC
This sequence comes from Medicago ruthenica, assembly GCA_018208015.1. Lineage (NCBI taxonomy): Eukaryota > Viridiplantae > Streptophyta > Magnoliopsida > Fabales > Fabaceae > Medicago > Medicago ruthenica. Next base: position 68,343,956 of record CM031377.1, read on the forward strand.
ACTTCCTAAAAGATTTGACATGAAGGTGACTGCTATATAGGAGGCTCATGATATCTCTACTATGAAGGTTGAGGAGCTTATTGGATCCTTGCTGAATTTTGAAACAGCTTTCTGTAAACAGACTGAGAAGAAAGGGAAAGGAATTGCTTTTGCAGTTAATACTGAAGCTGAGGCTCAATAAGAGCGTGATGAGGATGATGGAGACTTATCAGAAGCACTTGTGTTGGTGGGGAAATAGTTCAACAAAATTCTGAAACATGTTGACAGGAAATCCAAATCCAAAGGTCAGAACTTTAGATTCAACAACAATAAGCAACAAAGTGATGAGAAGAGCAATCAAGCAAAGGGTGTGCAGTGCTTTGAGTGTGAAGGCTATGGACATTTCAAGTCAGATTGTCCTACTTATCTTAAGAAGCAGAAGAAGAGCTTAACTGTTACTTGGTCTGATGAAGATGACTCAGAAGGAGAGGTAGAGAGTAAGTCAGCTAAGCATGTTGCTGCTTTTATGGTTTCAGAAGTTCTATCTGAGTCCGAAGCATCATTAGAGACTGAAACTTCATCAGAGTCTGAAGCCAGTGATGAAGAATTGGTTTTTGAGGAACCAGCTATCTCTTATGAAGAATTATATCTCAGAAATCAAGAACTGTGTAAGTTATTAGAGAATCAGAAGGAGACTGTCTGTCAACTTCAGTCTGAAAGGTGTGATCATTTAGGACAGATTTCTGATCTTAAAGATGAGGAGAGCCAACTGAATTCCCAGCTTGAGAACATGAAGAAGCAAGTCAGGATGATGAATACTGCTACTGATATGCTGGATTAGATTTTAGAGAATCAGAAACAAGGGAAAAAGAATGGCATTGGATTTGTGGATAAGAGTCTGAACCTAAAACAGAAGAATCCTACTAAAAGGTTTGTTCCTGCTACTGAAACATATGATTCTATGGTTGGAACATCTAAGATGAAACCTAAGAAGCAACCTCAGAAGTCTAAAGGAAAGAGGAGAAATCATCCATGGGTCTGTCATCATTGTGGAAAGAAGGGACATATTAAACCATTCTACTTCAAGTTATATGGTTATCCTGAGCATTTTCAGTATAGAAAATTTGAACCTGCTGCAAAAAGAATCAATGTTCAGAAGGTGTGGAAACCCAAAAGTAATAATGTTGGTCTAATGGCTCATACTTCTCAGAAAGCATCATCTAGGAAAAACTGGTATTTTGACAGTGGATGCTCTAGACACATGACTGGAGTTAGTCAATTTCTTGAAAATATGAGACCTCACACCAGTGGATATGTGACTTTTGGTGGTGGAGCAAAAGGAGAGATTCTGGGTGTTGGAGACTTAATCAGTGAAGGATTACCAAGACTTAATGATGTGCTACTTGTGAAAGGGTTAACCTCAAATCTGATCAGCATAAGCCAGCTATGTGATCAAGACTTTATAGTGAATTTCAACAAGCAAGAATGTTTGGTAACTGGTAAAGAAGGTGAGGTTCTGATGAGAGGCTGCAGATCAAAGGATAATTGTTATTTGTGGGTACCTGAAGAAGAAACTAGACTGTGTCAGCAGAAACCTGGGCATTTAAACATGAAGGGTGTGAAGAAAGTTAAGTCTGTGGAACCCAAAGTTAAGTTCAATGAAGACAAAGTTTACAAGGAGCTGAAGCATCTTGAACTTAAAATGAATCACTGGATGTCTATGCTAGAAGAGAGCCTAGATGTGAAGAAGAATGTTTCTGTTTGTAATTCTTCAAAAGTTTGTCTGCATGAAGAGTTAGAGCAATTACAGATTACTGAGGGTGAGCAAGCTGGAAGTGAGGAAGATAAAGTACCTGCCAGATTTGCAAATGCTGAGTGTGATCCTGAGTCTGAGTCTGATACTGTATTTGATGGAATTTCAGTTTTTGTTCCCTATATGATGGAGTTTTGTCAAATTTAATTGGCTAAAAAGGGGGAGAAAAACTTGTGTTTGAGCTGTTCAGAATCAGAAGTTGTGTTATTCAGATTTGTTAAGAAGTTAATTATTTTATTAAGAGTTCAGAAGTTGTGTTATGTTCCTGAGTTGTGAGCTATATCAGTTTCAGAGGTATTATCTCAGAGTTTTACTGCAGTTCAGAATTAAGGAGGAGTATTGTTTATGTGCTGAGTTGCAGGGGGAGTGTTGTTTGTTTTCTGGGAGTTGTGTATTGCTGGTTTGTTTGTGAAGCTTCAGGGGGAGTGTTCATGAAGTTTACAGAAGATGAGTTTGTTGGTGTGTGTACTTCAGAAACTGAGAAGTTGTGTGAAGTTGTTTTGTGTACTTCAAGAATATGTTATGTGAGCTTCAGGATGTGTCTGTGTGATTGTAAGCTGAGCTGTTTGTTTGGTTTAACATGTTTAACATAGCATGTATCCGTTGCTATCTCTGTTGCTATGGTAAATTATTTGTGGAGTTCTTCATGGTTGAATATCTATTTTGTTGAGTGAAGAACATGGTTTTGTGAAGCATTTGATTTTAGCCAAAAATTTGCCGAAGGGGGAGATTGTTGGTTATTTCAGTGTTGGCTACATTGTTTGGTAAAATCAAAGTGCTCATGCAATGCGTCTTCAGAAGTTATTTAAGTCTTCAGAAGCAAGAATTTGGATTAGAAGAGGTTCAGAAGCTGAAAACTGCATTAGAAGCTGAAATCCTGGTTTACTGTTCATCAGACGCAGAATGGACCTTCATACGCAGGATGGACCTTCAGATGCAAAAAGTGCCTTCAGACGCAGGATGGGTCTTCAGACGCACTGTTCAGACGTTGACCAACGTTGACCTTCAGAAGCTGTTTTCAGAAGCTGGATTTCTGCATTCTTTGTGATTAATCCTATGCGTATCTATTGAAGATTTTTCAAAGATTTATTCAGGCATTAGTTTTCTAGAAGGTTGTTTAACTTGTTGAAGATCTTGGTGAAAGATTGGCTGCGTATTTATGTTTGAATATATTTGCTGAAGAATCTTTGCAAGATAGAGTTCAGAAATATTTGTTTCCTTATTGAACATTTAATAATCTAGAATCATAACAATTGAAGAAGATTGGGTTCAGAATTATGCTGCTTGCTGAAGCCTATTTAAGAAGACATGCTGCTGCTATTGAAGTGAGCTAGAGTCAATACAGATTTTATTCTTAGAGTTTTTGTTTGTGTAAGATTAGGCTTTATTTGTACACCATTCATCTGAGTTGGTTTAGATTGTTTGAGTTGTAAATCATTCTAAGCTTTTAAGTACGAATGATGTCTTTGTGTTGAAGAGTGTCTTCATTGTTTTGAGTTGTTTTCAGTAGTTGCTGATCACTGGGTTGTGATTAAGTAATTGGGAAGTTAGTAGTGTTCTAATACTTAGGTGGTGCTCCTGAGTAGAAATAAGACTAGTGGAGATTGATTGCTAGGTTGGGAACAGGGGGTCTGTGTCTTGAGTCTTAGGATTAATTCCTCATAGTGGATTTCCTTCCTGGATTGGTATCCTTTAGATGTAGGTGGTGTTTACACCAAACTGGGTTAACAAATACTTGTGTTATTTACTTTCTGCACTTTATTTTAGCTGCTTCTGAACCTGTGCTATTGTGCTCTGTTTTGCAAACCATCGTGCTCTGTTTTTAAGTTCTGATCAGTAACTGCCAGAATTTCAACCACCACTTCTGGATGTGGATTCACCAGTATCATCAGAATACATGTTTTTCTCAGGATCTTTACTGACTCACTGTTAGGTGATTGAATATCAGAACCGGAGCTCTGATACCAACTGAAGGTGAGAAAAACACAAGAAGGGGGGGTTCAATTGTGTTGGCGTTTTCTTATCTTTCTCAAAAACTTAATGATAGTTCAGAATCTGTTATTGATCAGATTCTGATGCTCTGTTTCAGAGTGTTGTGCAGCGGATATAAAGTAAATGAGAGAGAGAGAGAGACACAAGCAGTTTATCCTGGTTCCTTCCACAACCCAGAAGTAGTCCAGTCCCCTTGTCACTTACAAGAGATTTTCACTATAATCACAAAGATTACAATTACTCAAGCACAAAGCAAGAGACTTCCTATGCTCAAACACAAAGTAAGAGACTTCCAATTGCTCAAAAACTAAGTAAGAGACTTCCTATGCTCAAACACAAAGTAAGAGACTTCTTTGCTCAAACACTAAGTAAGAGACTTCCTTGCTCAAACACACAGTTTGAGACTTCCTTGCTCAAACACAAAGTAGGAGACTTCTAGTTGCTCAAGCACACAAGCAAGAGACTTTTAATCAAATAGAATTACAAAGAAATTTGTTTGAGTTGAACACTTGATATACTATCAGTGGTGTTCACAAAATATAACAGATTAAGACACTTTCTAATTTGGCAGAGTTACGATTCTGGAAAACAGAGTAACACGTTTTTTAGAGTGTTGAGTCTTTTTTTCTTCGTCAATCCTTCAATCCTTTATAGAGAATTAAAGAGCTCTTGAGAAGAGCCAAATATCATCAAAGAGCCATTGCAATAGAAGCTATGTCCATCAGTTAATTCCTTCCTGACATTGTGTGCGTAACACAGAAAACAAAGGAATGGAATTTAAACTGTTTCCTTAAAACAGGGAGAATGTTTCGTACAAGGAGACAATTGTTGCAAGGAGCTGTTCTGACTGTACAATACTTTACTGTAGATAGTTGCAATTGTTGACTTCTGCATTTCAGACTTCAGAAGCTTCTCTTCAGAACTGGCTTCAGACACTGTTCATCAGAAGCTGTCTTCAGACGCAGTTCTTCAGAAGCTGGCTTCAAACGCACTGTTCATCAGACGCAGTCTTCAGAAGCTGGTCTTCAGACGCACTGTTCATCAGACGCACTGTTCATCAGACGCACTTCTTTAGAAGCAGGCCTTCAGACACTGCCTTCAGACGCTGCCTTCAGAAGCTCTTCTTCAGACGCTGCCTTCAGAAGCTCTTCTTCAGACGCTGATTTTCTTCAGGCTTGCAACACAAGCTTCTATATTTTCCTTCTTGCTCTTAACTTGTTCTTTCATAACGATTGTTAGATACCAATCTTTAAGTATATGGTTCTGCACACTAGAATCAAGTATTAGCATATCCAATTTTCTTTTTAGCACTTTGTTATCATCAAAACTCAAAAGAGAGTTGTTCATACATTTTGTTCCAAAAATCTTCCCCTTTTTGATGATGACAAACATAAGCATTAATAGATAATTGTTGTTAATTTAATTAACAAGTTTACTTTAGGGTCTGAGGTTTGTAAGCTCCCCCTGAGTCTTATCCAGGTTAATTAAATTCCATTTAAATCAAACAGATGAAAAATCAAAGTGTAAATACATTCAGAATTTAAATAACAAACTGACTTCAGGGTCTGAGGTTTGTAAGCTCCCCCTAAGTCTGATAATTCACAAGGTGAGGTTTGTAAGCTCCCCTTGAGTTTTATCCAAGTTATTTAAATTCACTTTAACTCACAGACTTTAAATTCAGTCTATCTCACAGAACTTAAATCAGAGGCTAAGAGATGAGTTAAAAACAGTTCTCCTAAGTTAATTAATTTGCAATAATTAACTTATGTTCTGAGCTCAGAGCCTGAAATACTTGTTACTTTTACTCCCCATTTTGTCATCAACAAAAAAGAAAATTCAGGAATTATAAGACACAAGAGAGTTTAAAACGTGAGATAAAAATGTTCAGAGCATTTTGTTCAGTACCACTGAACTGTTTCAGAAACAATTGTTCAGAACAGATGGTTCAGTACTACTGAACTGTTTCAGACAGAATTGAGAGTTTAAAACTGGGTCTGAAAACTGAACATATAAGATGAGAAATTGAAAGTGTGACTGGGTTGAGTGTTTTTGTTAAAACTTTTCAGAAACTGAAAACAGAAAAACATTGAACACAACTGCACATTATTGACTTTAGGAGGGGCAAAGTACAACTTTCAAAGCTTAACTCATCACTGCCCAGCTGTTATTACTTATCAGATTCTGACCATGTGTTAGACAACTGTTCAGATTCACTCTCATTAGTGGGCCATGTGAAAAGTGTCCACTTATAATGAATTTTATCAGAAGTCAAAAATTCAGATTCTGAAACTCAGACTCTGATGTTTTCAGAAGCTGAACTATCTTCAGACTCTCAAAGTGAGTGTCTGTTTAAGTCTTAGCTTCTGATGAACTTCAGATTCTCAGTTTCTTATTCAGAGTCAAGCAATTTTTTTTAAGAGATGAAATGCATGTTCAGATTCTTTTTAATAAAATTAAATCTATCTTCTGAACATAATCTCTAATAAAATGATGTTTAATTTCAATATGCTTGGCTCTTGAATGAAGAATTGGATTTTTTTTTAGACAAACAGATTACAGCAGTAATATCACAAAGATGGGTATGCTGTTTTCAAGAATCTGATAGTCTTTCACATTGGTGTAGAAACTTTTAAGTATAACAGAGCACAAATCATACCTCTGTTGAGTTTCTGATCTACCTCTCCTTGTTCATTCAGTTTGTTTCTGAACACCCATTTTGTTCCAACAATGTTCTTGATTGGCTTTAGGAGAAGTGTCAGCTTTTGAGAGATTTTCAGCTACAGGAGGATTTTCAGCTTCTGGACATTTTTCAGACTTATAGAACTTGTTCAGGTTCTGAAGTGTCCACTGAGAGCTGAAGATCTGCAGAGCTCTCAATAGCTCAGGACCAATGATCTAGTCTTTGTGGTTTCCTCCAGATCCCACAGTTCCTCCCTCTTTCATGGTCAGGGTTTGGAACATAGGCTTTCCTTTTGTCATGTAATGTCAGCAGCCTCTGTCCAGGTACCAAGACTTCTCTTTTTCTTTGGCTGTTCAGCATATCTGCAATAGAAATGATGTCTGACATAGATACCCATATGGGTCCTCTTGGGTTAGTTTTGAAATTCTTACTGTTTTGTTGCACTTTATGTCTGGAGTTATAAGACTCAGACTTGTTCAGATACCTTGGATATGAATCCTTTAATCTTGAATAAGTCTTAGTATCAGACACTGAGTTCTTCAGAACCTGAGCTTTCAAAGGTCTTGACTCAGATTTCTTCAGAACCTGAGACTTGAAGGTTTTTGGTTCTGAGCTTTTTAGAGTCTGAACCTTTGAAGACTTTGGTTTTGTTTTCTTCTGAACTTTGGACTTAAGAGTCTTTGATTCTGATTTGTTCAGAATCTTGGATTCAGAAGTAGAAGGTTCTGATTTGTTAAGAACTTCAGTTTTGCCTACTCCTGACTCAAGGCAAACTTTCAAACCTTTCTTAATACAATAAGAATCAGATGTCAGATTGGCTTTCTTTTGTATCCTTTGTCTGGCATTCTGAGATTTAAAAGGTTTTGTATAAACTGGTTTAGTATCTTTTGAAGATTTCATAAACACAGCCTTTTTAAAATTAGAGTCTGAATTTTTCAGAGTTTGAGACTTGCTTGTCTTAGGTTCTGAACTCTTCAGACTTTGAACCTTTTCAGATTTAAAGTATGTTTTCCTCATAGTCTTAGACTTAGAACCTTTTGGTTTAGACTTTGGCAAAATTTTAGATTCTGCCTTCATCTTTCCTTTAGGTTCAGAAGTTTTGGACTCTGAGCAGTTCAGAACTTCAGAGTCAGCAGTCTCATTTTCTGATAAATTCTGTTTCTCAGAAATGTCAGAAGCATGTACAAAACATGTAACACCCATAATAAGATTGCCTAGGATCTTAACGAGTATTAAAATTTCGTATTGGATACATTAATTTACAATATTGAAAACAGTTTAGAATATTACATCACATAGTAATATTACAATCCAAAGTTTATACAACATCTCGGATACATGTACATCAAAGGTACAACCATATAATACAGTCCAACTATAAAACATATAACATCAGCACGATCAATCCAAAGCTTTTTCCTTACCCTTGTTGCGTGCTGCCTGCGAACCTGCCTGTGAACCTGCACCAGAAGGAATGGGATGAGACATAATGTCTCAATGAGCTCTACCCAACCTACTGTTGGCAACCATAGGGAACCTAGGGTCGCCATGCCTACCATGGCAATTTAGGGGAATTCTAGAATCGCCAAGTCTTGTAAACCTGCCTATAACTTTAACTATAACCTGCCTATAACTGTAAACTTCCTGTAACTATGACTTTAACTATAACTGTATAACATAAAGCATATAAAGTGTTTTATGTTAGCTGTTAGCGTTGAACAAACAATTAATCTGAGTTCATTTTAAGGAGTGTGGCCCGAGTGGAGTAACCCCGAGGACATCTCCCTATAAACCGGTGAAATTCCTATCATATCAGGCTAACACCGGACGCCCTATGAAATTGCATGTGGATAACCCTCTCGGAGAAATCCCATCCGGCGAATCCCGGAGTCTGCTGAACATGCCTTTGACTTTGAAATATTATTCTTTAACTTTGATATATGAATATATATATACATATATATATCTATTACTTTGATCATATAAATAAACCCTGTAACTCTTAGCCTATAACACATGATACTTGGCTTATCGTTCTCATAAGCCACCTATAATAGTTGGAGAACCACACTATGAACTTAACTGGAACTAAGATGGTCGAAACATGCCTATTACCTTGTATCCTATTTGAATACATCTATAAACTTGCCCCTCATGCTATAAATTTTTGCTTCCCTATCGAGGATTCGACATATCGTTGTCATATATCGCTATTAGAGCTTACCTAAACATTTAACCTTAGTTCTCACATTTCCAAGCCTTGCATAATCCTTGTTCTTATACTTTCACAATCTTTGGAAGCCTTTAGAATGAGTTAAAATGGTGGTTAAAGTTTCCAAAATGTATTATAAGAAATCAGTTGCAAAAAGCCATGCCCGCGCGCACCAGGACCCCCAGAACAGCTCAACAATGTTGTGCTGTTCTGGCGTGGTCGCTACAAGCGCCAAGCTGTCGCTACAAGCACCACTGGTCGCTACAAGCGCTAAGCTGGTCGCTACAAGCGCCAGTAGGCAGGGAAAAACCCTGTCTGGTCGCTACAAGCGACGGCTGGTCGCTGTAGCGACCATGAGAGTACAGGTCATGTATAAAAATGTGATTTTCCACCATTTTTGCCCATTCAAAGATACCCAAGCTTCCCAAACATATTATAAATGATTTTCTATCACAAAAAGGCAGTTTAAAACACATAAGAGCAAGGAATTAGCAATCTAGGAATTAGGGTAAACTTTCTATAACTTAGCATAAATTGCAAAACTCATAAATCTCACTCTAGGTGGGTGCTAAAACCCAAGATGAGCTCACCTATAACTGGTGCCAAGCTGGCTAAGCTCCAAACTCTAAGCTTCCACTTGTGAAATCCTCTTTTCCTTGGTTTTTGCCTAGCTTTTCTTGTTCCAAGTTTTTCCAAGACTTTGATTGCTTGAATCACAAGAGTTTTAGGAAGGAATTGATGGATTAAGGGTTGTGATTGGTGAGGGCGATTTTCTAGAGGGAGAGGGAAAGATTTCAGATTTTTAGAGAGAAGGAAATAAGTGATAAATATGAAGAATTTTCATATTTATCCTATTTTGAATCTTTCTCTCTATTTACAACTTCGCCATTCCAATTCGATTAATTCCTGTAATACTGTTAAATGCCTCGCTTAAGTGGGATATTACACTCTACCCCCCTTAAAGAAATTTCGTCCTCGAAATTTAGAAATTACCTGTAAATAGATGCGGATAGCTCTCCATCATCTCTGATTCCAATTCCCATGTAGCTTCGCCGTCAGGGGAACCTTTCCATATAACTTTAACAATTGGAATCTCTTTGTTCCTCAAGGATTTGACATCACGGTCAATAATCTGATCTGGTTCTGGTTGAAAAGTCAAATCCGATCTCAAGTCGATGGTTTCCAACTCTACTGGTTGAAAAGGATCCGGAATGAACTTCCTTAACTGAGAGACATGGAAAACATCATGTAAACCTGACATAGCCGGTGGCAGAGCCAACTGATAGGCTGCTGGACCGATGCGTTTAAGTATCTGAAATGGCCTAATAAATCTTGGACATAATTTCTTCGTTCTGAAAACGCCACGTAAACCCAACTTGGGTGTAACTTTCAGGAAAACATGATCTCCCACTTCGAACTCTAGAGGTCTTCGCCTCTTGTCCGCATAACTCTTCTGTCGACTCTGAGCAGTTCTGATTTTATCCTGAATGGATTTAATCTTTAAGGTGGTCTCTTGAATAATCTCAGGTCCCAGAATACTTTTATCCCCAACCTCTGACCAACAAAGTGGTGTCCTACACCTCCTGCCATACAATGCCTCATAAGGCGCCATCCCAATGCTAGAATGGTAACTGTTATTATAAGAAAATTCAATTAAAGGCAGATGATTATTCCAACTTTCTCCATCCTCTAAAATGCATGCACGTAGCATATCCTCTAATGTCTGAATAGTCCTCTCAGATTGTCCATCTGTTTGAGGGTGGTGGGAGGTACTCATCTTTAACCTCGTTCCTAAAGCCTTCTGAAAAGCTTTCCAAAAGTGAGAAGTGAAAATAGGATCTCTATCCGAAACAATACTAGTTGGAACACCATGCAATTTCACAATCTCTGCTATGAACAATTCCGCATACTGAGCAGCCCTGTACGTAGTCCTAACTGGTAAAAAGTGAGCAGACTTAGTTAACCGGTCAACAACTACCCAAATTGAATCATGCCCCCGTTGTGTTCGAGGTAACCCTGTTACAAAATCCATAGATATCTCCTCCCATTTCCATTGAGGGATTTCCAACGGTACTAGCATCCCTGCAGGCCTCTGGTGTTCAATCTTTACCTGTTGACACACAATACATCGCGATACAAATTCCACAATATCGGTCTTCATTCCAGGCCACCAATAATCTTTCTTTAAATCTTGATACATTTTAGTGGTACCTGGGTGGATACTGAAACTACTCTTGTGCGCCTCTTCCAAAATTAACCTTTTCAAGTTAGCATCATTGGGAACACAAACCCTACCTTCAAACAGCAGAGTACCATCCGATGCCCTTGAAAACTCTGATTGTCCAATCCTCCTCTGAAGATTCATATCTACTTCTTGAGCCTGTGCGATTCGGGATCGTAAATCACATGTGACCTCTAATCTTTGCAACACCATGCCATTATTCAACTCTGTGACACTGAGATTAAGATCTCTAAATTTCTCAAACAACCCACACGTGTGCATCAGCACTTCTGCTCTAATCAAAGATTTCCTGCTCAAGGCGTCAGCAACTACATTCGCCTTTCCAGGGTGATACTTTAACTCAAAATCAAAATCCTTTAAGTATTCCATCCATCTTCTCTGTCTCATGTTCAACTCTCGTTGATCAAACAAATACTTTAAACTTTTGTGGTCACTGAACAAGTCGAACTGTGCTCCATATAAATGGTGCCTCCATACTTTCAAAGCAAAAACCATAGCTGCCAATTCAAGGTCATGAGTAGGGTAATTCTCCTCATGAGATTTTAGCTGCCGAGAAGCATAAGCTATTACATTCCCTTCTTGCATAAGCACACTACCCAGCCCCTTAGAGGACGCATCACAATAAACAACATATTTCTTCTCGGGATCTGGTATTGCTAATACTGGGGCCTTGGATAATTTCTCCCTCAAGGTCCGGAAACTTTCCTCACAATCTTCGTCCCAGACGAAAGGCACATCTTTTCTCGTAAGGCGTGTCAAAGGCAAAGCAATCTGTGAAAACCTCATAATAAATCTTCGGTAGTAACCTGCTAAACCCAGGAAACTCTGAACTTCAGCTACATTCACTGGTCTGGCCCAATTAAGGACAGCTTCGACTTTAGATGAGTCTACTGACACTCCTCCTTTAGAAATAACATGACCCAAAAACTGGATTTCTGACAACCAAAATTCACATTTGCTGAATTTTGCATATAACTGATTTTCTCTGAGAATGTCCAAAACAATTCTCAGATGCTGCGCATGTTCCTGTGAGTCCTTTGAATAGATTAGAATATCATCGATGAAGATTACCACAAACTGATCCAGATAAGGCTGGAAAATTCTATTCATGTAGTCCATAAACACAGCTGGAGCATTAGTCACTCCAAAAGGCATAACCAAAAATTCATAATGTCCGTAACGTGTTCTGAACGCCGTCTTGGACACATCTGTCGATTTGATGCGAATCTGGTGGTATCCTGATCTGAGATAAATCTTTGAAAACACTGCGGCTCCTTGGAGTTGATCCAAAATATCATCAATCCTCGGTAACAGATACTTATTCTTTATTGTTACTTTATTCAGCTAACGGTAGTCGATGCACAATCTCATACTACCATCCTTCTTCTTAACCAACAACACTGGTGCACCCCAAGGTGACACACTGGGCCTGATAAAATGTTTCTGAATTAAGTCCTCTAACTGAGACTTCAATTCCTTTAACTCTGACGGTGACATTCTATACGGCGCCACAGATACTGGCTCCGATCCCGGAATAAGATCAATAGAAAACTCAACTTCTCGTTCTGGGGGTAAATTGATTATATCAGAAGGAAAGACATCTAGATAATCATTGACAACTGGAATGTCACTGGGACTCAGTTCTGATTCTGAAGTCACGGTAACCATTACATAAAAACCCCTATCATGCGCACACATAAGCTGAGTAAGCTGATGAGTGCGATTAATTAACTCCGATAACGCCACACCTTCAGTCGTATCATCTGTAGGCATAAAAATGCACTTTTCCGCACATCCAATGTACACGTGATTAGCAGAAAGCCAATTGATCGCTGTCGTAGGCGGTCAAAAATAATTAATTTTTTTAAATGTAGTAGCAAGGTAGTTAAACCTTGGTCGTCTCACAAGGACCTCTTATTTGATAATTAACAAAACTAAGAACGATGAATAACACAATTAAATGGGGGTTTTCGGTTTGTTCAGATTGAAAGAGAATCAGAAATTCAATTAATAAAAAAGACGATTGATTCATTGGTCTTAGACAACTCGTTTGATCCTATCATAGGTTCACAGAGATATTCATTCAACTATTTATGCTCTGGTTGATTTATAAAACTAATTATACAAGCAACAATCGGTTTTATATGAATTCATTCGATTAAGCATCTCATGTGTTCAACTAACCATGGACGGTGAACAAGCGTCACATAAAACACGGTTAGTATCATGACAAATTCAATCAACCCTATTGCTAAGCGCAAAAGTTCGTATCAATTTCTATTCGGATTAATTTAAACAAGCGATGAATTAATACGAATAAAACTCAACTACATAAATTCGAGATAGAATAATTAAGCATCACTGAATCAGAATTCATACGGAATATAGAGAAACGAAATTGATACGACAAAGCATAAATAGATAAACGAACTTGCAATTAAATTCGAACCTCAAGAAATCATGAATGAGTTCCTTACACCAATGAATCAACCTAAAGTTTAGTTCTCCATAGCAAGAGCAGCCGTCAAGGTTCTGTTTTCGAGAATGCAGAATGACTAACCCTAGGCTGCGTTTTGGTTTAAATAATACGGGCTCCAAAAGTTACGGGCCGAAAACATAAGTTTGGGTCGAAAATAATTAAATTACATAAAGTCTGGAACATGACGTGATTATTTGACACAGTTGCGCTCCAAACTGGCTTCAGGCTTCAACATAAAAGTTGTAGATCTCTCTGTTAGCTTTCCAACGCACTTGACCGTCTCTCAATCCGATTCCTGTAGCTCCAGTTATGAATTTATTCGCGCAGACTGTTAAAGCTGAAAATAAAGTGCGAAAATTAAATAAGTGTAAAAATAAATTAAATTATAAAAACACATTAAAAGGGAAAATTAACCAAACTAAAACATGGAAATGTAAAAGTAAAAACATAGGGAAATGTGCATCAAAATGCACTGATCAAATTCCCCCACACTTAAACTTTTGCACTCCGAGCAAAAATTAAAAATTCAAGACAAAGAAGCTTCAAAACAAAAAAATGAAACGGAGCATGCAAACTCAAAAGTTATCAGGACACAAGATGCAAACACCCTTCTAAGTCTAAGCTTCAAGACATGGCATTAGCGAGAAATTCAACTGTGACATTCAAAGTAAGTATGGAAAACAGATTACCAAAAAGTACATCAAAAGTATCAAGATCCTCACAAGATAAACTGTTTCCACTCAACTCTCAAGTGTTTAGGTTAGTGTTTACACTCAAAGCACAACATGAAAGTTAGTACTACCATAAGCTTGAAAAGACTCTAACATTCACAAATTGAAATACATTGCACACAAAGATCAAAAGGACTTTTATTATGGTTGTAACTTGGCCAAGTTCAGGGTGAGATATATCCTACGGGGTACTAAGTTAAAATTCAAAGAGCTAAAAGAGGATTGAAGAAATTGCGGGAGTTGAACTACAAAACATCTCAAAAGGAAATTCTATTGAACAACAAACTTACAACTTAATTCTCTTCTCTTTTTTTTCTTTTATTCTGCTTTTCTATTTTTTTTCTGCCAACATCATAACAACATCATCATAAGCATAATGTTCAACCCCGTACAACTCCATACAAGACTCTTCTAACCCCTTGAATAGGGTGATATATTGTTTTTCACTTTTCGGCTTGTAATGAGTTTTAAACACAAAAAAGGATGATAGGCTCAAAGGGTTTTCCAAACAAGGGATAATATTGTTAAGGTTGGCTTTTTGGCTAACAGGTTAAAAATAAAACAAAACAACATGCCTTTATCATTTCAGTCTGCACAAGTAAACAAAAAGTTTCAACAAGAGTCAATTCAAGTTCTAGAGACTAACAAACATGAGTGAAATCACACAAGAAAGAAAGAGATGGATTTTTTTATGTTATCCATTATTAGGCTCAAAATCTCACAAGGTTTAGTGATCTATCACTAGTGATGTACAATTTAGAGCTTAGTTAAACATATATACCAAGAATGCACAAAAAGAGTAAATCACATCACACCACAAGTCTTTCGACAAAGAACAGAGAGAATATTCACAGATGTAGCAAAATAACTAACAAGAAAGCATGCAAATTCCATTTTTTTTATTCAAAAAAAATAAACATAAAAACAAAAAAAAAACAACAAAAATAAAAACAAAAGGAAAACAAAAACAAAATGTTCCCTCCCCCACACTTAAGACATACATTGTCCTCAATGAAAAGAACTCAATTATAAAGTAAGAGTGAGAGAAAGGAAAAAGTGCTCCCTGGTCAAGTTGCAGTGTAGTTGGGCACTTCCAAAGAATGCTCTTCTATGGCAACATCTTCAGGCACATAACTCTCATGGAATATCTTAAGGCGCTGCCCATTGACCTTGAAAACCTTGTCAGTACCTGCACTTTTAATTTCTACTGCACCATGAGGGAAAACATTAGTAACAACAAAAGGGCCAATCCATTTGGATCGAAGTTTCCCAGCTATAAGCTTAAGGCGGGAGTTAAACAGTAAAACCTGTTGGCCCACAGAAAATTCCTTCCTAGAAATCATTTTATCATGGAAGTGCTTAGTTTTCTCTTTATAAATCCTAGAGCTTTCATAAGCCTCTAGTCTAAGCTCTTCCAACTGTTGTAATTGGAGTTTTATTTCAATACCTGCTTGTTGCATCTCCAAATTACAACTTTTCACCGCCCAATAAGCACGGTGTTCTATCTCAACAGGAAGATGACATGCCTTACCAAAAACAAGTCGATAAGGAGACATCCCAATGGGTGTCTTGAAAGCTGTTCTTTGAGCCCAATGTGCGTCTTCTAGACGACGGCTCCAGTCTTTCCTGTTTGGCTGCACCATTTTCTCTAAAACCTGTTTGATCTCCCTGTTTGAGATCTCAGCTTGCCCATTAGTTTGTGGGTGATATGCAGTAGAGACTCTGTGCACAACTCCATACTTCCGGAGTAAAGCTTCCATGGTGCGGTTACAGAAGTGAGTGCCTTGGTCACTTATGATAGCTCGGGGTATCCCAAACCTGCAAAAGATATTGGACCTGACAAAATCTGCAACAACTTTTGAATCATTAGTCCTAGTGGGGATAGCTTCTACCCACTTTGAAACATAATCAACAGCAAGTAAAATATAGAGAAAACCAAATGATACAGGAAAAGGACCCATGAAGTCGATTCCCCATACATCAAATACCTCACAGAAAAGCATAGGTTGCTGAGGCATTTCACTCTTACGAGTGATGGCTGTACCTGCTATCTGGCACTCTTTACAAGTGCGGTAAGTCTCATAAGCATCTTTAAAAATAGTGGGCCAATAGAAACCTGAGTCTAGGACTTTCCTCGCAGTCCTTTGAGGACCAAAGTGTGCCCCGACTTGAGATGCATGAGAAAAATGCAAAATAGATTCAATCTCATAGTCGGGGACACATCTCCTAATCACCTGATCACTACCAAACTTCCAAAGATATGGATCATCCCAAACATAATATTTGGCATCACTCTTGAGTTTGTGAATTTGTGCCTTGGATGCACCTGTAGGAAAAACACCAGCAACAAGATAATTAACAATATCAGCAAACCAAGGGGTGATCCCATGCAAAAGTAAAAGCTGCTCATCAGGAAAGTCATCCTGAATGGGAAAAAGATCTTCATCTCTCTCTATTCTGCTCAAGTGATCAGCCACTAAGTTCTCAGCTCCACTTTTGTCTTTAATCTCTACATTAAACTCTTGGGGCAACAACATCCACCGAATCAATCTCGGTTTTGCATCCGGCTTCTTCAACAAGTACTTTAGAGATGCATGGTAAGTAAAAACAACAACCTTGGAACCTAGCAAATAAGATCTGAATTTATCAAGTGCAAAAACAATAGCTAGAAGTTCTTTTTCAGTGGTAGTGTAATTTGACTGTGCAGAATCTAAAGTCCTAGAAGCATAGTAAATAACATGGGCAGCCTTGTCAACTCTTTGTGCAAGGACAGCCCAAACAGCATAATTAGAGGCATCACACATAAGCTCAAAAGGGAGGGTCCAGTCAGGGGGCTGGATTATGGGAGCGGAGGTCAATGCTTTCTTCAAGAAGTCAAATGCCTTTTTGCAATTGTCATCGAAGTTGAAAGTGACATCATTCTTCAACAAGTTTGACAGCGGAAGAGCTATCTTGCTGAAATCCTTAATGAAGCGCCTGTAAAAACCTGCATGACCAAGAAAAGAACGAATCTCGCGAACGCAAGAAGGGTAAGGCAGTGTAGAAATCACATCTATCTTAGCGGGGTCAACAGAAATTCCTTTTTCAGAAATTATGTGACCAAGAACAATTCCCTGCTCAACCATAAAATGACATTTTTCATAATTTAAAACAAGGTTAGTTTCGATGCATCTTTCTAAAATCAAACTTAAACTGCTCAAGCATGCATCAAAAGAGGAACCATATACAGTGAAGTCGTCCATAAAGACTTCCATGCAATTTTCAATGAAATCAGAAAAAATGCTAATCATGCACCGCTGGAAGGTGCCAGGGGCATTGCAAAGACCAAAAGGCATCCTCCTGTAAGCAAAGGTACCGAAGGGACAAGTAAAAGTGGTCTTCTCTTGATCTTCAGGTGCAATATGAATCTGAAAGTAACCTGAAAAGCCATCAAGAAAACAATAATGTGATTTACCAGCCAGCCGTTCAAGCATTTGGTCGATGAACGGTAAAAGAAAGTGATCCTTTCTAGTAGCCTGGTTCAATCTCCAGTAGTCAATGCAAACTCTCCAGCTATTCTGAACTCTAGTGGGAACAAGTTCATTCTTTTCATTTTTAACTACTGTAAGTCCAGATTTCTTAGGTACAACCTGCACTGGGCTTACCCACTTACTGTCAGAGATAGGATAAATGATACCTGCTTGCAAGAGTTTTGTTACCTCTTTCTTCACAACATCAAGAATCAAAGGATTAAGCCTCCTTTGGGGCTGCCTTACTGTTTTTGCCCCGTCCTCAAGTAAAATTCTGTGCATACACATCGACGGACTAATACCTGGGAGGTCGGCTAATGTCCATCCGATTGCCTTCTTGTGCTTCTTCAAAACCTGCAAAAGCTTGTCTTCTTGATTGAAATCAAGGTTAGAAGAAATAATAACAGGGAGCTTTTCATTACTCTCCAAGTAAGCGTATTTCAGGTTTCCAGGGAGCTCTTTTAGCTCTAAGGGCGGGGGCTGCTCGATGGATGGAGTACTCGGGGCAGCCGGGATGTCAAAGGCATCAGCTGCAAGAACAGCTTCATCGGTAACAACTTCGCCTGTAGGAAATATATCAGCCTGCAAAGCAGCATCATTCTCAGCACACACAACAAAAAGGTTAGTGTCAGTACAATCAGAACATGAATAAACATCTGAGAGAGATGGAAAATCAAGGGAAAATAATTCAGAACAAGTGTCATCAACTAATTCAGAAATCAGCTCAATACAAAAAACGGAATGCTCCTCCACAGGATGTTTCATGGCATCAAAATTGTTAAATTTTGCGACAATGTCACCAAATTCCATGGACATGGTTCCATCGTCAACATCAATTTTCGTTTTCGCCGTTTTCATGAACGGTCTGCCTAAAATGATGGGAGCTCTGCTTGTCTTGGTTTCTCCTTCCATGTCTAGGATATAGAAATCTGCAGGAAAAATCAAATCGTTAACTTGAACAAGGACATCTTCGACTACCCCGGCGGGTCGAGCGTTGCTCCTGTTCGCCAATTGAATGATTAAACCTGTATGCTGCAAAGGACCAAGACATAGGTTATTATAAACAGAAGTAGGCATAACATTAATGCCCGCTCCCAAATCAAGCATGCAATTCTCAAATTTACTATCCCCGATGGTACAAGGAATAGCAAAAGTTCCCGGGTCCTTGCACTTTTGCGGCAAAACCTGAGTGAGGGCTGAAACATTTTGCTCTTCGGTAACTTTTTCACATGAAGGCTTGGGCTGAATAAAAGCAGAAATATTTCTTCCCAAGTTGACCCTTTCACTTCCCTTCATCCTCCTCTTATTAGTACACAAATCCTTTAGAAACTTAGCATACTTAGGAACCTGCTTAATCACATCAAGTAACGGAATGTTTACCGCAACTTTTCGGAAAACATCTAATATCTCTCTTTCTTTGTCTCCCTCCTCAATTCTTTTATTTTTCAAAACTCTATGTGGGAAGGGAACGGGTGGCATATACTCTTTTTCTTTATTTTTTTCAGTTTCGACCACAACAGAAGAAGGAGAAGAGAGTTCAGATGGGGAAGGCTCAGAAGGAGAAAGTTCAGAAGTTACCTCAATGATTTTTTTATTTTTTTCAGGGGCTGGCTCTGTAACTTTTCCGGATCTCAAAGAAATTGCACTCACATTAGCATTAGGACACTTTGGATTGACAACTGTTTGGGCTGGAAGTTGGTTCGACCCTTGGGCTTGCATGTTATTTATTTGAGTAGCAAGTTGTCCCATCTGTGTGGTCAAGGTCTGGATGCTAGAATCGGTCCTTTGTTGGAATTGGAGATTGTTGACAGCCATTTGCTTGACCAGGTCCTCTAATGAAGGTCCAGAAGGTGCAGAAATGGTAGCTGGTGGAGTGTTCTGTGGTTGCGGAAGGGGTAACACTAGCTGTTGCTGTGTGGCCTGCTGGTTTCCATATCGAAGGTTGGGGTGGTTCCTCCAATTGGGATGATATTTGTTGGTGGACAAGTCAGGAATGCTGTTGAACCTGTTTTGAGTGTTTCCGTAAAGGGCTGCTGCATAAGCTTGAGGTAGCTCAGTAATCGACTCATCCTGCAGAATGGGGCATGTGTCGGTCGGGTGTTCGGCGGAAGTACAAATACCACACAAAGTTGCTGGTTGAGTTTTAACAACTGCCAACTGTTTCACTAAGGAAGTGAGCTCGTCAATTCTGGTTTCTATAGCTTTGTTGGAGGAGGAAACCTGAATTTCGTTCACGCTCTTTGTTTGGACCGCAGAATTATTTCTGGTTGTGAACTGTTGGGAGTTGAGTGACATATTCTGAATTAAGGTTTTGGCATCTGCTGGAGTCTTATCAACAAGTGCCCCACCACTAGCAGCATCAAGGATGTTCCTATCCATAGGTAGTAATCCTTCATAAAAGTATTGGATGAGTAACTGCTCGGTAATCTGATGCTGAGGACAACTGGATACCAACTGTTTGAATCTTTCCCAATACTCAGCCAATGTCTCATTACCTTGTTTAATACCACATATATCCTTTCTGATTGATGCAGCTCTGGAGGCAGGGAAGTATCTCTCTAGGAAGACTTTTTTCAAATCATTCCAAGTTGTGATGGAATTCGGTTCAAGATCATATAACCAATCCTTGGCAGCACCCTGTAGTGAAAACGGAAAGGCTCTCAGCTTGATATGGTCTTCAGTGATTCCTTCAGGCCTCAATGGTGTAGAACACACAACCTGGAATTCTTTCAAATGCTTATGAGGATCCTCACCTGCAAGACCATTAAACTTTGGCAACAAGTGTATCAAACCAGATTTTAATTCAAAAGCAGCTTGAGGGTACTCAATGCATAAACCATTATAATTCAAGTCAGGGGCAGCCAACTGCCTTAAAGTTCTTTGGTCAGCCATATCAAAAACAATTTCAGAGTCTGAATCAAACAAGTTATGCAAGTAATCAGAATCAGTGTCAGAATCAATTACGGGCGGTGAACTATTGCTAGCCTGGACTGCTCTACGTTGTGTGTGCAAAGTTCTTTCTACCTCAGGATCAAAATCAAAAAGATCGGAACAAGAAGACCTAGTGGCCAGGACTAATGCAGCAATGTAGCAACAATTCTCTAAATGCCAACAATGTCCCTAAAATGCAAAAACAAACAGAAAGATGATTAAAATAAATTCAAAAAAATATAAAAACACCAAAATTAATCTAATAAGTGAAATTAGAATTTTGAGAATTTTTTTTCGATTTTTTTCGACTCTATGAAAACAGTAAAAAATTCGTAAAAAATAGAAAAATGAGGAATTTGGGAATTTGAAAGCAAAGTCCCGTAACTACTCTGTAGTAGGGGACAAATGATCCTGGGATTTTTCTACTCCCAATAGGAAAAAAAAGATATGCAATCAAACAAAATTTTTCAAAAACCGGGTTTTTCGGACCAGGTCGGACGTCCGGACGCGAAAACAGCGAAACCGCAGAAAAACGCAGAAAAACAAAACAAACAATACCTAAAACTAAACTATTGGCTAATTCAACAAGGATCCCCGGCAACGGCGCCAATTTGATCGCTGTCGTAGGCGGTCAAAAATAATTAATTTTTTTAAATGTAGTAGCAAGGTAGTTAAACCTTGGTCGTCTCACAAGGACCTCTTATTTGATAATTAACAAAACTAAGAACGATGAATAACACAATTAAATGGGGGTTTTCGGTTTGTTCAGATTGAAAGAGAATCAGAAATTCAATTAATAAAAAAGACGATTGATTCATTGGTCTTAGACAACTCGTTTGATCCTATCATAGGTTCACAGAGATATTCATTCAACTATTTATGCTCTGGTTGATTTATAAAACTAATTATACAAGCGACAATCGGTTTTATATGAATTCATTCGATTAAGCATCTCATGTGTTCAACTAACCATGGACGGTGAACAAGCGTCACATAAAACACGGTTAGTATCATGACAAATTCAATCAACCCTATTGCTAAGCGCAAAAGTTCGTATCAATTTCTATTCGGATTAATTTAAACAAGCGATGAATTAATACGAATAAAACTCAACTACATAAATTCGAGATAGAATAATTAAGCATCACTGAATCAAAATTCATACGGAATATAGAGAAACGAAATTGATACGACAAAGCATAAATAGATAAACGAACTTGCAATTAAATTCGAACCTCAAGAAATCATGAATGAGTTCCTTACACCAATGAATCAACCTAAAGTTTAGTTCTCCATAGCAAGAGCAGCCGTCAAGCTTCTGTTTTCGAGAATGCAGAATGACTAACCCTAGGCTGCGTTTTGGTTTAAATAATACGGGCTCCAAAAGTTACGGGCCGAAAACATAAGTTTGGGTCGAAAATAATTAAATTACATAAAGTCTGGAACATGACGTGATTATTTGACACAATTGCGTTCCGAACTGGCTTCAGGCTTCAACATAAAAGTTGTAGATCTCTCTGTTAGCTTTCCAACGCACTTGACCGTGTCTTAATCCGATTCCTGTAGCTCCAGTTATGAATTTATTCGCGCAGACTGTTAAAGCTGAAAATAAAGTGCGAAAATTAAATAAGTGTAAAAATAAATTAAATTACAAAAACACATTAAAAGGGAAAAATAACCAAACTAAAACATGGAAATGTAAAAGTAAAAACATAGGGAAATGTGCATCAAAATGCACTGATCACCAATCCATTCCTAGGATCACATCAAGTTGTATCATGGGAAGACACACCAAGTCTATGTAGTATGTCTTGCTAGATACAGTGATCGGACAATTCTCACATATAAAACTAGCTACAACTCCACCTTCTGTAGCGGTAGATACCGTCATAGGAGGAATCAACGGTGACATAGTTAACTGTAGTGTTTCTACACACTTGTATGAAATAAATGAACATGTTGCACCACAATCAAAAAGTACTTTAACTGGATTCTGGCCTAAATAACACATACCAGCAATCAAGTCTTCATTTGCCAAAACCTTCTGGCCATCAAGGGAATACACCCTGCCTTTACTTGTAGTAGTCCCTTCAGCTCCACTCTTATTCTTTCTTTCTGGACAATTTGCAAAAACGTGCCCCGGCTGCCTACACCAGAAACACACACCCGTACGTCTCATGCATTCACCGCGATGTAATTTCCCACAGTATTTACAAGTATCATACACCTGTGGTGAAAATGACTGTTTGCCCCTTTTTGGAGAGCCCTTAGGCTTATTCTCTTGGTACCTGTCTTGAAACTTCCCCTTTCTTTTCTCATATGCTGCAGCTTTCTCTTTAGCAGTCTTGGGAAAACCCGCTTCGGCAACCAAACTGTCGTGAACCATTTCATCATAGCTGGTATTCCTTTGAAGGCTCACTGCCGTATCAATTTCACCTCTCAATCCCCGCCTATACTGATTCATCTTCCAGTTCTCATTGCCGGCATACTCGTTGTGAGAGGAGTAGTATGACAATTCTTCAAACTTCTTAGTAAACTCAGTGACTGACATGCCACCTTGTTTCAATTCAAGGAATTCTTGTTCTTTCTTTACTTTATATGACATTGGGATATACTTCTCCAGCATTGCTTCCTTGAAGCTATCCCAATTAATCTCAATGTCATTAGCTATCATTCTGCGCTGAGCAGATTCCCACCAGTCTTCTGCTGCGCCTCTGAACTGATTGGTAGCTAACAATACCTTACTCTCTTCTGGGCACTCCACCATCCGGAACACCTTCTCAATCTGCTTGAGCCATCTCTTGGCTTCTGGAGGCTCACCTTCCCCATTAAACTCAGGAGGGTGGTTTCTGTTAAATTCTCGGAAGGATGGATTTGCCACGACTGGGGGTGGTGTCTGCTGCTGAGCACCTTGTCCATGGTGCATCATCTCCATCCATTCATGCTGAGTTTGAGCCTGCTGTTGGGCTTGCTGCTGCATCATAAGCATCATCTGTTGATGCTGTAATGCAGCCTGAGCTTGCTGCTCTTGGTACTGTTGTTGCAACGCCTGCTGCTGTTGCATCATTTGAGCCCAAAAATTCATATTAGGATCTCCTCCGGCTTCCTCAGCATTGGCCTGATTTACTCTAGGCCTGCCAGGACCTCTTCTTCTCCCGGACATATTATCCTAACTGTCATACACAAGTCAAAGTGATCAGTTTCAACCAGATATAACATTTAGAATAATGTCCCGGATCCAAGAGATCCACAACTTGTATTGTATTTTAATGACCCAAGGCACGGTCTGAATCGACCTGCTCTGATACCAAATTGTAACACCCATAATAAGATTGCCTAGGATCTTATACGAGTATTAAAATTTCGTATTGGATACATTAATTTACAATATTGAAAACAGTTTAGAATATTACATCACATAGTAATATTACAATCCAAAGTTTATACAACATCTCGGATACATGTACTTCAAAGGTACAACCATATAATACAGTCCAACTATAAAACATATAACATCAGCACGATCAATCCAAAGCTTTTTCCTTACCCTTGTTGCGTGCTGCCTGCGAACCTGCCTGTGAACCTGCACCAGAAGGAATGGGATGAGACATAATGTCTCAGTGAGCTCTACCCAACCTACTGTTGGCAACCACAGGGAACCTAGGGTAGCCATGCCTACCTTGGCAATTTAGGGGAATTCTAGAATCGCCAAGTCTTGTAAACCTGCCTATAACTTTAACTATAACCTGCCTATAACTGTAAACTTCCTGTAACTATGACTTTAACTATAACTGTATAACATAAAGCATATAAAGTGTTTTATGTTAGCTGTTAGCGTTGAACAAACAATTAATCTGAGTTCATTTTACGGAGTGCGGCCCGAGTGGAGTAACCCCGAGGACATCTCCCTATAAACCGGTGAAATTCCTATCATATCAGGCTAACACCGGACTCCCTATGAAATTGCATGTGGATAACCCTCTCGGAGAAATCCCATCCGGCGAATCCCGGAGTCTGCTGAACATGCCTTTGACTTTGAAATATTATTCTTTAACTTTGATATATGAATATATATATATATATATATATACATATATATATATCTATTACTTTGATCATATAAATAAACCCTGTAACTCTTAGCCTATAACACATGATACTTGGCTTATCGTTCTCATAAGCCACCTATAATTGTTGGAGAACCAACACTATGAACTTAACTGGAACTAAGATGGTCGAAACATGCCTATTACCTTGTATCCTATTTGAATACATCTATAAACTTGCCCCTCATGCTATAAATTCTTGCTTCCCTATCGAGGATTCGACATATCATTGTCATATATCGCTATTAGAGCTTACCTAAACATTTAACCTTAGTTCTCACATTTCCAAGCCTTGCATAATCCTTGTTCTTATACTTTCACAATCTTTGGAAGCCTTTAGAATGAGTTAAAATGGTGGTTAAAGTTTCCAAAATGTATTATAAGAAATCAATTGCAAAAAGCCATGCCCGCGCGCACCAGGACCCCCAGAACAGCTCAACAGTGTTGTGCTGTTCTGGCGTGGTCGCTACAAGCGCCAAGCTGTCGCTACAAGCCCCACTGGTCGCTACAAGCGCCAAGCTGGTCACTACAAGCGCCAGTAGGCAGGGAAAAACCCTGTCTGGTCGCTACAAGCAACGGCTGGTCGCTGTAGCGACCATGACAGTACAGGTCATGTATAAAAATGTGATTTTCCACCATTTTTGCCCATTCAAAGATACCCAAGCTTCCCAAACATATTATAAATGATTTTCTATCACAAAAAGGCAGTTTAAAACACATAAGAGCAAGAAATTAGCAATCTAGGAATTAGGGTAAACTTTCTATAACTTAGCATGAATTGCAAAACTCATAAATCTCACTCTAGGTGGGTGCTAAAACCCAAGATGAGCTCACCTATAACTGGTGCCAAACTGGCTAAGCTCCAAACTCTAAGCTTCCACTTGTGAAATCCTCTTTTCCTTGGTTTTTGCCTAGCTTTTCTTGTTCCAAGTTTTTCCAAGACTTTGATTGCTTGAATCACAAGAGTTTTAGGAAGGAATTGATGGATTAAGGGTTGTGATTGGTGAGGGCGATTTTCTAGAGGGAGAGGGAAAGATTTCAGATTTTTAGAGAGAAGGAAATAAGTGATAAATATGAAGAATTTTCATATTTATCCTATTTTGAATCTTTCTCTCTATTTACAACTTCGCCATTCCAATTCGATTAATTCCTGTAATACTGTTAAATGCCTCGCTTAAGTGGGATATTACAAAACACACCTTAGAGCCTTTCATAATATTTCCAGAATAGGATGGTATATTTGTTTCTTCTGAATGATTGAATGGATCATTTTTGAAACCAATACCTTCTCCTCTGTTTCTGCTAATATTATAAATCATAGAAGCAATCTTACTTCTGTTGATTCCAGTTAAGATAAATCCTGAAGTGCAATTTCTTGTTCACTTGGAATTTCATCATATTTCTTATGAACCATTTCTCTGAGTTCTTTAACTTCTTCATCAATCTCATTGATGTGATTCTGAAGTTGAAGATTCTCATCAGCCAGCAAGTTATGTTTCTTTTTCAAAGATTTTAATTGACTTAACTTGCTTCTGAGGTGGTTCATAAGATCTTTAACTGTTTCAACAAGATCAAAACGTGTAAGTTCAGAATATACCTCATCTCCTTCTTCAGAGTCTGATCCTGACTCTTCATTAGAAGATGTTGTAGAAATCTGAGCTGCATTTGCTTCTTCTTCATCTTCATTCTCAGACTCAGATTCATTGTCAAGCTTTTCCCATGTAGCCATAAGACTTTTCTTGAATCTGTCTTTGAAGTTGCTTGATTTTGAGTTGGTCTCTCTGGATTTCTCCTTTGATTTGTCCTTTTGAAGATCTGGACAATCAACTATCAAATGACCAGTTTTCTTGCAGTTGTAGCAACCTTTCAGTTCTTCCTTCTTGGAACCAGATCATTTGATGTTGCTGCTCCTGTTAGAAGATTTCTTTTGTCTCTTCATCAAGTACTGAATTCTTGTAGAAATCATTTCCAGCTCCTCAGCTTCTGAATCTTCTTCAGAATTTCCTGAGGGAAATTCTTCATCAGATTCTATAGTTTTTAGAGCTTTTAATGACTTTCCTTTAGATTTCAGTGCTATAGACTCAGATTTTCTAACAGGTTCATCTTCATTGAGTCCTAGTTCATGCACTTTGAGAGATCTTATAAGATCTTCAATACTTAGAGTATTTAGATCTTTAGCTTCCTCAATAGCAGACTTCTGAGGATCTTGTTGACATGAAGACTTCTGAGGATCTTGTTCACATGATCAACAGTAGTATAGCTTTTCTTTAGAATCTGAAGTCCAGAAACCAGAGTCTGAAATCTTGAGAACATAGTCTCAATATTTTCATCCTCCTTCATTCTAAACAACTCATACTGCCGAACCAGAAGATTTGCTTTTTCTTCTCTAACCTTCTTGTTTCCTTCATAGTTAGAGCAGAGAGAGGTGAAGATGGCTTTTGCTGTTGATTTATCAATCAGCTTCAAGTATTCATTGTGGGGCAAAGAGTCCACAATAATACCTCTTACATTATGATGCTTTCTGTAGATCTTTCTTTCAGCATCAGTAATGCCTCTTCTGTTAATAACTACTCCTTCATCATCAACTGGTATAGTTATACCATCTTCTATGATATCCTATAAGGAGTCATCAATTCCAATGATGTGACTGTACATCTTGCTTTTCCACCAAGAAAATTTCTCAGGATCAGCAGTAAACATAGGAGGTTTATGGTGTGAGTGAGAGACTTTTAACAGACTTCCTTGCTCAAACACACAATTTGAGACTTCCTTGCTCAAACACAAAGTATGAGACTTCTAGTTGCTCAAGCACACAAGCAAGAGACTTTTAATCAAACAGAATTACAAAGAAATTTTTTTGAGTTGAACACTTGATATACTATCAATGGTGTTCACAAAATACAACACAGATTAAGACTCTTTCTAATTTGGCAGAGTTACGATTCTGGAAAACAGAGTAACACGATTTTCAGAGTGTTTAGTCTTTTTTTTTCTTCTTCAATCCTTCAATCCTTTATAGAGAATTAAAGAGCTGTTGAGAATAGCCGAATATCATCAAAGAGCCGTTGCAATAGAAGTTATGTCCAACATTTAATTCCTTCCTGACATTGTGTGCGTAACACATAAAACAAAGGAATGGAATTTGAATTGTTTCCTTAAAACAGGGAGAATGTTTTGTACAAGGAGACAACTATTGCAAGGAGCTGTTCTGACTGTACAGTACTTTACTGTAGATAGTTGCAACACCTGGAGATATCAGAAGTGATTTGACTTCTGCGTTTCAGACTTCAGAAGCTTCTCTTCAGAACTGGCTTCAGACACTGTTCAACAGAAGCTGTCTTCAGACGCAGTACTTCAGAAGCTGGCTTCAAACGCACTGTTCATCAGACGCAGTCTTCAGAAGCTGGTCTTCAGATGCACTGTTCATCAAACGCACTTCTTCAGAAGCAGGCCTTCAGACGCTGCCTTCAGACGCTGCCTTCAGAAGCTCTTCTTCAGACGCTGATATATTTTCCTTCTATATTTTCCTTCTTGCTCTTAACTTGTTCTTTCATAACCATTGTTAGATACCAATCTTTAAGTATATGGTTCTGCACACTAGAATCAAGTATTAGCATATCCAATTTTCTTTTTAACACTTTGTTATCATCAAAACTCAAAAGAGAGTTGTTCATACATTTTGTTCCAACTGGGTGTTACTTTTGATTGTGAGTTAGACATGTGGTAGATTGGTGGTGTTAATTCTAGATTTAATGGTTTGATTATGTGGTATTTGTTGAAGTTGAAATTATAATTTTTGAGGGAAGAATGAAGAAAAATAGAATAATTAGGTATTGGTGATACACCGTTAAATCTCATAGACCTTCTTTATCCAACGGTCTCCTTTTTGAGGGAGTTAAAATTAATGAAATAGGACCAACTTGACCTACTGAAACACAAATAAAGGACCAAATTGAAAATTTTAATAGTAATGGGACCATTTTGAAAAAAAGAATTAAGTCAAGGGACCGGATGTTCAATTAAGCCTATAATTAATCATAATCTACAACTCCCAAACATACCCCAAGCTTATTAAAACCAATTAATGAAGATAATCTTCCCCTTTACCTTATTTTCTTCACTTCTCTTGCTAACCCACTTGAAATTGCTCTTCTCCCAAGCTTTCCTCGTCACCAAGCTTCTTCTCCCTTTCTTTCTCTCTAGTCTCTCTCTCAAAATGTTTTGTGAAATGTTAACCTAATTCACCACCACCACTAACTAATGTATTTATAATAAATTTCTAGGTCATTCCCACTAATGGGCTTAGTTAAAGTCTTAGTGGACTTAGTCATAATTAACTCACAATTATTTTCTCTACACAATTACTACACTTAACCTCCCACATTTACTAATCACCACAACTCTCTCTAAATTCAAATTTTGAACTTCCAACATATTAAAAGTATGCCACTACCCCTCAAATTACTAAAATACCCTTCAACTTCCAAAATTCAATAAATCACCAAAATAAACAATTAAGCACACATAAAATAATTAAATAAATAAAATACGAAAAACAGGTTGTTACATCGCCACTGTACCGGAGCATATTCCGCCACCGTTGCCTTCATCGGTCTCTTGACAAACATATCATTTGGCGTTAGAAGGAGGGGATCGCTCGCTAATCGCCTCGGTCTGACGATCCTCCACCATAACCATTTTCTGTTACGCGATCCTCCGCCTCGGTCTGACGATCCTCCTCTGTAACAGAAGAATGGCCAGAACTCGTTGACGAACCGCCACAAGCCATTCCTCCACTGTACGAGAATCGCACTCCGCTATTCAGATCCTCCAAGATCGATCTATTACAGTTCTAGAACCGGCGAATCAAGAAGAAGGCATGAATGCGGCTGTCCTAGACGAAATGATCGATGTTCCTCCACCCGCAGCAGCCGAAGTGACGCTCCTTCCTTCGCCTCTCCCGTGCACAGAGAATGTCGCTCTGCCTCTGCCGCATGTCGAAGATGTTTCTTGTTCTCCTCTGCCTGAGACGAACGAACTCTTGCCAAATCTGGTGAATTTGCTCCGACAGAAATCGCTACAAAAATCGAAGTGGCTCAGCGGAACCAGCGCCACAACACACCGGCGGTGGTAGACGACCTCATTTCCCTCCCTACGAACCGTAACGGAGGCGGCGGGAAGCCTCCAGATGATTCGGACAAAGGAAGTAGAGGTCATTCCCCTCGTCGTCCTCGCCACAGGAAGTCTCCCGAACGCAACGATGAGAAAGCCTATCTGCCACACCGAAGCCACCAAAAGGAAGATGGTTATTCTTTGGAGCACCATCGCAGGGGCCACAGGAAGGGGCCGCTCATTAGGAAGATAACTGAATATCCCATTCCCCACGTCTTCGAGAAGCCGCCCAAGATGGAGACGTACGACGGAATGACAAACCTGGACGAGCACGTGGAACACATAAACACTGTCCTCGACTATCACCAGGCACGGGGAGCGGTCAAATGCAAGTTGTTCGTCATGATGCTAAAGGGCACTGCCATGACCTGATTCAAAGGTTTTAAGGACAATTCCATCAGTTTGTGGGAAGAACTGTGTGAAGAATTTGCTTATCATTTTACTGCAAGGTGAAAGCAAAAAAAAAATCGTGGCCGCTCTCAATGTTATCGTCCATGAAAAGAAGGAAATCCTAAGGGAATATGTCAAGCAGTTTACGCGGGTCGGCGTCGAGGTGCATAGTGTGCCAGATAGTCTCAAATGTTTTGTCTTCGAAAACAACTTTCGTGACGATTGCAAGTTCAAAGAAGAGTTAGGCCTCACGGCGGCAAGGGACATGAGCGACCTGCTGACCCGCGTCCAACCATACATCAACTATGAAGATAAAAGGCTGGCGGAAGAGGCGCTGAGAAGCAAGCAGTCCGGCAAAACCAGTAATGAGAAACGGCGTGGCGATGGCGACAAAACAAAGAACCAATGCGCCCGTTTCACCGACTACACGCCTCTGAATTCATCGCAAGAAACCATCCTCCACGAGTGCTTAAATATGCAATTCAAGGAAGCGGGCATCAGGCCGCCCCAGCCGCTGAAGGAATCCTCGAGGACAAACAAATCAATGTACTGGCGTTTCCACAAATGCAATGGCCATGACACCAACAACTGCTACCAGCTTCGAGACGCGATCGAGGAGCTAATCAAGAAGGGGAAGTTAAACTGCTTCACTAATGATTCCCATCGGAAAGATGACAAGTGAAAGTGTGATTCCCCACGAAAGTCTTCCCGCCGGAGCGAATCCCTAAGGAGAGGGCGCTCCCAAGAACAGGAGGGATTGCCACCCCGGAAGCTGATCAGTTCTGTGGGTGGGGGATGGAAGAGTCATGATAGCACGAGCGAAGACAAAGAAAAAGGGAAACAAGCTTTAATCGGTGCCATCATGGGAGGATTTGCCGCCCCACGGAATGGCTCAAAGGGGACAACCAAAAGGAAAGTAGTGGTGCTGATGGCA
Organism: Medicago ruthenica; assembly: GCA_018208015.1. Lineage (NCBI taxonomy): Eukaryota > Viridiplantae > Streptophyta > Magnoliopsida > Fabales > Fabaceae > Medicago > Medicago ruthenica. Next base: position 68,375,126 of record CM031377.1, read on the forward strand.
GTACACCTCTCTATACCGACATTCAGGAGTGCCAAAGCCAGACCTATTTTGGGGTTCACTGATGAAGAAAAGGTTAACGGAGGCTCCAACAAGATCTTCCCCCTCATCATCATCACTGGCATCCGTGGCCATGATGTTGCTAGATGCTTGTGTTGAGTCTTTTGGTGTTAGCTGCATGTTTTGGCAAATCCAATGTGTTGTTTAGAAGCATCTCCTTACTTATAACAAGTCTTCAGTTGCAAGAAATTTCATTTGAAGCTGTTCAGAAGCTCAAAATGACTTCAGAAGTTGAATGCTTCATCAGAAGCACTGTAGCACTTCAGAAGCTGATTCAGGTTCTGATGCCCACGTTGACTTTTGTTGACTTCATCAGAAGCTGCATATTTTCATGTTATTTCTGTGAGAATCTTTGCAAGATTTATTGAGGATTTATCCACGCATATTGCTTCTAGAATGCTGGTTGATTTGAAGAAGATTTAATGAAGATTTGGTTTGGATTTATGCAAATTCGTATTTTGCTGAAGAATCTTTCTAAAGATACTATGCAGTTTTATTTGTTTCCTTATTGGATTATTCATAATTCAGAAACAAATCCAATTCAGAAGATTGGTTACATAATTAAGAGACTTGCTGAAGGTTATAAAAGGAGGAGTGCTGCTGCTTTCAAGACTTACGATTTAGAGAGTTAAAAATTAGAGAATTGAGTCTTTGTTATTTTTAAGCTTTTAGCTTTGTTGTGCACCACTCAGTTTGAGTTGGTTTAGAGTTTTATAGAGTTGTAATTCATTCTAAGCCTTTAGGTACGAATGAAGTTTTGTCTTTGAAGGTGTCTTCAAAAACAGGGTAATCTTGTTTAAGAACTGGGTTATGTTCAAAGGGTAGTTCAAGTGGCTGGGTTGCAGTTGCTTGAATAGGAAGTTAGAGGTTTTCTAATACTCAACGTGTTGGGTAGAATTCAAGACTAGGAGGAAGTTAATTGCTTAGGCTGGGAACTGGGAGTCAGTGTCTTGAGTCATAAGGATTAATTCCTATAGTGGAATTCCTTCCTGGATTGGTATCCCCCAGAGTAGGAGGTGTTTACTCTGAACTGGGTTAACAAACCTCTGTGTGCTTTTAGCTTTCCTGCACTTTATTTTCTGCTGATTATTTGCTTTTATATTGTGCTAAGTTCTGTTTAGAACCTGTTGGTTCAGAACCTGTTAGTATCTTAGTGCGTGGCCATAATTTCAATTGGCATCAGAGCAGGCACCCTGCCTGTAATTTGGGTGAGATCCAGAGGAGTTAATTTCTGGTAAGCATGGATAGAGAAGGAGGCTATGTCAATAGACCACCCCTACTAGATGGCACAAACTATGAGTATTGGAAGTCAAGGATGTGTGCTTTCCTAAAGTCTATTGACAGCAGAACTTGGAAAGCTGTAATTAAAGGCTGGGATCATCCTGTGGTTTTGGACAAAGATGGGAACAAGACTGAGGTTCTGAAGCCTGAAGAAGAATGGACCAAAGCTGAAGATGATCTGTCATTGGGAAATTCAAAAGCTTTGAATGCAATATTTAATGGTGTGGACCAGAATATGTTTAGACTTATCAAACAATGTACTGTTGCAAAGGAGGCCTGGGAAATTTTAAAGACAACTCATGAAGGAACTTCTAAGGTGAAGATGTCCAGACTCCAGTTGCTGACCACCAAATTTGAGAACCTGAAGATGAAGGAGGATGAATCCATTCAGTATTTTTACATGAATGTGCTGGATATGGCCAATTCCTTTGACTCACTTGGGGAGAAGGTGTCTGATGAGAAGTTGGTGAGAAAAATCCTCAGGTCCCTGCCTAGAAGATTTGACATGAAGGTCACTGCAATTGAGGAGGCTCATGATATCTCTACTATGAAGGTTGAAGAGCTCATTGGTTCTTTGTTAAACTTTGAGACTGCTTTTTGTAAACAGCCTGAGAAGAAAGGTAAAGGTGTAGCTTTTACTGTGAATTCTGAAGCTGATGATCAACAAGAGTCTGATGAGGATGACTTATCAGAAGCTCTAGTGTTGCTGGGAAAACAATTCAACAAGATTCTGAAGAATGTTGACAGAAGAGCCAAAGCCAAAGGACAGAACTTCAGATTCAACAACAAGAAGCAACAAACTGATGTGAAAAAGACCAAGTCTGAGGAGAAAAGCAACCAAGCCAAAGGTGTGCAGTGCTTTGAGTGTGAGGGGTATGGACATATCAAATCTGAATGTCCTACTTTTCTTAAGAAGCAGAAGAAAAGCCTAGCTGTTTCATGGTCTGATGAAGATTCAGAAGAAGATTTTGACAATGAATCTGCTAAGGGTGACACTAGTTTGATGGTAAGGTCAGGAGTTATCTTAAGGAAGGAAGCCTACAGTCAAATATTTCCATGTTTTTGGGAGCAGATGCTACATTTTGGCTGACATGGAAAATAGAAGAAAACTGGATCCTAAGTCTGATGAAGGTATATTTTTGGGATATTCAGTAAACAGCAGGAGCCTATAGGGTGTTTAACTCAAGAACTAAAGTTGTGATGGAGAGCATAAATGTGGTTATTGATGATCTGTCTGCTGAGAATGAAAAGAATGAATCTGAAGTTATTCCAGAGTCTGAAGTCTCAGAAGAACAAACTCCAAAAGCAGAAAATCATCCAGAGTCTGAAGAAGCAGAAGTGCATCCAGATCATGATTCTGCAGCAAAAGGGCCATCTATTAGAGTTCAGAAGGATCATCCTAAGGAGCTAATCATTGGGAGTTTGGATCAAGGGGTCAGAACCAGGAGATCAGACTCAGCTGCTACTGATTCTTGTTTTGTGTCTAAGTTTGAACCCAAAAATGTGAAAGAAGCCCTAACTGATGAATTTTGGATTGAAGCAATGCAAGATGAGTTGAATCAATTCAAAAGGAGTGAAGTGTGGGATCTGGTTCCAAGACCTAAAGGGTTGAATGTGATTGGCACTAAGTGGATATTCAAGAATAAAACAGATGAAAGTGGTACTGTAGTCAGAAACAAGGCAAGGTTGGTTGCTCAGGGTTATACTCAGATAGAGGGATTGGATTTTGATGAAACCTCTGCACCTTTGGCCAGACTAGAGTCCATAAGATTGTTGTTGGGTGTATCTTGCATTCTCAAATTCAAACTATTCCAGATGGATGTGAAGAGTGCATTTCTGAATGGATATCTGCAAGAAGAAGTTTATGTAGAACAACCTAAGGGTTTTGTGGATCATCAATTTCCAGATCATGTTTACAAACTGAAGAAAGCTTTATATGGATTGAAACAAGCACCAAGAGCATGGTATGAAAGATTGACTCAATTTCTTGTTGCTCAAGGTTACAGAAAAGGAGGTTCTGATAAGACATTATTTGTGAAGAATGAACATGGAAGTCTGATGATTGCTCAGATCTATGTTGATGACATAGTATTTGGTGGGATGTCTCAGAAGATGGTCAAATTGTTTGTTCAGCAAATGCAGTCAGAATTTGAAATGAGTTTGGTTGGTGAGCTAACATATTTTCTTGGATTGCAAGTCAAGCAAATGGAAGATACAATCTTTATCTCTCAGAGTAAATATGCCAAGAACATAGTGAAGAAATTTGGTATGGAATCTGCTGCTCATAAGAAGACACCAGCTGCTACTCATCTGAAGCTAACCAAAGATGAACAAGGAGTATCAGTTGATCAAAGTCAGTACAGAAGCATGATAGGGAGCTTATTGTATTTAACTGCAAGCAGACCTGATATCACTTATGCTGTTGGAGTATGTGCAAGATATCAAGCTGATCCTAAGATGAGTCATCTGACACAAGTTAAAAGGATCCTGAAGTATGTGAATAGCACAAGTGACTATGGAATCATGTATTCACACAGTTCAAGTTCTGAACTAATGGGATTTTGTGATGCTGACTGGGCTGGAAGTGCTGATGACAGGAAGAGCACTTCAGGAGGTTGTTTCTTTTTAGGAAATAACTTAATTTCTTGGTTCAGCAAGAAACAAAATTGTGTTTCATTGTCAACTGCTGAAGCTGAGTATATTGCTGCTGGGAGTAGTTGCTCACAACTGGTGTGGATGAAACAGATGCTTGAAGAGTACAACATTGAACAAGGAACCATGACTTTATTTTGTGACAATCTGAGTGCTATTAATATCTCTAAGAACCCTATTCAGTACAACAGAACTAAACACATAGATATCAGACACCACTTTATCAGAAATCTTGTGGAAGATAAAATCATTCAGCTGGAGCATGTGGTTACTGAAGAACAAGTTGCTGACATTTTCACAAAGGCTTTGGATGCTAAACAGTTTGAAAATCTGAGGAGCAAGTTAGGTGTGTGTTTATATGAAGAATTATAGCAATTAATGCAAACTGGATGTGAGGAAGATAGAGTACCTGCCAGTTGTGCCTATGTTGAGTTTGTTCCTAAGTCAGAGTCTGAGACTATTTTTGGAAATTTAGTTTTGATTCCCTATTTGAAGTATGAAGTTTGTCATAATTTTGTGGCTAAAAAGGGGGAGAAAAATCTATGTTTATGTTTAAGTTCAGAATGTACCTTGTCTCAGAAGCAGCTGATTATTTTGCTCAGAGTTCAGAATCAATGTAACAAAAGCTGTTCAGAATCTGAAGATGTGTCTGAGTGAAGAGTACATGTGTGTTAACATCCTGAGTGAAGAGCTGTCCTTGGTCCTGAATTGTGGTCCTGAAGAACAATTGTACTCTGATATTGTACTCTGATACCATTTTTCTCTGTAGTTCAGTAGTAAGGGGGAGTTTGTATGAGAAGCTGAGTTGCAGGGGGAGTGTTGTGAAGCTGGAGTGTTTGTTTATGTTTGTGAAGCTTCAGGGGGAGAATTTTATGTGGTTTCAGTTGTCCTGAAGTGATGCTGAGAATGGTCAGAAGCTGTTAAGTGTGTATCAGTGTTCAGAAGTTGAAACTGATTGTTTAAACATAGCTGAATCCGCTGCCTAAACTGATTGCTATGATATATCACTGTGGAGTTCTTCTTTGCTGAGTAAAATTGATGGGAGATTGAAGAACTTGGATGTGTGAACATTGGTTTTAGCCAAAAATTTGCCAAAGGGGGAGATTGTTGAGTCTTTTGGTGTTGGCTGCATGTTTTGGCAAATCCAATGTGTTGTTTAGAAGCATCTCCTTACTTATAACAAGTCTTCAGTTGCAAGAAATTTCATTTGAAGCTGTTCAGAAGCTCAAAATGACTTCAGAAGTTGAATGCTTCATCAGAAGCACTGTAGCACTTCAGAAGCTGATTCAGGTTCTGATGCCCACGTTGACTTTTGTTGACTTCATCAGAAGCTGCATATTTTCATGTTATTTCTGTGAGAATCTTTGCAAGATTTATTGAGGATTTATCCACGCATATTGCTTCTAGAATGCTGGTTGATTTGAAGAAGATTTAATGAAGATTTGGTTTGGATTTATGCAAATTCGTATTTTGCTGAAGAATCTTTCTAAAGATACTATGCAGTTTTATTTGTTTCCTTATTGGATTATTCATAATTCAGAAACAAATCCAATTCAGAAGATTGGTTACATAATTAAGAGACTTACTGAAGGTTATAAAAGGAGGAGTGCTGCTGCTTTCAAGACTTACGATTTAGAGAGTTAAAAATTAGAGAATTGAGTCTTTGTTATTTTTAAGCTTTTAGCTTTGTTGTGCACCACTCAGTTTGAGTTGGTTTAGAGTTTTATAGAGTTGTAATTCATTCTAACCCTTTAGGTACGAATGAAGTTTTGTCTTTGAAGGTGTCTTCAAAAACAGGGTAATCTTGTTTAAGAACTGGGTTATGTTCAAAGGGTAGTTCAAGTGGCTGGGTTGCAGTTGCTTGAATAGGAAGTTAGAGGTTTTCTAATACTCAACGTGTTGGGTAGAATTCAAGACTAGGAGGAAGTTAATTGCTTAGGCTGGGAACTGGGAGTCAGTGTCTTGAGTCATAAGGATTAATTCCTATAGTGGAATTCCTTCCTGGATTGGTATCCCCCAGAGTAGGAGGTGTTTACTCTGAACTGGGTTAACAAACCTCTGTGTGCTTTTAGCTTTCCTGCACTTTATTTTCTGCTGATTATTTGCTTTTATATTGTGCTAAGTTCTGTTTAGAACCTGTTGTTTCAGAACCTGTTAGTATCTTAGTGCGTGGCCATAATTTCAGCTTGTTGGACGAAAGCAGCTCCGTCGACATCTTGTATCAGGATGCTTTCGAAAAGTTGGGTCTGAAGAAGGAAGATTTGAAGGCTTACAAAGGGACCGAGCTGCAAGGCTTCAACGGGACAAGTACACGCCCGTGGGCTTCAATGGTGGAGACATCCTTCCTGGTGGTCCCTGTCACATCAGTTATAATTGCATCTTAGGGCGCCCTACACTGGCCGCGCTGGACGCGGTGACCTCGACAGTTCATCTGAAGATGAAATACCACAGTGAGGCTGGCGAAGTAGTCACCATCCACGCGGACTTGGACAGCGCCAACAGATGCTACAAGGCTTTTCAAAAACTCGAGTCCGCCTCCATACTAAAAGGAGTCGTGGGACAGAACGCCCCCCGGAGTAGCAGGAATCGAGCGCGGTAGCCAGGCTGCCACTACCAAACACGAAGGCGACGACATCGAAACATTAAACTAGCTAAGTACTTTGCACTCTTGAATTTCATTTCTAATGTTTTTCCTATAAAAAAAAACATCGTTGTAAAACATTAAACTCACTGCAAATCCATTATTGCAATAGCAATGTTAGAGCATTTCTTTTTGGCTCAAAATAACATGCGTTTGTTATGTAATTTAAGCTAAACAGGTTCAAAACTCCTAAGTCAACAGGTTCAAAACTTCCGCTCTTAAGTGGAAATACAGCCTAAATGACCATGGCAGACCCACCTAAGGGCTAGCCACCGTCTAGGCTGAGAGTCTCGCCCACCGATCAAAGCCCTTAAAATGGGGGAACAAACCTTGACCGGACACGTTTGCCCTGGGCACCAATCAAAGACAAATGCGCGGAAGCAGGGCCCAGAGCCCATAGACAAAAAGACAACTAAATGCAGCACAAGATTAAACACAAACGTGAATCGAGATGCCACCAGTCAAAGATTCCCAACACAACATGAAGTAAAATGCAAACATTGAAGGGAACAACGGCAGTAGCGGATCAACATCCAAAGTGTAGAAACAGAGAAAAAAAAAAGCAAATACACAAAGAAAAAGCCAAGTCTATTTCATTAATTAACAATTACAAAGGTGTCGCCGCAATGAAATTACATTAATCGAGGAAAGAAAAAGAAAGGGGATTGAACGCTCGACATGAGCTAGGGCGCCGGAGAAGACGGAGGTCTGTTCTGGACCTGCTCAATATGGACCAACGCCCTGTCAATCTTGATAGGAGGATGAAAGAACTCCACTTGGTGTAGCGCATCCTAAAAGAATTCCTCCGACGCCTGCAGACCAAATCTCGCCGCCTTGTTCACGTCCTCGTGGGCTGCCATGAGTTCCAAGTCCTTTGCAGCGACATCACCCTCAAGGGTAGAAATTTTGGAGGCACCATCCTCTGCCTCCCTCTCCAGGCACCCATAGTTTGCAGTAAGGGCCGCCAGCTTTTCCTTGGCCTCCTTGACGTCCTTAGCCTCTTTGGCGGCCTCCTCTTTAGCTAGCCGGAGCCCATCCTCGGCGTCCTCTTTCAACTTAAGGGTCTCCTCATGGGCTCGCTCAAGCTCACTTATTTTCTTATGGGCGGCGTCCAAAGCCTTAAACCCATTCTCAAACTTCACTCGGAGCTTTGGATCCAGACAGGGAGCAACGTCGTAAGCAGCCATCAGAGTACACAAGCCTGCTAGCTTGTAAACACTCATGACGCCATCCGATACCAGTTTCTGTCGGCGGGAGGCATCTAGACTCACAAAGAAGGTCTGGTCCTCTGGAGCCAGACCCACAAACTCTTCTCGAGACTGGGGAGGATGACCTTGGTAGATGACGAGAAGCTGAAAGGCGATCTCCTGGCGAGTCGGGGCCAGAAGCACCGTTTAAGTGGTTCAAGCCACAACGTTAGAGTCACCTCCGGTCGTTTCCACACCGACCAGGCTGGCTGGACACTTAAGCTTCGTAGGAGGCTTCCGTTCACTTTCCCTTCCCCCGCCACCGTAAAAAATGTCCATCTTCTTCCCTTTCTCCCACTTCAAAGGCCGGCTGGATGCAGACTTAGCAGCAGGGCGAAAAGAGCAGGGGAAAAGACGGACACACAATACGCCTAACTCTTACCGAATATTTTCTTCCGATGGGCGGCGTCCCTCCCCCAGATGACCATCTTGGTATCCACATACCGGGCTTTGCCGATCGTCTTCGTCGTATCGTCCAGGTGGGCGGGATCTGGAATCTGCTCCAACTCGAACGAAGACACAAACGTCTTTAAGTCAAACTGCAGCCGCATCTCAGAGGGAGTGAGCCCGGTTTCTGAGCCGTAGGTATACACGGTCGGATGGGATTTCTGGTGCGCCTCACTCCAAAAGTGAGAGAAAAGAGGTTCGTGGACAACTTCTTCTGGAGTGCCCCGTTCGTTGTCAGACCCTTAACCGCAGTCCTGGACCCGACTATGCTATCTCAACGCTTCACGCGCCGCGTAGTCCAAATCTTGAATGGCCTCAGAATCTGGACTGTCAGGATCCAGACACTCCTCCAAATGATCAGAAGGAACACGACATATGCACTGGTGAGCGCGCTAGCTCAAAGGGTTGAGCAACACATCTACCTCAAAGTTGACACCTTCTTCAATGATATCCCATAGTTCATCATCAATTCCTATGATGTGCAACATCTCCATTAAAAGTTGGAGGCCTTATAGAGACCTATTTTTATCAGAAGTGGAAGTGTTGTGATCAGTATTGTGATCAGAAGTGGAAGTTGACATGTCTTTCTCAGTGGATCTTTGACTGTGGCACGATTAAGTGGCAGAGAATAAACTGTGCTCTGATACCAACTGAAGCTGAGAAAAACACAAGAATGGGGGATTGAATTATGTTGGTTTTTTCTGGATCTTTTTCTGAGTGTTTAATACTGGTCAAAATCTGATGGTTCAGAGTCTGACTCAAAGTCTGAGTGCAGCGGATAAAAACACAAACACAATGATAAAAGAGAGATATTGAGAAAGAGCAGACATAGATAATTTATACTGGTTCCTCCCATAACACAGGATTAGTCCATTCTCCTTGCACTTCCAAGGGATTTCACTATAATCTCACTAGATTACAATTGCTCGGACTCTTCCAAGAGACTTCTCAATGCTCAAGTTGTAACAGCCCGATTTTCGTATTTTATTTATTTAATTGCTTATATTTGTTTAATTGTTTATTTTGGTGATTTATTGAATTTTGGGAGTTGAAGGGTATTTTAGTAATTTGAGGGGTAGTGGCATAATTGTAATATGTTAGAAATTCAGAATTTGAAAATAGTGGTGTATAAGTAATGAGAGGGGGGGGGGGTTAAGTGTAGTAATTGTGTAGAGAAAATAATTGTGAGTTAATTGTGACAAAGCCCATTAGTGGAAATAACCTAGAAACTTATTATAAATACATTAGTTAGTGGTGGTGATGAATTTAGGTCATTCATTATTCACAAACCTAGAGAGAGGTAGAGAGAGAAAGCAAGAGAAACTTGGTGAAGAGGAAAAGCTTGGGAGAAGAGCAATATCAAGTGGGTTAGCAAGAGAAGTGAAGAATCAAGGTAAGTGGGAATATTATCTTCATTAATTAGTTTTAATAAGCTTGGGGTATGTTTGAGAGTTGTAGCTTATGATTAATTGTTGCTGAATTGTTGTGATTTTCTTGCTCATTTTTATTGATTAAATTAAACATGTCAAAACTTGATAATTCCATGCTTTCTTCATCTTAAACTTCATTTTTCATTATGTTAATTTGATACTTTGATGAATTTTGATGTTTGTGATGATTAACATGATGATTAAGTGTTGTTTGGTGATTATGTAATTGAATGAGTATGAGTATGTAATTTGTTTGAGAATCATGAAGTTATGTGAAATAAGTTGCGAATTAAGTGATTTTGGTAAAAGTGCTTATTTGGTTGAACCTGCTTAATTTGCTGATGTTACTATGTGTAATGTTAAGGTTATGATTTGTGAGCAAGAAACTATGTTGATTGTGTGGTTGTTGTGAAATAAGTTGTTGTTGTTGGTGTTTTGGTGAAAATGGCTTAATTAAATGAAAAAGGAATAAGCTGTTGATAAACTGAGAAAGTTGTTGTTGGAATAGTTATAGTAGGTGTATGTAGTGATGTTAAACATGTTGGAATGAAGTTATTTAAGTTGGGTATGTTTGTTTGTTAAATTTTGGTGAAAATGGGATTTTGAGACGAACTTTGAAAATTTACCGGAAAACCTTTGGAATTGATGTTTCCTTGAGTACCCATTGTTCAATTTAAGTATATTGATCATGAGTATAGCTTCTAAAATGGTTTTGGATCAATTGGGATCAAAAATGGGATTTTGGGGAAAAATTGGATGCAAATTCGTGTGCCAAAAACTCTGTTTCACTTTTGACAGCAAAACATGGGGCGAGCCACTTGTGGCTGCAGGGAGCAAGCCCAGAACTGCACACCCTGTTTTGGTGTCAGTTAGTTCTTGGGGGGTTTCCAAAGACCCGTGAGCATTCCATTTGTGTGGTTTGATGATGTTATGATGAATTAACCTTAGGCTTTGATGGTTTGCTTAGAAATGAATTGAATTCTTGAATTGAGACGAAAATGAGGAGTGTGAAATAAACATAGAAAGTCTATTTAAGTCTTATAAATGTATGCAAGATTGTTAAATGATTAAGATGATATGAGTAGTGTTGTAACATGATCTAAGAAGTGTATTGATGATGATTGGTGTAGTTGTGTGATTAAATCATGAAACTTGAATTATGTGAATGATGAAGTTTATAAACACTTGATGTCGTAATAATTGAGATGTGTTGCTGTTTATACATGCTATTGATGATGCTAATGATGAGGCTATTGATGATTCTATTAATGATGATGTTTGATTTAATGATGATGATACATGTTATGTATTAAGTGACGATGTTTGAGTAAATGATGATTATACATGTTATGTATTTAAGCGATGATGTTTGATCATATGAAAGTTGTAACACCCATATAAAGATTGCCTAGGATCTCATACGAGTATTAAAATTTCGTACTGGATACATTAAATACAATACAGAAAGTTTGCTTATAGTTAATACAAGACACGAGTCATTAATACAATCTGAAATCCGATACAAAATATCCTTGGTAATATACACCATAATACAACAACTGTGTACAAACATCCATATACAATAAAATCAGCACGATCAATCCAAAGCTTTCTCTTTACCTTTGCGTCGTGCTTCCTGTGAATCTGCACCAGAAGGAAAGGGATGAGACATAACGTCTCAGTGCGCTCCGACCCAAACCTACTGTTAGCAACCTCGGGGAAACCTAGGGTCGCCATGCACTAACCTTGGAGATCTTGGGGATACCTATGATCGCCGTCATTCTCTACATATTTCGCGATCAAGGGAAAACTAGGATCGCTAAATGTCTTTATCTTATGTTTAATCTCATACTTAGTGATCTGGGGACAACCTACGATCACTTTCTGTTTACTAGTGACTACTTTGTCTTATCTCTTGGTATAATGTATACACATATTCATCTTTTCATAACATAAAGTTAGAAGTTAGCGTTGAACAAACAATACATTATCTTGGTTCATTTTACGGAGTGCATCCGGATGGAGTAACCCCGAAGTACATCTCCCATCATACCGGTGAAATTCCTATCATATCAAGCTAACACCGGACTCCTCTATCCTTTTGTGTGGCTGCCCTCGCGGACGGTAACTTCACCATTCCAGCTTAGTCTAGAACCCCCTGTATTCTAACTAGCGAGAATACAAGAGACACATTTAACTTTCTTGACTTTGATGCGTAGCTGTCCTCGCGGACTGTAACTTCACCATTCCAACTTAGACTGGAACCCCCTGTATTCTAACTAACGAGAATACAAGAGACACATCTAGTCCTTTTATTAACTTGTTTCTCATTCTTTAAGTAATTATTCTTGAATGCTTAACTTATACTAAAGGTCTGAAACTTTAAACAAAAGCTTCCATAACTTAAATAACCTTTTCCCCCGTCTCTCTAACACATTGTCTAAACCTTGTTTTCTTAAATGATTTTATCCTTTGGGAACCTTAAGGATGAGGTAAAATGGTGTTCATTGACTCTTAAATGCTTTTGAAGGAAACGGTTGCGAAAAACCTTGCTTACACGCACCAGAACATCCAAAACAGCTCAGCTGTCAAAAGCTGTCCTGGTGAGCTCGCTATAGGGACGGGCTGGTCGCTATAGCTCCCCTGTGTAGTAGCAAAAATAGGCCTGGTCGCTGCAGCGACAGGATGGTCGCTGTAGCGACCATGACAGTTCAGAAAATGTTCAGAAATTGCATTTTTCACCCTTTCAACTCATTCCAACTTACCCAAGCTTCCCAAAGATGTTGAAAAGGATTTTCTTTTGCAATTAAACAGTTTTAACATAATATAACAAGGAATTGACAAGTATTAGAGTCTAGGGCACTAAATCACTAACTTAGCATATGTTAAATTACACACTCAACTCACTCATGGTGGGTTCTAAAACCCTGTGGAGCTCACCTTAATCCCTTGATTGATGACTTAACAAGCTTTGATTCAAACCCTAGCTTGGCTTTTAATCTCTCCTTGATTCCTTCTTAACTTCTTCTTGCTCAACTCTTCCAAACTTTAGCTTGCTAGCCAAGATTCCCACAAGATTTGATGAAGTTTGGATGGATGGTGGTGAGGATGGATGATGGCCGAAAATTCTTAGAGAGAGGGAGGAGAAATTCTGTTCTTGTAGAGAGAGAATGGAAGGAGAAAGTGAGGGGAAAATATCTTGTTTTACCCTATATAGAATCCTTCCTTCCATAATTACAAGTTTGCCATTGCATTCATATTAATCCTCTATTACTGATAACAGTTACATCTAAGCGGGATATTACAAAAGTTTATATGGTAAGTGATGCTGTTAATAAGTGACGATGTTTAATCATATGAGAATATATGATAATGATGTTGTTGTCGAGTCTTATGTGTACTTGATGTGAGTCGAATATATGATCATGCATTCATTCGTGAGTCAAGTCCAACGGCGATGTTAGTGACAATGGGATCACTCGATATGTTCCAATATCCAAAAAGTGACGATGTTTGGTACCACATGCATATAGAGTCGACTAGGAACATTGCATAAGTATGAGTCTTATGTATTAATGTGTTGATGATAATTTGTGCATCTAATTGGTAAATGTGCATTAAAGATGTGATATGATGAATTGTCATAATTGACTTGATAATTGTTTATCGCTAAGGCTATGAATTGAATGATTGTAAATGATGAGTTGATATGATGGAGTAGTTAGACTTGTATGAGAATATGATTATGAGTTACATGTTCTTGAATTTCGGATAACCAAAGTTGTTATGTTTGAATATTGTTGTTAATATGAATGTTGTCTGAACTACACTTGTTTATTAATCCTTATTAATGAATGTATATCTTACCCTCCAGTGACTGTTGTTGCCTCATCCCTTGTGGATGTAGATTTGCAGGATTGAGTACTTTGCTATCGGAGTCGTGATGGGTTGTGGCTTGACGCCTAGCTCAGGTTTTTATGCTTTGCTTGGAGATATCTATAGCATGAGCTCTGATTAGGATGTCTTTTGGGGATTTTATTTTCGTACTCTGTTGGATTTATTTTGAGTGATCTTTATGATCCAGATACTTATGTAATTATTTTGAGATGTTTTGAGATGACCCGAGATGATTATATGTATGTTGAGATATTCCATTGTGATCTGTTTATTTTTATTGTCGAGATTTTCATATTAAATGTTTAAAATGAGTTTTATGAAGAAATGTAAGGTTCCGATTGCATGTTAGATGTTTATTTATCGTTGATTAGTAGTATCGGGGATCGGGTCCTTGCACAAGCACCCTTGCAAGAGACTTCTGTGCTCAAGGTCACTACCAAGAGACTTCCACAGCTCAAGGACAACTCCGAGTGACTTCTTATGCTCAAGCACACATGCAAGAGACTTCCAATGCTCAAAGGGAAACCCTAAGAGACTTCTAGTGCTCAATCACAACTGAATGAGACTTTTGGTGCTAATAGACTTATGATGCTCAAGCTTCACAAGCAAGAGACTTATATTTGTTTACAGCAAATATAAACAAATTTTTTCTTACACCGGATATACAAATGTTGGTGTAACCTAAACAATTTATGAAAAGACTCTTAAGACTTTTAGGATTTCTAAGATACAAAAGTTTAAATGAAAATCCTAAGTGTTTTTGCGCTATTTGATTTGGCAGAGTAATGACACAGTAAAAATAGCAGAGTCTTGTGGATCTTCTTCATGGTCTTCAGCTCCTTATATAGGCAAGGATTTGAGAGATGCTGGAGAAGAGTGACAACACATTAACAGTCGTTGATAAGCTTCAAATCAAGGACGTTGAGCCATTCCTGATATGGATAATTTCGTTGGATAGTCATTCGAAAATCCTTTGCTGAAACAGGAAATATTTGTTCATTATTGCCCTTGAAGTTCTTTGTTTGTTTCTAGACGTGGTCAGAAGAAGACAAAACTAGGCTCAGATCCTTTGATGTGGACAGCCATTGTTGAGTATTTTGGTGTTGGCTGCATATTTTGGCAAATCCAATGTGTTGAATAGAAGCATCGTAATGTGTAGAACAAATCTTCAGTTGCTAGTTTTTCATTTTGAAGTCATTCAGCAGCTGAAATCACTTTCAGAAGCTGAAAGTTACTTCAGAAGCTGAAATGTGCTTCTGAAGCATCAGACGCACTGTAGCAGAGTTGACTTTTGTTGACTTCATCAGAAGCTGGTTTTTTCTGAATTGTTTTGGCGCGAATCTTTGCGAGATTTAAAAAGGATTTATTCTAGCATGTTGATTCTAGAAGGCCTGATTAAATTGGAGAAGATCTTTGAAGATTTGGCTCGTGTTTATGAATGTTCTTATTTTACTGAAGCAATCTTTGAGAGATATGTTGCAGTTTTATTTGTTTCCTTTTCAAGCCAATCATTATTCAGAATCATATCAATTCAGAAGATTTGTTTCAGATTAATGTTGCTTGCTGAAGATTATAAAAGGAGAGTTGCTGCCATTATTCAAGACACACGAATTAGAGAGAAAAATTCAGAGAATTGAGTCTTAGTGTTTGTAAGCTTTAAGCTTTGTTTGTGCACCACTCTATTGAGTTGGTTTAGTGTTTTTAATTGAGTTGTAATCACTCTAAGCCTGTAGGTACGAGTGCAGTCAGATGTATTGAAGTTGTTCTTCAAAACGGAGTAGTTTTTGTTAAGGGGTTCAGTAACAGGTTTGTTACTTGAATAGGAAGTTAGTGGTCTCTAATACTCAACGTGTTGGGTAGAATTCAAGACTAGGAGGAAGTTAATTGCTTAGGCTAGGAACTGGGAGTCAGTGTCTTGAGTCATAAGGATTAATTCCTATAGTGGAATTCCTTCCTGGATTGGTATCCCCCAGAGTAGGAGGTGTTTACTCCGAACTGGGTTAACAAACCTTGTGCCTTCTTTAGCTTTCCTGCACTTTTAATTTCTGCTGATTATCTGTTGTTAATTGTGCTAAGTTGAGTTCAGAACCAGTTTGGTTCAGAACCTGTTTACTCTTTGTTATTGCCTGGCCAGAATTTCAATTGGTATCAGAGCAGGCACCCTGCCTGTGTTTTGGGTGAGATCCAGAGTTATTAATGTCTGGCTTTATGGAGAGAGAAGGAGGTTTTGTCAACAGACCACCCCTACTTGATGGCACCAATTATGAGTACTGGAAATCGAGGATGTGTGCATTCCTGAAATCCATTGACAGCAGAACTTGGAAGGCTGTGATTAAAGGCTGGGATCATCCTGTAGTTATAGACAAAGATGGTAATAAAACTGAAGTTTTGAAGCCTGAAGAGGAGTGGACCAAAGCTGAAGATGATCTGTCACATGGAAACTCAAAGGCCTTGAATGCAATATTCAATGGTGTGGACAAAAACATGTTCAGACTCATCAAGCAGTGTACTGTGGCAAAGGATGCTTGGGAAATTCTGAAAACCACTCATGAAGGAACCTCTAAGGTTAAACTATCCAGACTTCAGTTGCTCACAACAAAATTTGAAAACTTGAAGATGTTGGAGGATGAAACTGTTCAGGATTTTTACATGAATGTGCTGGATATGGCAAATTCTTTTGATTGACTTGGGGAAAAGATGTCTGATGAAAAGATAGTAAGAAAAATCCTCAGGTCCCTGCCCAGAAGATTTGATATGAAGGTTACAGCCATAGAAGAAGCTCATGACATCACCACCATGAAGGTTGAGGAGCTGATTGGATCTTTGCTTAATTTTGATACTGCATTCTGCAAACAGCCTGATAAGAAAGGGAAAGGAGTAGCATTTGCAGTTAATTCAGGAGCTGATGATCAACAAGTGTAACACCCTAAACCCCACATTTTATTTTCTAACAAAATTCAATAAATAATTAAATACGCAAGGGTGTCACACATCTTGATCAAAACAAATGGACTTCATTTAAATTAAAAACATCGCAGCGGAATAAATTTCAAAGTATTCAAAGTAATTGTCACATCATGAAATCAACATCAAAACTGAATTCAAAATGAATTCTGAAACAAAATTTGAAATAAAATAAATCCCCATTCCCTAGTGTTACTAATCAGAGCATCGATTCGATAGAGACTCCCAAAAGCGGCAAATAAACGATTAGGCTCCAAAGTTATCCTCAGAGACTCACTGTTACTAAGATTCTTCTTCCTGCAAATCTACACCACAAAGGCGTAGGCGCCCAACCCGCCACTAGAGGGTGAGAATATATCCAACACAAGAGAGGTACAAACACATGTATAGATTCAGATAAAATAATCATCAATTGCAGCTAGGCATGTATACATCACAGACATGTAGTATTCACATTTAATCATAAGCGCTCATTTAATAAAAATCAATAAGCGTCAATCAACATCTTATAATAACATACAAGCATCAACATCATTTAAGAATATCAAGTAGGCATATAGTAAAATACATGTCATTCACACATAATCATATAGAAGCACATCACTGAATATCAAATCTTTAAATAGTTACACATCTTTAAATGACACATCTTTTAATTACACATCTTCAAATAGACTTGCTGTTATGTATGCAATGCCCCTAACTCGACTCTATATGCATGTGGTACCGGTTTTGGATATCAGAAGTATGTTACTGATTTATCCCCCATCTTTAAATCGGACTGACCATGAATGCATGAACATCAAATAATGACTCAACAATGCAAATCTTTATATAACTCAACATTTACACATCTTTAGATAACACATCTTTATATGGCACATCTTTGTATAACACATCTTTGTATAATCACATCTTTAAATCACACATCTTCAAATAGCAAATGTTTATATAACACGTCTTTAAGTCACACATCTTCAAATAACACATCTTTATATAACACATCATTAAATCACATATCTTCAGATAGCACCGTTAAATAACACATCAATTATACATCGTCAAATAACACAGCAATTACATCATTAAATAACACATCAATACACATCATCAAACAATTCATCCTCTAAAATTTATTATCTCAAACACATTTAAGAAAAAATAGTAGAAATAATTTTATTATAATTGTAATATCTATAAAGATCACTTGAGATTATAGTATATTATTTTAAGCTAAAATAATAGCAATTTAATCGATTCAAAGCATAGAAGTTTTAGAGTAAATCAACAGCTAAATAGTCTAAGGAAAGAACACGGCCAAGAGGTGGAAGCATGTAGGAAGGAAATATCACAAAGAGAGCATGTGGCATACTAAGGAAGCAATGATATACGAGGCAGCAACATACATACATATATGAATCAAATTCATATCAGGTCGAGACACGAATTCCAAATATCATTAGGCACATTTAGTCAAACACAGTTTTCGATTATAGACTTAAAAAAAATATCAAAAGGTTTATTTTATTTGGCCATGCCAAACGATAACAGGGAACTATTAGGAATCTTATTTATATAAACAAATCAAAGGATTAAATCAGAAACATACATAATTCATATCTGCATTAATGATTATATCAGAAATCAAAACAAAGGAATTCATGTGTTTACTAACTTTTGCTCTTATATTTTAAAACACATCAAAATCATGAATTTAGAGATAAAAATATACCCAAAATAACAGCAACAAATTAGAGCACAAATTTAACATGAATTCATTAAAAGAGCATGAAAACAGGAAGAAAAACATAAACTCTTCACTACCCATATGTTCATACAACCCTTATGGTGAATAGAGACTCCCCCCTTACCTCTGGTTTGCAGAATTTGAATGAATTCCTACGGTGAAATCTCTCTCCAGGTTCTTCTGGCTATGCCTCCTTGCCTCTTCTCTCCACAACCCTAGTTTTCCTTTGATCTCTAATCTTTTCTCTTTTTGTTGTAACCATAATTCTCTAATGTTCTCCTCTATTTATATAACCTTTTAACTGTGTTAGGTTTCTCTCATAACTATTTAACGGGTTTACTCTTCATTATGAAAATATATTATTGAGCACAAAAATATATTAGATTTAGTACAAAAATATCTCAAATTGAGTACCAAAATATATTATATTCAGTATAAAAATAATATATTAGATTTAGTATAAAAATATCTCAAATTGAGTATCAAAATATATCATATTAAATATAAAAATATATCATATTAAGTATAAAAATATATTATTGAGTATCAAAATATATTTCACATCACAAACAAAAATATATTAGATTGTGCATAAAAATATTTTAGATTGCATTCCAAAATTATTTTAGCAAAACTTGGGGACTAAGAAATCACTTTCTAACAGGTTTACTATCCACCATTTACTCCTCCTTCTATCCTATTTAATTAAAACACTACTTAATTCCTTCATTCAAACCCCCCTCTTTACTATTACACCACTACTCTAATATTAATATTACTAATATTATATAACAATAATACCAATAAATTAATATTTAAAAATCGGGGTGTTACAACAAGAGTCTGATGAGGAGGATAGTGATTTATCAGAAGCTCTAGTGTTGCTTGGAAAACAATTCAACAGAATTCTGAAGAAGGTTGACAGAAAATCCAAGACCAAAGGTCAGAATTTCAGATTCAAGAAGCAACAAACTGATGAGAAGAAGACCAAGTCTGAGGAGAAAAGTAACCAAGCCAAAGGTGTGCAGTGCTTTGAGTGTGAGGGCTATGGGCATATCAAGTCTGAATGTCCCACTTTTCTCAAGAAGCAGAAGAAAAGCCTAGCTGTTTCATGGTCTGATGAAGATTCAGAAGAAGACTTTGAGAATGAATCTACTAAGGGTGACACAAGTCTCATGGTTAAGTTACAATCTCAGAAGTCAGAAGCTCTTACAAAGTCTGAACCAGTTTTAGAGTCAGAAACCTTTTCTGAGTCTGACTCAGAGTCTGAAGCTTCATCTATGTCTGAAGTTGCAAAGTCCTCATATGATGAACTAGCTGACAACTACAGGAAGCTGTATACCAGAAGTGCTGAAGTTTGCAAACAAGTCCTGGATCAGAAGGAGACCATATGTCAACTAGAGGCTGAAAAAGGTGAACTGTTGGTTCAGAATTCAGAATTGAAAGAAGAAGTAAACCAACTTAATTCCCAACTTGAGCATATGAAAAAGCAGGTTAAAATGATGAATACTGCTACTAATGTGTTGGATGAAATTTTAGAAAGTCAGAAACAAGGAAAAACTGGTTTAGGATTTGTGGATGAGAGTCTGAACCTCAATCAGAAAAATCCAGTTAAACAGTTTGTTCCTGCAACTCAGACTCGTGATCTTATGGTTGGAACATCTAAGATGAGACCTCAGAAGGTAGCCCAGATGCAAGGACAGAAGCAAACTCAGATGAGACCTCAGAAGCATACTCAGATGAGACCTCAGAAGCATGTTCAGATGCATCCCCAGAAGTTCAACAGAAGAAAGAGGAATCATACCTGGACCTGTCATCATTGTGGTAAGAAGGGGCATATTAAACCTTTTAGCTTTAAAGTCTATGGTTATCCTGAACACTTTCAATATAGAAGAGTGCAACCAGCTGCAACCAGACACAATGTTCAAAAGGTGTGGAAACCTAAGGTTCAGAATGTAGGCCTTATTGCTCATACCTCTTTGAGAGCTACTTCTAGAGAGGACTGGTACTTTGATAGTGGTTGTTCAAGGCACATGACTGGTGTGAAGAAGCTGCTGAGCAATATCAAACCATACTCCAGAAGCTATGTGACATTTGGTGATGGAGCAAAAGGTGAGATACTGGGTATTGATGATTTAATCAGTGAAGGTTTGCCTAGATTGAATGATGTGCTGTTGGTGAAGGGTTTAACCTCTAATCTGATCAGTATTAGCCAACTTTGTGATCAAGACTTAAAGGTTTATTTCAACAAGCAAGAGTGTTTTGTGACTGATCAAGAAGGTAAAGTTCAGATGAGGGGCTGCAGATCCAAAGATAACTGTTATTTATGGGTGTCTGAAGAAGAAAGAAGCCTGACTTCTTGTCTCATGAGTTCAGAAGAAGAAGTCAGACTCTGGCACCAGAAATTGGGTCATCTGCATCTGAAAGGCATGAAAAAAATCCTAAGTACTGAAGCTATCAGAGGTGTACCTAATCTGAAGATCAATGAGGACAATGTTTGTGGTGATTGTCAAATTGGGAAACAAACAAGAAAGTCTCATCCCAGATTAGTTCATCAGGTAACTACTAAAGTACTAGAACTTTTACATATGGATTTAATGGGGCCTATGCAAGTAGAAAGTATTGGAGGAAAAAGGTATGCATTTGTAATGGTAGATGACTACTCAAGATTCACATGGGTTAATTTTGTTAGAGAGAAGTCTGATACTTTTGAAGTGTTTAAAGACTTATGCACTCAATTACAAAGAGAGAAGAACTGTGGTATTGTCAGAATCAGAAGTGATCATGGCAAAGAATTTGAAAACAAGAGTTTCTCAGAATTCTATGCTTCTGAAGGTATAAAACATGAGTTTTCTGCACCTATAACACCTCAGCAAAATGGTGTAGTTGAGAGGAAGAATAGGACATTAGCAGAATGTGCAAGGGTTATGCTACATGCAAAGAAGCTGCCATATATGTTTTGGGCTGAAGCTATGAACACTGCATGTTATATCCATAATAGAGTCACTTTGAAGAAGGGAACAACTTGTACCTTATATGAATTATGGAAAGGGAGAAAGCCAATTGTGAAATACTTTCATGTGTTTGGGAGCAGATGTTACATCTTGGCTGACAGGAAAAATAGAAGAAAACTGGATCCTAAGTCTGATGAGGGCATATTTTTGGGATATTCAGTAAACAGCAGAGCCTATAGGGTGTTTAACTCAAGAACTAAAGTTGTGATGGAGAGCATAAATGTTGTTATTGATAATCTGTCTGTTGAGAATGAAAAGGATAAGTCTGAAGTTATTCCAGAGTCTGAAGCCTCAGAAGAACAAACTTCAGAAGCAGAGAATCATCCAGATTCTGAAGAAGCAGAAGTGCATCCAGATCATGATCCTACCAATAAAGGGCCATCAATTAGAGTTCAGAAGGATCATCCTAAGGAGCTTATCATTGGAAGTTTGGATCAAGGGGTCAGAACCAGGAGATCAGATTCAGCAGCTACTGATTCTTGTTTTGTGTCTAAGTTTGAACCCAAAAATATAAAAGAAGCCCTAACTGATGAATTTTGGATTGAAGCCATGCAAGATGAGTTGAATCAATTCAAAAGGAGTGAAGTGTGGGATCTGGTTCCAAGACCTGAAGGGTTGAATGTGATTGGAACTAAGTGGATATACAAGAATAAAACAGATGAAAATGGTACTGTGGTCAGAAACAAGGCAAGATTAGTTGCTCAAGGTTACACTCAAGTAGAGGGTCTTGATTTTGATGAAACCTTTGCACCTGTGGCCAGACTAGAGTCCATAAGACTACTGTTGGGTGTATCCTGCATTCTCAAGTTCAAGTTATTTCAGATGGATGTCAAGAGTGCATTTCTGAATGGATATCTGCAAGAAGAAGTTTATGTAGAACAGCCTAAAGGTTTTGTGGATCATCAGTTTCCAGATCATGTGTACAAGTTGAAGAAAGCCTTATATGGATTAAAGCAATCACCAAGAGCTTGGTATGAAAGACTGACTCAGTTTCTTGTGGCTCAAGGATACAGAAAAGGTGGTTCTGATAAAACTTTATTTGTGAAAGATGAGAGTGGAAGTCTGATGATTGCTCAGATCTATGTAGATGATATAGTGTTTGGTGGAATGTCAGATAAAATGGTTAAGTTATTTGTCCAGCAAAGGCAGTCAGAGTTTGAAATGAGTTTAGTTGGTGAACTGACATACTTTCTTGGATTGCAAGTTAAGCAAATGGAAGATACAATCTTCATTTCTCAGAGTAAATACGCTAAGAACATTGTGAAGAGGTTTGGAATGGAATCTGCTGCTCATAAGAGAACACCAGCTGCTACTCATCTGAAGTTGACTAAGGATGAACATGGAGTTTCAGTAGATCAAAGCCAATATAGAAGTATGATAGGAAGCTTATTGTACTTGACTGCAACCAGACCAGATATCACTTTTACTGTTGGAGTTTGTGCAAGATACCAAGCTGATCCTAAGATGAGTCATCTGACACAAGTTAAAAGGATCCTGAAGTATGTGAATAGCACAAGTGACTATGGAATCATGTATTCTCGTAGTTCAAGTTCTGATTTAATGGGATATTGTGATGCTGACTGGGCTGGAAGTGCGGATGACAGGAAGAGCACATCAGGAGGTTGTTTCTTTTTGGGAAATAATTTAATCTCTTGGTTCAGCAAGAAACAAAATTGTGTTTCACTGTCAACTGCTGAGGCTGAATACATTGCTGCTGGTAGCAGTTGCTCACAACTGGTGTGGATGAAACAGATGCTTGAAGAGTATAACATTGAACAAAGAACTATGACATTGTTTTGTGACAATTTGAGTGCTATTAACATCTCTAAGAACCCAATACAGCACAGCAGAACTAAACACATAGATATCAGACACCACTTTATCAGAAATCTTGTGGAAGATAAAATCATTCAGCTGGAACATGTGGTTACTGAAGAACAAGTTGCTGACATTTTCACAAAGGCTTTAGATGCTAAACAGTTTGAAAATCTAAGGAGTAAGTTAGGTGTTTGTTTACATGAAGAATTATAGCAATTACTGCAAACTGGATGTGAGGAAGATAGAGTACCTGCCAGATTTGTTAATGCTAAGTATGGGATTGTTCCTGAGTCTGAAGTTAATGCTGGAACAGATTTTGTAGTTTTCAATCCCTATGTGAGGCATGTGTTTTGTCATAATTTTGTGGCTAAAAAGGGGGAGAAAAACCTGTGTTGGTGTACCAAAAACCTGTGTTGGTGTTCAGAATGTAATCAGACATGTTTGTTCAGACCTCAGTTGTTTCAGAAGTTGGATGTTTTGTTCAGAATTCATAACCAATGCAATATGAGGTGTGCTGATGATATTAAGGAGGAATGTGTGTCTCAGGGGGAGTACAAGGTTGTTATGTTCCTGAGTGAAGATGTGTTCCTGAAGTGTTTGATGTTGTGTCAGTTTTCAGATGTTTTTTCAGAAGCTGCAAGTTCAGAAGTCAGGGGGAGTTTGATGTGTGCTGAGTTGCAGGGGGAGCTGGAGTATGTGAGTGTTTGTTTTTGAGTTTGTCAGGGGGAGTATTCTTTATGAAGATCAGATGTGCTGAAGTGTAGTTAAGTTATTCAGGAGCTGCATTGTGTGTATCAGTGTTCAGAAGCTGAAACTAATTGGTTTTTAATGTGAACATAGCTTGAATACACTGCTAATCTGTTTGCTATGTTATATAATTGTGGAGTTCTTCATTGATGAGCTAGTGTTATGGAAGATTGAAGAGCTTGGATGTGTGAACATTGGTTTTAGCCAAAAATTTGCCAAAGGGGGAGATTGTTGAGTATTTTGGTGTTGGCTGCATATTTTGGCAAATCCAATGTGTTGAATAGAAGCATCGTAATGTGTAGAACAAATCTTCAGTTGCAAGTTTTTCATTTTGAAGTCATTCAGAAGCTGAAATCACTTTCAGAAGCTGAAAGTTACTTCAGAAGCTGAAATGTGCTTCTGAAGCATCAGACGCACTGTAGCAGAGTTGACTTTCATTGACTTCATCAGAAGCTGGTTTTTTTTGAATTGTTTTGGCGCGAATCTTTGCGAGATTTAACAAGGATTTATTCTAGCATGTTGATTCTAGAAGGCCTGATTAAATTGGAGAAGATCTTTGAAGATTTGGCTCGTGTTTATGAATGTTCTTATTTTACTGAAGCAATCTTTGAGAGATATGTTGCAGTTTTATTTGTTTCCTTTTCAGGCCATTGATTATTCAGAATCATATCAATTCAGAAGATTTGTTTCAGATTAATGTTGCTTGCTGAAGATTAGAAAAGGAGAGTTGCTGCCATTATTCAAGACACACGAATTAGAGAGAAAAATTCAGATAATTGAGTCTTAGTGTTTGTAAGCTTTAAGCTTTGTTTGTGCACCACTCTATTGAGTTGGTTTAGTGTTTTTAATTGAGTTGTAATCACTCTAAGCCTGTAGGTACGAGTGCAGTCAGATGTATTGAAGTTGTTCTTCAAAACAGAGTAGTTTTTGTTAAGGGGTTCAGTAACAGGTTTGTTACTTGAATAGGAAGTTAGTGGTCTCTAATACTCAACGTGTTGGGTAGAATTCAAGACTAGGAGGAAGTTAATTGCTTAGGCTAGGAACTGGGAGTCAGTGTCTTGAGTCATAAGGATTAATTCCTATAGTGGAATTCCTTCCTGGATTGGTATCCCCCAGAGTAGGAGGTGTTTACTCCGAACTGGGTTAACAAACCTTGTGCCTTCTTTAGCTTTCCTGCACTTTTAATTTCTGCTGATTATCTGTTGTTAATTGTGCTAAGTTTAGTTCAGAACCTGTTTGGTTCAGAACCTGTTTACTCTTTGTTATTGCCTGGCTAGAATTTCAGTCATAGAAGACGACAAATCTGACATGGAGTCTGGGTCCCTCAGGTGTTTTTGAAGTCGGATGGTCTTCCAAGTCTGATGGGGTCTTTTGTGTCTGGCTGGTCCTTCTGTGTCTGATGATCTCTTCAACTTCTGAGAGGTGTCATTTCCTTTCGATATAATGTGTTGACTTCTGATTGACCTTTCTTCAGATCTTCTACAATAGTCTTTTGAGCTTCTCTTGTGCTTCTGATGCTTTAATATGTGTTCAATACTTTGATGGGTATATTCTATGATCCTGCACACTTGAACAAATATAAGAATATCCAATTGTTCTTCAATACTTTGTTATCGTCAAAACCTTAGAAGAATTATACAACATCCTTCTTGTTCCAACAATCTCCCCCTTTTTGATAATGACAAACACAAGTATTTGAAACAATTGTTGTTAATCCAATTAACAGGTAGACTTTAGGGTCTGAGGTTTGTAAGCTCCCCCTGAGTCTGACAGTCTCAGGGTCTGGGGTTTGCAAGCATCCCCTGAGTCTGTGATGGTCCATTAAGGTGAGGTTTGCAAGCTCCACTTAAGTACCTTATGATAGTTCCTAACGAGAGGTTTGTAAGCTCCCCGTAACTTCTATCCCAGTTAATTAAATTAATTGTTAATTATAATAAAACACATCAGAGCACTTACATATTATTAACACATCAGAAATTTAAGGTGTATCGGGTTTTTAAACATATTATAGTTGTTAAGATTTGTTCCATTTACTCAAGTCTGATAACACTTTTTAGAGTCTGATGAGTTCATAAAATCACAAGTTAATTAGAGATTAAACTTATCAGAACTTTAGCTTTTATCGGATTCTTAGAACTACTCAGGACTTCTCAAGTCTTTTTAGTCTAGTTATATCTAATAATTTATTCAGATTTCTGATAAATTTTAAATTAAGCACATATTAACTTGAATTAAATTAGGTTCCTTTAGCTTTTTCAATTAGGCTCATAACTCAAATATTTTTCTTCTACTCCCCATTTTGTCATCAACAAAAATATAAATAAAGAGTAGTAAAATCATGATTAAATAAAGATGCATATTAATAAACAAACGTACATTAAACAAGAGTACAATCAACAAGTGCAAAAGAAGAAAATAAAGGCTGAAACAATCCTAGGGCTTGTATTTCAACAACTCAAGTATGGTTTTGACATTGTTGTTGGTCTCAGCAGATTGTTCTTTCATCTCTTTCTGTGTCTGACCAAGTTATTCCACTCTTGTCTTCAACTTCCCTTGCTCAGTTGCCAAAGTAGTCACTGCAGATTTCAAAGCCTTTTGTTCTTCCTCCAAAGCATCCAACCTTCTATTTTCATTATCATTGCTTCTGACATGCAGTTCAGATTTTGGAAGTAGTTGTCGAGTCAGAGATGAACTGTGAGAGACCTCAAGAATGGTTTCCAAGACAAGCTGAGGTGAAGCTTGCAGCTATTTGAAAACATATCTCCTAAGGTCTACAACATCCATCACTCCTTTGAGTGCATCAAGCCAGTTGATCCGATTGATCCTTGCATTTTCAGCTAACAGAGGCTTGATTTACTCAAGAGTCAGGTAGACTGATTTTTGCAGAAGATTCCACTCAAAAATGATTTATTCATCACAAATAGCTCTCAAGCTCTTACAATAAGTTCTTTTAGCTTGTGAATAAATATTGTTGAATACTCCTTCAAGGTCATTTTAGTGTTCATAGTAGGAGGGTGGTACAGAGAGACTTTCAATGGTTTCTGGGGGGGGGGGGGGGTTTCAATCAGTTCATCACAAGTTTCATCATCAGAGATACTTTCAGGTGGTGAATCTGTAGGTAGGGTTAATTTTGGAGCAGGTAGGTCAAGGTAAATAGGCAGTAAGCCTGCATGGACAAGTATCTGCAACTTTTGTGCCACTACAATTTGAGTGGTTGAAGGAGATGATGGTGTGGAGGAGTATAGGACACCATCAGAATGCCTTACCTGGTGGTACAAGGCATCAGTATCAACATACTCAGGAGGTGGTGGAATGAAGGTGGAGGGGTCATAAGAAGTACCAACAATGTTTGCACAAGGTATAAAATCATTACCTTGCAGAATCTCAGCTTCTTCTGCATTTCCTTCTGACAGACTTTCTTCATCAGCAACTTCTATAACTTACTCAGGTTCTGCCCTCTGAGCAGCAATCTCTTCCTTAATCATAAATCCTGCTTCTAACACTTCTTTCTCTGCAACTACCTTAAGTGACTCTTCCTTCTTTGAAGCATCTTCCAGCTTTTCCTTAACTGAGGGATCCTTAGCCAAAACTTTAGCTAGATGAGGTATTTTTACGGCAAGAATCACGTTGCATCAGATTCTATCTCAGAATCTGATCTATTATCCACAAACTTTCCGATCTTCCTAGGACCTTCAGAGGTTTTCTCAGGGACTTTTCTTTTTACTTTAGAAGTAGTAGAGATATGTTCAAGTGGTTGAGTCTCAAAATGAGCAGCACCACTTCTTGTTCTTGATTCCTTCACTTCTGTTGTAGACAACTCTTTCAATTCTTTCTTAACTTCTACTTTCTTCTACTTCTTCTTAGTAAGGCAGATGTTGTGGCCTTATCATAGGCTACTCTCTTCCTCTTCTTCTTCTTCTTCTTCTTCTTCTTCTTCTTCTTCTTCTTCTTCTTCTTCTTCTTCTTCTTCTTCTTCTTCTTCTTCTTCTTCTTCTTCTTTGCATCAATAGCTTCTGGTGCAGCAAGAATATCCTCCATATTTACTTGAGCATTGTAATCTGCTCTGGCCTTTGACACCAAATCTGCCAGCTCCTCTAGACTTAGATTACTGATGATTTCTAGGAAATTTGGAATGGGTGGTCTCCCATTTTCTTTTATGGCATAAACAAAAGGTTTCTTCGCAGTCTTAGGTGGGATAATCCTCATCTTTTCCATAAACTCTCATGTCATGACTTCCCCATATTCCGATTCTAGGTTAAGAGGACCTAGACTCTCCAGCTTATGACTTAATTTGCTATAGTGAAATAATTCAGATAGAAGCCTTGGGTATGTGATGCTCCTATGATGTTTCTTCCATGTGTTGTCAATTACTGTACATAAGGGATTGAACACATTTGTAGCAAGATTGACTTTTTCATTCTTGTGAAGATGAAGAAGAATCACCTTGTGAATCCAGTTGGGTTGATTTGTACTTCCTGTTCTAGGGAAGATGCATTGAATGAAAAACTTGAATAGAATCATTTCCATATCCATCAAGTTGGTGGCTCTATCTGCCTTTTTCTTCTTGCCATCCTCAATATCCTCTTTGTTTTCTTCTACAGCCTTTTCCGATATAGCTTTGTAGATTTTGCTTTTGATTTCATCTCCAAACAAAGAAGAGATGAAATTTGTCTCGGTTTCAAAGAACCCAGTGTTGTTAAGCCCTATCAACTTGGCTATGGTGGATTGAGTAATGGTAATCTCAATCACATAACTGATGATTTTATCTCCATTTTACGTCCTTCTTCAGCAGCCTTCACAATCTCTGCTCTTACCCACAAATCCTTAACCAGCGTTGTGTAGCAGGGTCCATCCAGAATCTCAAGAAAGCCCATCCTTCCATGTTTGTTGAACTCCGCTCTCATGTCGTACCCATTCTCAGCAAATAAATCAAAATCCAGAATAGACTCCTTTATCAGTTTGAGTTCATGTTCCAGAATCTCATAGTTCTTCCCTTGAGAGTTGTAGAGACTTGCCTAGATGATGATGTTGATGAGGCCATGATTATGGAGTTAGGGTTGTTCTAAAGGTTTTTATGAAAATGGTTGTTTTTCTGAGAAGGCTTAAGAACGAAAGTGTAGGAAATGAAAAGTGAAAGTGTGTGATTTGGTATAAGTGATTTTGTGTAAACTTTTCAACTTCAAACGTTTTGAGAATATAAACATGCAATGATGAAAGATAAAAGAATCAATGGCAAAGAGGGGCGCGAGAATACAGTAATCAAGACAAAAACATCATTACCCAGCAATTATTATCCAACAGTTAAGATACACGTCATATAAAAACTTCCTAGTCTAGTGTCAAGTGAGTGGGCCAGGTGTCAATAAAGTAGATTGAAAACATTTCCACTTATGTGACACGTCGGACAGAGGTGATTATCTAGCTTTGAACCTTTAGGGTTAGAGATTCAGTCAAATGCTTGGTCCAATCAGACTTGCTCATATAAATTCTGACAGGAGTAACTTCTGAGTGTTATCAAACTTTGAGCTTCGTCATATCTTAAATTTGTTAAATAACAACAAAAGCTTATCATACCTTTGCATTACTTCTGATCAACTTATTCTTCAAGATCTTCTTCTAATCTACCATCTTGATTCCAACAATGTTCTTCTTGGATAGCTTTTCATTAAGATTTCACATTGTTTGCCATATATCTGATCAGATTCTCTTTTAGTCATACTACATTCGTCATGTGGATATCCTTCTGATTTATTCACTTGCCACTACAAAAAACGCGCTCTTTTGCGGCGGTTTTTTTTGGGAGGTTGCAGAAAACCCCCGCAAATTAGTTAAAAAGAGAACCCGGGCTGTTTATGGCTATTATTCTGCGGCGGTTTGAAAACCCACACAAGTTAAAGTGCCTTTTTCCATTTTTTTCACTCTCCCGCTGGCTTATTTTCATGTGTGCGCTCCTAGTTTCTTTCACGCATATACGCTTCTCTCTCTCAAAGAAAAACAAAAAAAACCTTCTCTCTGCATACGCTTCTCTCTGCCTGCATACGCTTCTCTCTGCATACGCTTCTCTCTCTCTCTCACGCATCCGTTTGTCTTCCGCAACAACTCAACAATCGAAGCTTCCCTCTCTCTCTCACGCATACGTTTGTCTCTCTCTCTCACGCATATTCAAAGGTATTTTCATCCTTTTTCAATTCTCATGCCTTTGTCAATTTGTTGTATCATTTGAGGATTAGGGTTTAAAATCTCTATCCTCCTTCATCTGGAGATTCGCTTAATGAACAGTAAATGCGAATTGGGATTTGGGGATTAGGGTTTCTTGTTCTGTTGAGCCATTTGTTCTGGTTGTTTTGATTTGGGGATTTGGGGATTAGGATTGTGATTTTGCTGATCTGATTTTCTGGTTGTTACTTATAATATGCACAATGAGATGTAAATTGTTGACCCATTGATTAAAAGTTGCTTTTATTGTTCTCAGACTAAATTGAGTCTTACAATTTTTCTCAGAGGCTAAAATAGGTGTTCACTCAATATGTTTTTAGTCTCTATGGTTATGTCGAATTTTGATTTAGTCCTGTACCTACTATTCAGTTCGTTCAAATTATTATAAAGCTGCACCGGTATATGGATTATAAATAAAGATGTAAATTTATAACAACTAAAATCACATTTAGCCTTTTTTTTATGATTGTAGTTAAAAAAGGGAAAATTTCTTTGAAGGACTGTAAAGCTTGATAGTTTTAGCTATGATTTGATTTGTGGATCAAGTGATTTTTTGTATTTTTGTTAATATGCATAGTAAAGAAAATGATGTATGCAATCGTATCAGCAGATGAATTGAGAAAGGTGGTGTTTTATGCTTTGGTACTGGTAGTTAATGTTTATTTCCTTTGATATAAATGAGTGATTGGACTTTTTTATCCAATGCTATTTGGTGTTGTACACTGGTCTGACTATTATGACATAGGATAAACATAGGCTTCACTTAGTTGGTAACTGATTTAACAATTGATTTCAAATGATTAAGTATTTGGTGGCTTCCTTTTAACTTTCATGTCTATGGTTTTTTGTTTTGGTTGGTAATGGTTGAGGATGTCTTAGGAAGGGGAATGTGATTGTGTGAATGTTTGACTTGTGCTGCTGTCATTGAAATAATGGTCATCACTCATCAACATGCTGCAAACATATAATTGATTGCTTGAAATTGTTGACCCATGAATTTGTCTTTCATGTTGCCACTCCTTTCCTACATCAAACTGATTCTCAGGTTCATTTACCAAATATTGATTATTGGTCTTTTCTTTCCTTTTGGTTATGTACTTTAATTTTTTAGCCAATTTTATGGCCGCTCAATTAACTTCTTCTAATTGACACTTTAGATATAAGAATCATCAATTTTGTTACTGAAATTTTAGTATTCTATTCTGAAATCTTTCTATTTTAGTAATTAACTTAAGATACAATAACGATTTTATTTTCGATTTTATTTTATCCTGTAGCATTGACCCAGCATTGAGAAGGTTTGGTAGATTTGATAGGGAAATCGATATTGGTGTTCCAGATGAAATCGGGCGACTTGAAGTCCTTCGCATACATACCAAAAACATGAAGCTCTCTGATGATGTAAGTTGGACATTACTAATTAATTAACTTCCACATATGTTGGTCTGTCTTTTCTGTTTTTTGGTTGTGGCTAAGGAGTTGTGGTTATAATTCCGTTCATCAGTTGAATTCACTACTATTTATTTAATCATGATAATTGCAGTATTAATAAGGTTTTACCCACAATCAAGTTTTATATTGCTTTTGAAATTCTGGCCAGGCAATAAGAGACTACCAGGTTCTGAACCAGCAGGTTCTGAACAATACGCAGGGCACTATAATTTGCTTAAAACAGAGCACACACAAAACACAATGCAAAGCAAGAAAAATAAAGTGCAGGAAAGTAAAAGGCACAGAGGTTTGTTAACCCAGTTCGGAGTAAACACCTCCTACTCTGGGGGATACCAATCCAGGAAGGAATTCCACTATTGGAATTAACCCTTAAGACTCAGACACTGACTCCCAGTTCCTATCCCAAGCAATTAATCTCCACCTAGTCTTGAATTCTACCCAACACGTTGAGTATTAGAAACCACTAACTTCCTATTCAAGTAACAAACCTGTTACTGAAACCCTTAATCAAAACACTCTGTTTTTCAGAAAACTTCAACAACACAACTTCATTCGTACCTAGAGGCTTAGAATGAATTACAACTCAATAACACTCCTAAACCAACTCAAAGCATATGAGTGGTGCACAAATAAAGCTAAAAGCTTAAAAACTCTAAGACTCTTTTCTCTGAATTTTTCTCTCTAATTCGTATGTCTTCAATAGCCAAGCTCCTCCTTTTATAATCTTCAGCAAGCCTCTTAATTATGCTCCAAATCTTCTGAATTGATTTGTTACTGGAATAAGATTGATCCAATAATGTAACAAATAAAACAGCATTAAATCTTTAAAAGATTTAAAACAGAAAATACGAATTTTCATAATTCTGAACCAAATCTTTAAAGATATCTTCTCCAATTAAACCAGCCTTCTAGAACAATATGCGTGGATAATTCCTTATTAAATCTTGCAAAGATTCGCACAGAAATAACATGAAAATAACCAGCTTCTGATGAAGTCAACATAAGTCAACGCTGGACTTCAGAACCTGAAACTGCTTCTGAAGAGCTACAGTGCTTCTGATGAATTTCAGCTTCTGATGGCATTTTCAGCTTCTGAATGGCTTCAAAACACAAAACTTGTAACTGAAGAAATGTTCATCATAAGGAAAAGCTTCTATTCCATACTTTGGTTTTGCCAAACAATGCAGCCAACACTTAAAGAATCAACAATCTCCCCCTTTGGCAAATTTTTGGCTAAAACCATCCAAGTTCTTCAACCTCCCTTAAAATCAACTCATCAATGAAGAACTCCACACTTATACATCATAGCAATCAGATTAGGCAGCGGATTCAGCTATGTTAAACAAACAATGGCTTCAGCTTCTGATCTCCTGAAGCACACAAACATACTTAAACATTGTATCAGAGCTACTCCAAGATATCAGAGCTACTGATCAACTCCTGATCATCACACATACTCCCCCTGCAACTCAGCATACACTCAACACACATCAAACTCCCCCTTACTTCTGAATTTATGGTATCAGAGCATATCAGAGCCAACACTTCAGGAGCTGAACACATTTGTTCTTCAGGACCACTCCACTACACTTCAGGACCAGGACCACATCATCACTCAGGTATATAACAAATTTGTACTCCCCCTGAGACACATAACACATATCTGAAATGCAGCAATACATTTTCTAATTCTTGGTATCAGAGCCAACAAAGCCAACACATTGCCTAAGATTTTCTCCCCCTTTTTAGCCACAAAATTCTGACAAATCATAGTCTTCATATAGGGATTAAAATCAGAACAGGTAACACAGATCTTGGAAAACATATCAAACTTAGGCTTTGGTTCAGGATCACACTCAGCATAGGCACAACTGGCAGGTACTCTAGCTTCCTCACATCCAGTTTGCAGTAATTGCTATAACTCTTCATGCAAACACACACCTAACTTGCTCCTTAAGTTTTCAAACTGTTTAGCATCCAAGGCCTTTGTGAAAATGTCAGCAACTTGTTCTTCAGTAGCTACATGTTCCAGCTGAACAATCTTGTCCTCCACAAGGTTTCTGATAAAATGATGCCTGATGTCTATGTGTTTGGTTCTGCTGTGTTGAATAGGGTTCTTAGAGATATTAATAGCACTCAGATTATCACAAAATAATGTCATAGTTCCTTGCTCAATGTTGTACTCCTCCAGCATCTGCTTCATCCACACCAGTTGTGAGCAACTACTTCCAGCCGCAATATACTCAGCCTCAGCAGTTGACAGTGAAACACAATTTTGTTTCTTGCTGAACCATGAAATCAAGTTATTTCCTAAGAAGAAACAACCTCCTGAAGTGCTCTTCCTGTCATCAGCACTTCCAGCCCAGTCAGCATCACAAAATCCCATCAGTTCAAAACTTGAACTATGTGAATACATGATTCCATAGTCACTTGTGCTATTCACATACTTCAGAATCCTCTTCACCTGAGTCAGATGACTCATCTTAGGATCAGCTTGATATCTTGCACATACTCCAACAGCATAAGTGATATCAGGTCTGCTTGCAGTTAAATACAATAAGCTCCCTATCATGCTTCTGTACTGACTTTGATCAACTGAGACTCCTTGTTCATCTTTGGTTAGCTTCAGATGAGTAGCAGCAGGTGTCTTCTTATGAGCAGCTGATTCCATTCCAAACTTCTTCACTATGTTCTTGGCATATTTACTTTGAGAAATGAAGATTGTATCTTCCATTTGCTTGACTTGTAATCCAAGAAAGTATGTCAGCTCACCAACTAAACTCATTTCAAATTCTGACTGCATCTGCTGAACAAACAATTTGACCATCTTCTGAGACATCCCTCCAAACACTATGTCATCCACATAAATCTGAGCTATCATCAGACTTCCATGTTCATTTTTCAAAAATAAGGTCTTATCAGAACCTCCTTTTCTGTAACCTTGTTTCTCAAGAAATTGAGTAAGCCTTTCATACCATGCCCTTGGTGCTTGCTTTAATCCATACAAGGCCTTCTTCAGTTTGTAAACATGATTAGGAAACTGATGATCCACAAAACCCTTAGGCTGTTCAACATATACCTCTTCTTGCAAATATCCATTCAGAAATGCACTCTTCACATCCATCTGGAATAATTTGAACTTGAGAATGCAGGATACA
This sequence comes from Medicago ruthenica, assembly GCA_018208015.1. NCBI lineage: Eukaryota > Viridiplantae > Streptophyta > Magnoliopsida > Fabales > Fabaceae > Medicago > Medicago ruthenica. Next base: position 68,409,894 of record CM031377.1, read on the forward strand.
CCCAACAGTAGTCTTATGGACTCTAGTCTGGCCACAGGTGCAAAGGTTTCATCAAAATCCAATCCCTCTACTTGAGTATAGCCCTGAGCAACCAACCTTGCTTTGTTTCTGACTACAGTACCATTTTCATCTGTTTTATTCTTGAATATCCACTTTGTCCCAATCACATTCAGCCCTTCAGGTCTTGGAACTAGATCCCACACTTCACTCCTTTTGAATTGATTCAACTCATCTTGCATTGCTTCAATCCAAAATTCATCAGTTAGGGCTTCTTTCACATTTTTAGGCTCAACCTTTGACACAAAACATGAATCAGTAGCAACTGTTTCTGATCTCCTGGTTCTGACCCCTTGATCCAAACTCCCAATGATAAGCTCCTTAGGATGATCCTTCTGAACTCTAATTGATGGCCCTTTATTGGTAGGATCATGTTCTGGATGTACATCTGCTTCTTCAGACTCTGGATGAATTTCTGCTTCTGAAGTTTGTTCTTCTGATGGTTCAGACTCTGGAACAACTTCAGACTCACTTCTATCTTTCTCAGCAGTCAGATCATCAATTACCACATTAATAGACTCCATCACGACCTTGGTTCTGGAATTAAACACCCTGTAAGCTCTGCTGTTCACTGAATAACCCAGGAATATGCCCTCATCAGACTTAGGATCCAGCTTTCTCCTATTTTCTCTATCAGCCAAAATATAGCATCTGCTCCCAAAAACATGGAAATATTTGACTGTAGGCTTTCTCCCTTTCCACAATTCATACAGAGTTGATGTAGTACCCTTCTTCAAAGTGACTCTGTTGTGTATGTAACATGCAGTGTTCATTGCTTCAGCCCAGAACATATATGGCAGCTTCTTAGCATGCAACATAACCCTTGCACATTCTGCTAAAGTCCTATTCTTCCTCTCAACTACACCATTTTGCTGAGGTGTGATAGGTGCAGAGAACTCATGTTTTATGCCTTCAGAAGCACAGAATTCTGAAAAACTCTTGTTTTCAAATTCTTTGCCATGGTCACTTCTGATTCTGACTATGCCACAGTCCTTCTCTCTTTGTAATTGGGTACATAAGTCTTTAAACACTTCAAAAGTATCAGACTTTTCTCTAACAAAGTTGATCCATGTGAATCTTGAGTAGTCATCTACCATTACAAATGCATATCTTTTTCCTCCAATACTTTCTACTTGCATAGGCCAAATTAAATCCATATGAACAAGTTCTAGTACTTTGGTAGTTACCTGGTGAACTAATCTGGGATGAGACTTTCTTGTTTGTTTACCAATCTGACAATCACCACAAACACTGTCCTCATTGATCTTCAGATTAGGCACACCTCTGATAGCTTCAGTACTTAGGATTTTCTTCATGCCTTTCAGATGCAGATGTCCCAGTTTCTGGTGCCAGAGCTTGACTTCCTCTTCTGAGCTCATAAGACAAGAAGTCAGACTTCTTTCTTCTTCAGAAACCCACAAATAACAATTGTCTTTGGATCTGCAGCCTCTCATCTGAATCTTATCTTCCTGATCAGTAACAATGCATTCTTGCTTGTTGAAATTAACCTTCAATTCTTGATCACAAAGTTGGCTGATACTGATCAGATTAGAGGTTAATCCTTCCACCAGTAGCACATCATTAAGTCTGGGCAAACCTTCTCTGATCAAATCTCCAATACCCAGAATCTGACCTTTTACACCATCTCCAAATGTCACATAACTTCTGGAGTATGATCTGATATTGCTCAGCAGCTTCTTCACACCAGTCATGTGCCTTGAACAACCACTGTCAAAGTACCAGTCTTCTTTTGAAGTGGCTCTCAATGAGGTATGAGCAATCAGGCCAACATCCTGCACCTTAGGTTTCCACACCTTCTGAATACTGTGTCTTGGTGCAGCTGGTTGCACTCTTCTATATTGAAAGTGTTCAGGATAGCCATACAGTTTAAAGCAAAAAGGTTTGATATGTCCCTTTTTACCACAATGATGACAGGTCCAGGTATGATTCCTCCTTCTTCTGTTGTACTTCTGGGGTTGCTTCTGAGGTAGTATCTGAACATGCTTCTGAGGTAGCATCTGAGGTCTCTTCTGAGTTTGCTTTTGATGTCTCATCTGAATATGATTCTGACCTTTCATCTGGGCTTGCTTCTGAGGTCTCTTCTTTGATAATCCAGCCATAGAATCATGAGCTTGAGTAGCAGGAACAAAACTCATCTGTTTAGGAATCTGAGTCTGATCAACAAAACCTAAACCAGTTTTTCCTTGTTGCTGATTCCCCAAAATGTCCTCCAACTTATCAGTAGCAGTATTCATCATTCTAACCTGCTTTTTCATATGTTCAAGTTGGGAATTTAACTGGTTCACTTCTTCTTTCAAATCTGAATTCTGCACAAGAAGTTCTCCTTTTTCAGCCTCCAGTTGAAGAATAGTCTCCTTCTGATCCAAAACTTGTTTGCAAACCTCAGCACTTCTGTTATACAGCTTCCTATAGTTGTCAGCTAGCTCATCATATGAGGTTTTAGCAACTTCAGACACAGATGAGGCTTCAGACTCTGAGTCAGACTCTGAAAAAGTCTCAGACTCTAAACCAGCTTTCTTCTTCAAGATAGCTCCTGACCTCACAACCAGACCAGTATCACACATATCAGATTCACTAACATCATCATCTTCAGAACCATCATCAGACCATGCAACAGCTAGGCTCTTCTTCTGTTTCTTAAGGAAAGTAGGACATTCAGATTTGATGTGTCCATAACCCTCACACTCATAGCACTGCACACCTTTATCTTGGTTACTTTTCTCCTCAGACTTGGTCTTCTTCTCATCAGTTTGTTGCTTTTTGTTATTGAATCTGAAATTCTGACCTTTGGCTTTGGCTTTTCTGTTAACATTCTTCAGAATCTTGTTGAATTGTTTTCCCAGCAACACTAGAGCTTCTGATAAGTCATCCTCCTCAGAATCTTGTTGATCATCAGCTTCAGTATTCACAGTAAAAGCTATACCTTTCCCTTTCTTATCAGGCTGTTTGCAGAAGGCAGTCTCAAAGTTGAGCAATGACCCAATCAGTTCTTCAAGCTTCATGGCAGAAATATCATGAGCCTCCTCAATTGCAGTGACCTTCATGTCAAATCTTCTTGGTAGGGACCTGAGGATTTTTCTCACCAACTTCTCATCAGACATCTTCTCCCCAAGAGAATCAAAAGAATTTGCCATGTCAAGCACATTCATATAAAAATCCTGGATATTTTCATCCTCCTTCATCTTCAGGTTCTCAAACTTGGTGGTCAGCAGCTGCAATCTGGACATCTTCACCTTAGAAGTTCCTTCATGAGTGGTCTTCAGAATTTCCCAAGCATCCTTAGCCACAGTACATTGTTTGATGAGTCTGAACATGTTCTGATCAACACCATTAAAGATAGCATTCAAAGCTTTTGAATTTCCCAGTGACAGATCATCTTCAGCTTTGGTCCATTCCTCCTCAGGCTTCAGAACCTCAGTCTTGTTACCATCTTTGTCTGTATACACAGGATGATCCCAGCCTTTAATCACAGCTTTCCAAGTCCTGCTGTCAATAGACTTTAGAAAAGCACACATCCTTGACTTCCAATACTCATAGTTTGTGCCATCTAATAGGGGTGGTCTATTGACATAGCCTCCTTCTCTATCCATGCTTGCCAGATGTTAACTCCTCTGGATCTCACCCAATTTACAGGCAGGGTGCCTGCTCTGATGCCAATTGAAATTCTGGCCAGGCAATAAGAGACTACCAGGTTCTGAACCAGCAGGTTCTGAACAATACGCAGGGCACTATAATTTGCTTAAAACAGAGCACACACAAAACACAATGCAAAGCAAGAAAAATAAAGTGCAGGAAAGTAAAAGGCACAGAGGTTTGTTAACCCAGTTCGGAGTAAACACCTCCTACTCTGGGGGATACCAATCCAGGAAGGAATTCCACTATTGGAATTAACCCTTAAGACTCAGACACTGACTCCCAGTTCCTATCCCAAGCAATTAATCTCCACCTAGTCTTGAATTCTACCCAACACGTTGAGTATTAGAAACCACTAACTTCCTATTCAAGTAACAAACCTGTTACTGAAACCCTTAATCAAAACACTCTGTTTTTCAGAAAACTTCAACAACACAACTTCATTCGTACCTAGAGGCTTAGAATGAATTACAACTCAATAACACTCCTAAACCAACTCAAAGCATATGAGTGGTGCACAAATAAAGCTAAAAGCTTAAAAACTCTAAGACTCTTTTCTCTGAATTTTTCTCTCTAATTCGTATGTCTTCAATAGCCAAGCTCCTCCTTTTATAATCTTCAGCAAGCCTCTTAATTATGCTCCAAATCTTCTGAATTGATTTGTTACTGGAATAAGATTGATCCAATAATGTAACAAATAAAACAGCATTAAATCTTTAAAAGATTTAAAACAGAAAATACGAATTTTCATAATTCTGAACCAAATCTTTAAAGATATCTTCTCCAATTAAACCAGCCTTCTAGAACAATATGCGTGGATAATTCCTTATTAAATCTTGCAAAGATTCGCACAGAAATAACATGAAAATAACCAGCTTCTGATGAAGTCAACATAAGTCAACGCTGGACTTCAGAACCTGAAACTGCTTCTGAAGAGCTACAGTGCTTCTGATGAATTTCAGCTTCTGATGGCATTTTCAGCTTCTGAATGGCTTCAAAACACAAAACTTGTAACTGAAGAAATGTTCATCATAAGGAAAAGCTTCTATTCCATACTTTGGTTTTGCCAAACAATGCAGCCAACACTTAAAGAATCAACAGCTTTGTTGTGATTTCGCTTTTCAATTTCCTCAAATTTTCATTCGCTCATTTGTGACTTTCTCTGTAGGTTGATTTGGAGAGAATTTCAAAAGATACTCATGGGTATGTTGGTGCTGACCTTGCTGCTCTTTGCACTGAAGCTGCTCTGCAATGTATTAGGGAGAAGATGGACCTCATTGACTTAGAGGATGAGACTATTGATGCTGAAATACTAAATTCCATGGCAGTTACAAATGAGCATTTCCATACCGCACTTGGAACAAGCAACCCATCAGCTCTACGTGAAACTGTTAGTGTTTTCTTTCTGACTCCTATATGTAGTACCCTAATTTTGTCCTACGCATTTTAAAACAAAAAATCAAAAAAAATCAAAGAGGGGAAAAAAAGTCAAAAGTCAACAAAAGTCAACAGAAAAGTCAACATTCCAAAAATGCTGACTTCGCACTGCGAAGCTCACTTCGCACTGCGAAGTCTGCGATTTTTCTGCAGATTTTTGGTTTCTTTGATTTAATTCCAGAATTTGTTGCATATCATTTCCATATTTATTTTAAGTAGCATTCATGGCTAATTGGGCCAAGCAAAACCAGGATTGAAGGACTTGCCATTAATGCCAAGGTTGGAAGCTTTTTCTTCCAACCTAGCATGTGACAAGCAAGTGGGCTTGCCCTTGGGCAGCTCTAGTCCCTCCCATGTGACCTGCTAACCACCACAAGGTTGCCAGCCACCTGCTTGAGGACTTTCCTCCTGCTTGCTCTCCCCAAAACCAGTCAAACCAGCTGGATTTCTCACTTGAAAAGCCATGAGTGCCTACTCTGTTTTTGCAGCAGCTTTTCACCCCTCACACCAGCCATAAGTAGCCTTTTTCATCCCTCAATCTCTGCACATCACAGTGCACGTTTTTATTGACCAACCATTGAGATTGCAAGGATTGATCCCCAAGCATTAGCCGATTGCAAATCAGCTTTGTTCTTCATCATTACCTTCTAGAATTGGTTGAATTTGTGGCTGAAATCAGGCTGGATCTTGCCCCTTGGTACAAGGCAAGGTTGCCTCTATCCATTAGCATTTAATGCAAAGGGATTCAGCTTGATCTTAGCCACAAAATCAGCTGAATTTTAGGATTTTGTAATGATGACAAAGATTTGGTTTTGGCCTATAAATAGAAGGCAATGCCCAAGGATTCAAACACAATCAACAACAGCATTACAAGAGCAGAAACTCTACTCATTTTAGCCTACAAATCTCCACAAACAACCAGAAAAAAATCAATCCAATACAAAGCTTTCCAAAGTTCCAAAACCATCACCAAATATCAAAAACCTTTGTGAAAGCCTTCAACCAAATCAAATCAAGTGCAGCTGGAGCTTTGCTAAGGAGTTCTGTAAGTTTCTAAGCGCTTATATTGCATTTACAATTGTGTTTGCATAGCTATTTTGGCTCAAAACCATTTGATTCTAAAAAACCCCTTTTGAATTTCAAAGAAATCCCAAGGTTTTCAAAACATCAAAACTGGTTTGTCCAGCCTTTTTTACCCCAAAAACTCAAAGTTTTTCACCCACCTATAAGGTCCTGAGTGTGTTCAGAAGTTGTTTCTGAACAAAAGTTCAGAAACAGCTTCTGAACCCAAAATTTCGCATGCTTCGCAGTGCGAAGTCATGGTCGCAGTGCGACCATGACAGAACTCAGAATCTGAGTTTTTGTGTCAAAATGACCAAATTTTGAGGTTCTAGCCCCATAGCTCAGAACCTAAGAGTTTTTAAACCCCTGTTCTTCAAACCATAACAAGGATTTTGCATAATTTTGACAAAATCACAAGTTCGTATGACCATTTTGTGGATAACTTGCAAAACAAGTTATGTTTCTAAACTTTCAAAACCACATGAACAAACAAGCTATGTTCATCATTTCAATCTAAACTTGAACAATAAATATTGTTCATGACTTTCAAAGCTCAAACATGAACATACGCCGATTACGTTCGCATTTTCGCAAAATGAGACGAACTTGCGCATTTTCTAGCAAATTTGCTAAACCTTCCCATTTTGGGTTTTCAAACCAAATGTTTTGACATACCTTGGGATTTCTAAAAGATTCAAACCAAAAACATGAATGAAAAAGGGATGGTGTGACGTATGTCTCTCCATCGCCCCGATTGTACGAATGCGTGACGTATGTCTCGTCGTTCGGACAATCGTCATTCCTTTTTTCAATATGTACAACCCTAACCAAACCAAAACTTGGCCCCTTGTGGTCAATCCAAACCTTTTGGTCCCCCTTGTGGCCATTAAACTCAATCCCTCGACTCATTTGAGTCCACTCGGTCAATGTTCGACTCGTCCGAGTCCATTGTACCCGTTCTTGATCTCAGTGGATCAATCGAACAATCGCCCGACTCTTCGGAGTCCACTCGGTCAATGATCGACTTGTATGAGTCCATTGCACCTCTCTTGGTCCCATAGCGGCCAAAATCAACCCTTTACCCTAACGGACGTACCTTTTAACAATTCTAATGCGATTCACGAACAAACGCTTAATAAGTCTCCAAGCGCGAGCATACAAGCTACGTTTTAATCGCAAGAATTCGGTTAAAACATCGTCCATTTAAAATCAACCAACACATGTACGTTTTTTCTACCAAAGAACTACGTACGCTTTGAATTCTCCGACTACTGGGAGATACGTAGGAGCAAGATCGACATCTTGTCAAGCGCAATAATAAAAAACTTTTTCTTTCTTTTCTTTCGTTTGTTTTTATCTCTTTTTTCCCCCTTTTCTTATATTTTTAACATAAATGAACATGCACGCAATATAAAAAAAAACAATTCAAGCTTTGACCAAATAGAAGGTTCCCGTTGAGTACAACGGACGTGAGGGGTGCTAATACCTTCCCCTTGCGTAATCGACTCCCGAACCCGACAATGGTTGCGATGACCTAATCCTTATCCTCATCGTCAAAAGGGTTTTATTATCGTTTCCCTTTACAACAAAAAAAAACTTAAGGGTTTATCAACGTTCCCTTTACACAAAAACTTTGGTGGCGGCTTCACAAAGGCCCTCCGAGCGTTCGAGGACGTCCTCGGAGGATTTGCGCGTCTTTTTCCCGAGGAAAAAAACGAGGTGCGCACAGAAATGATTTCTAAATAGTCACTGGGTGATAATAAAACCCTCCGAGGACGTCCTCAGAGGGCCTCGTTTTTTTCCTCGGGAAAAAGACGCGCAAATCCTCCGAGGACGTCCTCGAACGCTCGGAGGGCCTTTGTGAAGCCGCCACCAAAGTTTTTGTGTAAAGGGAACGTTGATAAACCCTTAAGTTTTTTTTTGTTGTAAAGGGAAACGATATAAAACCCTTTTGACGATGAGGATAAGGATTAGGTCATCGCAACCATTGTCGGGTTCGGGAGTCGATTACGCAAGGGGAAGGTATTAGCACCCCTCACGTCCGTTGTACTCAACGGGAACCTTCTATTTGGTCAAAGCTTGAATTGTTTTTTTTTATATTGCGTGCATGTTCATTTATGTTAAAAATATAAGAAAAGGGGGAAAAAAGAGATAAAAACAAACGAAAGAAAAGAAAGAAAAAGTTTTTTATTATTGCGCTTGACAAGATGTCGATCTTGCTCCTACGTATCTCCCGGTAGTCGGAGAATTCAAAGCGTACGTAGTTCTTTGGTAGAAAAACGTACATGTGTTGGTTGATTTTAAATGGACGATGTTTTAACCGAATTCTTGCGATTAAAACGTAGCTTGTATGCTCGCGCTTGGAGACTTATTAAGCGTTTGTTCGTGAATCGCATTAGAATTGTTAAAAGGTACGTCCGTTAGGGTAAAGGGTTGATTTTGGCCGCTATGGGACCAAGAGAGGTGCAATGGACTCATACAAGTCGATCATTGACCGAGTGGACTCCGAAGAGTCGGGCGATTGTTCGATTGATCCACTGAGATCAAGAACGGGTACAATGGACTCGGACGAGTCGAACATTGACCGAGTGGACTCAAATGAGTCGAGGGATTACTTGATCAGTCAATGAGTCATTCCTTTTTTGTTGTCTGTTTTCTTACGAATGTCTGTATTAACAGGTTGTTGAGGTGCCTAATGTCAGCTGGGAGGACATCGGAGGCCTTGAGAATGTCAAGCGTGAACTGCAAGAGGTCATAAATCTTTCCTAGTACTTAATTACACGTTATTTCCTGACCAATTTGATCTGTTTCTGATTTTGGTTAATGTGTACGCAGACTGTTCAATATCCCGTTGAGCACCCAGAAAAGTTTGAGAAGTTTGGGATGTCACCATCAAAAGGAGTTCTCTTCTATGGTCCTCCGGGATGTGGAAAAACTTTGTTAGCCAAAGCAATTGCAAATGAATGTCAAGCTAACTTCATCAGTATAAAAGGTCCAGAATTGCTTACAATGTGGTTTGGTGAAAGTGAAGCCAATGTTAGGGAAATTTTTGATAAGGCTAGACAATCAGCTCCATGCGTCCTCTTTTTTGATGAGCTTGATTCCATTGCCACTCAGGTTGGTTTTCTAGTTACTATAAACTCCTGGATTGCTATGTTATTATGCTTTAGCCATGGTTGATACTCTAGTGAGATGTATTTTTATATTTTGAGACAATGTTATTATTGCTTGTACTTGTTTGAAAAAAAAGGACATACGGGGATATTTTGAGACAATGTTATTTTTAATCATGATAGTTGCAGTATTAATAAGGTTTTACCCACAATCAAGTTTTATACTGCTTTGTTGTGATTTTGCTTTTCAATTTCCTCAAATTTTCATTCGCTCATTTGTGACTTTCTCTGTAGGTTGATTTGGAGAGAATTTCAAAAGATACTCATGGGTATGTTGGTGCTGACCTTGCTGCTCTTTGCACTGAAGCTGCTCTGCAATGCATTGGTGCTGACCTTACTTTCCAAATTTTAGTATTTCTATTCTGAAATCTTTCTATTTTCGATTTTATTTTATCCTGTAAATTCACTATAGTAATTTTTTGTTGGAGAGGGCTGGTGTCCAATATTTGCAAAAGCACAGGTTTTTTCCATCAAATTTATTTGATCCTCAGTATTAGTAATGATTTTTTCCTTTTAAATTTTGAGGAGTTGCAAACACCTTTCGTCTTTTTGTTTTATATTTTCTAGTAAAAAGCTTGTATCTTCTGATTTTCCAGATTCAGGATGCACTGCAACGTGCAACTTTTGACAACAATTCTCAAGTGGGGGCAATCCTTCATTCAATGGATGCACTGGAATCGCCCCCTACATATTTTAGAACCAACAGTTTCACAAATCCATATCAAGAAATTGTAGATGCATATGGGTGAGCAAATATTTACTTTGTTTATTAGCAGTGCTACTAATAAGTTAATGTGTTGAAATAAGTTACCTTTCACAAAGTTAGTAATATATGGCTATGTGCTGTTAACAATTGAAAGACTCCTAACAAGCCATTTTATTTGGCAGTGTTGCAAGATATCAAGAAGCAAATCCAGCAGTTTACACAACTCTTATTAGGGATGCACATACTACTGGCTTAGTAAAATACAGAGAACCATACCCATTTGGTGTGGATCCCAGCTGGCGTGGAAGTCGTTCAGAATTGCCCTTTCTAAACTCTCTCAAGATGAAGATGTCCATTCTATTTGGTGTGGTACATATGAACTTGGGAATTTTATTAAGTTATTTCAATGCTCGTTTCTTTGGCAGCTCACTGGATATAAGGTGTCTTACTCTTCTAACTTCCCCCTGTAGCTATAATTTTGCTAGCTATCAGTAAAATGTTTTAACTTGCTCTTCATGTTGCTTTAGGTATCAGTTTGTGCCGCAGATGATTTTCCTTAACAGTCTATTTGGGTATCTTTCCCTTCTCATTGTTGTCAAGTGGTGTACTGGCTCTCAGGCAGACCTTTATCATATAATGATTTACATGTTTTTAAGCCCCTTTGACAATCTTGGTGAGAATGAGTTGTTCTGGGGCCAAAGGCCACTTCAAGTATGGTTCTTTTCTTCATTGGTAGTTGATAATTGTTGATTGATTTAGTGTTTTTCATCTTTTTAAATTACTGTTCATGATATGCAGATTTTGTTATTGCTTCTGGCTTTAATTACAGTTCCATGGATGCTCTTTCCAAAGCCTTTTATATTAAAGAAACTTCATAATGAGGTGCCTCTTTTGTCTCCCTTGTGTTTTGATTTTATTGCTTGAAAGTTAATAACTTTGTTTCCCAAACTTTTTAATTACATGTAAATATGTCTACATAATGTATACATGCTTATCAGTTTGTGTTTCCTCTTTACCACTGTGTTTCTGCTTATGGTCGTCGAACAAAAAATCTCCCTATATCCATTTTAAGATCAGTTTTCTTTGGACTAAAATAAACTATTTTTAAATTAAATACAATTTCAATTGGCCAAGCTAATTATTTTTGTTTCTAGCAATAGTTTGCCTTTGTTCTGTGCTTTTGTTGACTGCCAGTTATTAAGAAAGCAATGCCAAAGATTTTATGAGGATTATTATTTATCTATCCTGATGATATTATAGAGATTTCAAGGACGCAATTATGGTGTGCTTAATACCTCTGAAGCGGATCTTGAGGTTGAACCAGATTCTGCCAGGCAACATCATGAGGAATTTAATTTCAGTGAGGTCTTTGTTCACCAAATGATTCACTCCATTGAGTTTGTTCTTGGTTCTGTTTCAAATACAGCATCATATCTTCGACTTTGGGCATTAAGGTTTGACCAGCCGTGGTTTTCCCTACTTGCCTCAGTTTCCTATTTTATAAATTCTTGATTTGGTTGATCTGTGACCACTTTGCAGCTTGGCTCATTCAGAACTTTCAAGTGAGCCTAATTCAGTCTTCAGATCTTGCAAGTGGGCCTAATTCGCCGTTGAACGGAAGAGGATCATGTGGTGGAAGCAACATCTGATGTTTTTTAGATTATATATAATGGTAGAACAAGAGATATTGACTCTATGTTTTGTTATGATGATATCCCTTTTAGAGGAAGACATATTTTATGCTATTATTAATTATGTTTTGTATTGTCACAATGTCACAATTGATATTAGATTATATATGGGTATTTTGGACTACAATATTTAAGTTATTGGCCATATTTATTTTTGAATTGAGTCATGTATTGATAAAATTTAAATCTTACAATACCATTAAATTGCAATTAAAAACAAGTGTAGCTTAGATAAAGAAAAAAATATTATATCATTTTATTAGAGGAGGTTAAAAACTACCAGAAAACAAACAAAAAGGAAATTTAAAAAAAAAACAATGTATCTAAGGAGGTTAAAAACTCCCACAAATAAAACACTCATATTGCGGAGGTTTTTGGTATGAATACCAGGGGTCGCAAAAAACCCCCGCAGATAATTTGTGGGATTAGTATAAGCGGGAATTTTCAAAACTCCCGCAAAATATTCTGCGGAGGTTAAAAACCGCCGCAATATAGCAAAAAAACCGCTGCAATCCATGCGCGTTTTTTGTAGTGTGCTCTAAGATTCCACATGGTTTTCACTGGAGTAACATCTGTGACATCTTCTGTAATTTGTATACCTACATAACTCTTTTAACTGGCTTTAATACTCATTATCAAGCTTTCTTGTTACCAGATATTATATACTATGTATGCCTTGATCCTTTATAGAGGAATGCACTTAGAGGATTATGGCACAATTTGCTTCAGACAAATTCAGATGTTTAGGATATAACTAGTACATCTAAACTTATGAGATTAAGTTCTTTAGTTATCAAATAGGATTGATTCATCCTCTTGTCTGTTTGCTTGTTCAGTATTGACTACATAAACAAGTTCAGATGAGGAAAATCTTAAAGTTTGAGGATATAGGACAATATTATTTGTTTTGAAAGGATTTTCTCAAAAAGTTCTTTTCTGGCATACTCTTTTTAAATATCATCTAAGTATTGTTGAAACTCTGATAGTTGCTTGACTGGTTCAACTTGCCAAGCCATATAAGTTGTTCTATAGTTAACATATTGTAATATTCTTACTTTAGAATTAGCAAACATTACTTGTTCACAGAAAACAACATGTTTTCAGATGAGCCAGATTTAAAAGTTGATCTATCCGGCGAGGAACTGATGGAGGCAACGGTGGCAAAAGGTGCTCCGGTACGGTGGCGACGAGTCTTTGCGGTGGAACGAAAGGTGCCTGCAGGCACGTTAGCACTCTGACGATCAAGTCAGTAATGGAACTGAGAAAGAGTGCGTGAAAAGTGTGTGTAAAGAGAATTGTACCTTGGGGGTGAAGCTAACTCACCCTTATATAGGTGCACGCGAGAATAACTGCCTCCGGGATATGCGGCGTGTGATTAGGGAATGGTTAGAGGACATGTGTATGGTATCTTCCTCTTTTAGTGTGAGGACTTGGAACACATGCATTTCTTCCATTATGTTTTGTGAATAGCCATTTTCCAGGAATTAGAATTGAGTCTAGTGTCTTGCTTCAAGGATTACCAGAAATGTAAACAATTTCTTTTCTAGGTACCCATAACTTGATGGGTCCTTTAATTTCAGTTCTGAAGGATCTTCTCTTCCTCTGTACCTTTAACTTGAACTTTGGTGATGAGGATTATTCAAGACTTTTGTTTTAACAGTTTCTGGTCTTGAATTGTTCCTAGCTTCAAATTTTGAATTACTTAGAATCTGTGCTCTATGTGTCTTAGGTTTTGACCTCACTGAAGTCTTTGCCTTTTCAGACTCTGACTCTTGCTTGGTCAGAACCTGTGACTTTTCAATCTCAGATTCTGGCTCAATCAGAATGCTTGACTTTACAGTAACAGATTCTGGTCTTGTCAAATCCTGGGTCTCAGTAACTCTTGATTCTGAGTTGTTCAAATTATGAGCTTCTGATCCTTCAGGCACAGAGTGAGTGTGCAGATCTCCTCCCTTTGAACAGGGCTCGAGTACTTTGTTGACTCTTCTGAAGTTTGCATTCCTTTGCAGCATTTTTCACAACAACAGACTTTTTCATCATGGTTTCTGCATATGTTGTAAATCATAATGGCCAGCCTGCTTTTTCTAATGGATCTGGCTAGGTATTCTTCAAAGTTTGGTTCATGATTTGCCAAGGCTTTGATGACTTTCTTCAGAAACTGCTTCTAATACTTGAATTTTACCTTCAAGATCCCTATGTGATCTCTCATAGCTTATTGATGCTTCATTGCAATGTTGTACTCCCTTTCTAGATCAGTTTCTTCAGAACCATGATCAGCAGATCTTCCATGCTCCAGGATGTCATTTTTGATTTGAAGGTGATCATACTCCCTATCCAAGAAACTGTTGCTTACTTCTAATAAGTCGCACTTCTTCTTCAATTTTCTGAACTCTCTTGACTTGTATACACATCTTTTGGCGAGTTCTTTGACAGCTCTTACTAATTCCTTATTAGTAAGTTTGTGGAGTTCCTTGTCATCATCATCAGAATCTGATCAAGACTCAGCATCAAAAGTTGTTGTAGCAAACAGACCCAAGTTTGCTCCTTCCTCGTCTTTATCAGATTTTGCCTCCTTATCAAATTCATCCCATGTAGCCATGAGACTCTCCTTTGGCTTGCTCTTATAGTTCTCCTTCTTAGAGCTTCCTGGCTTGGAGCTTCCTTTCTTTGGCCTGTCCTTCTGTAGCTCTGGACATTGAGCAATGAAATGTCTAGTCGTCTTGCAGTTGTAGCAGCCATCTTGGTCTTTGTAATTTCTGGCTACCAAATGGTTCTAAAACTTAGCACAATTAAAAAACAGTTCAGAAGCAGAAATAATAAAGTGCAGAAATAAAAAGAACACAAAGGTTTGTTAACCCAGTTCGGAGTAAACACCTCCTACTCTGGGGGATACCAATCTAGGAAGGAAATCCACTATTGGAATTAATCTTTAAGACTCAGACACTGACCCCCAGTTCCTATCCTAAGCAATCAATCTCCACCTAGCTTGATTTCTACCCAACACGTTGAGTATTAGAGTCCACTAACTTCCTATTCAAGTAACAGCCCAGTTACTTAAACAAACTTGAACTAACCCAGTTCTGAACAAATTACCCAGTTTTGAAGAACACTCTTCAATACATGACCTGCACTCGTACCTACAGGCTTAGAGTGATTACAACTCAAAACACCTAAACCAACTCAACAGAGTGGTGCAGAAACAAAGCTAAAAAGCTTACACACTAAGACTCTATTTCTGAATAAAGACTCTAATTCCTCTCTCTTGAATAGCAGCAAAGCACTCCTTATATAGCCTTCAGCAATCAGCATAAATTAGATTCCAATCTTCTGCACATGATTTGTTTCTGAATTATGAATGATCCAATTAGGAAACAAATAACCAGCAATGCATCTTCTAAAGGATTCATTCAGAAAATATGAATAACCATAAAACACGAGCCAATCTTCAAAAGATCTTCTCCAATTTAATCAGGCCTTCTAGAATCAACATGCTTGAATAAATCCTTGTTAAATCTCGAAAAGATTCGCGCCAAAACAATTCAGAAAAACCAGCTTCTGATGAAGTCAACGAAAGTCAACGCGGGCATCAGACTCACATTTCAGCTTCTGAAGTGCTACAGTGCGTCTGAAGGAATTTTCTGCGTCTGAAGCATTTTTCAGGTTCTGAACAGCTCCAAATCGGATTTCTTGCAACTGAAGACTTGTTTTAAACATGGAGATGCTTCTAATCAACACATTGGATTTGCCAAAACATGCAGCCAACTTTAAAATACTCAACAATCTCCCCCTTTGGCAAATTTTTTGGCTAAAACCAATGTTGCACAAATGATGAGCTCTTCAATTCAACATACACAATCTTAACAATGAAGAACTCCACAATTATATAACATAGCAAAGAGATTAGCAGCGGATTTAGGCTATGTTCACATTAAAAAACAATCAATTTCAGCTTCTGAAAACTGAAACACACAATGCAGCTTCTGATCAACTTGAAGCACACAAAACACAGTCACTGATCAACTCCTGATCATCACAAACACTCCTGAAGCTTCACAATACTCCCCCTGCAACTCAGCATTCAACATTACTCCATAAAAACTCCCCCTTAATTCTGAACGGCAGTAACTTGTGAAACAAGTAACTTCTGAAATTGAAAACTTCAGGAACACACCAACACTCAGGAATATAATAACCTTGTACTCCCCCTGAGACACACACTCCCCCAAATACATCTGCACAGCTCTTGATGAATTGCAACTGAAAATTCTGAATTCTGAACAAACACCAGTCTGACCTTAAACATAGGTTTTTCTCCCCTTTTTAGCCATAAAATTATGACAAATCTCAAACTTAACATAGGGAATAAAAACTGCACAAACATCTTCAAAATCTGTCCCTGTATCACACTCAGACTCAGGAACAGACACACACTCAGCATTAGCAAATCTGGCAGGTACTCTAACTTCCTCACATCCAGTTTGCAGTAATTGCTATAATTCTTCATGCAGACACATCAGAAACACAGCAGAGTACAACATACTTGCAAAGATCAGAATCACAAAGCAGAAAAACACAACAGACACAAACAAGCTAGTCTTCAGACTCAGCACCAGAAAATGCTTAGTCTTCATCAGACACAAACAACAGATGCTGCTTAATTAATATGTGCCTCAGGCACATTTGAAACCTTCTTCCCAGCAATTTGCTTCTCAAAATCAGCAACTCTTTTTTGAACACATGTCACACCATCTTCAGATTTACTAGAAACTAGAGCCTTCTGATCAGAAACAGGAACTTTGCTCCAGATTTTGGATAGTCCAGCACCAGAGCTCTTCTGTGCTACAGGAATAGGCTTGCTGTCATCAGCAACAGCCTTTCCTTTTCCTTTGTTCAGACTCTGAGCAACACCTTCACACTTTGGTCTCCAAACTTTCTTGATTTTGCTTTTGTTCACAACTGGTTCAATTTTTCTGTGTTGAAAATACTTGGGATAACCATGCAACTTGTAACCAAAAGGTTTAATGTGACCCTTTTTACCACAATGATGATAAACCCAAGGATGAGTAGCCTTCTTATCTTTGAATTCCTGAGTCTGGTTCTTAGGTTTCCTTATCAATGGAACATGAGCAGCAGCAGATGTGTACCTCTTAGCAGGTTTTTGTTGTTTGATGTTCAGATACTGATTGTTAAACCCAATTCCATTTGGCTTACCCTGATTCTGATTCTCCATAATTTCATCCATCACATCAGTAGCAGAATTCAACATTCTGACTTGCTTTTTCATCTGATCAAGTTGTGAATTGAGTTGGATTACCTCATTACTGAGAACAAAAATCTTCTCTAAGTGTTCACCCCTCTCAATCTGAAGTTGAGTATTAATTTTCTTCTGTTCTTCCATCTGCTTGTACACTTCATCAAATTGACATTGCATCTTCTTGCAAAACTCAGCAGGATTTTTGAGATAGGTAGCCAGAACTTCAGAGGATGATTCTTCATCACTTGATTCAGATTCTGAGCACGTTTCTGAACCCATAACTTGATCATCAACCCAAAATTTACCAGTTAAAGCAGTGACAGGCTTAATCTCTTCTCCCTCTGAGTCATCATCAGACCAGGAAACAGTCAAACTCTTCTTCTGTTTCTTGAGAAAATTAGGACATTCTGACTTGACATGCCCATAGCCTTCACATTCAAAACACTGAACTTTCTTTGAATGATTGCTTTTGTCATCAGTTCTAGTCTTCTGCTTCAGAAACTTCTTGAATTGTTTACTGAGCAGCACAAGAGCTTCTGATGAGCTA
Organism: Medicago ruthenica; assembly: GCA_018208015.1. Lineage (NCBI taxonomy): Eukaryota > Viridiplantae > Streptophyta > Magnoliopsida > Fabales > Fabaceae > Medicago > Medicago ruthenica. The sequence continues at coordinate 68,427,475 of CM031377.1, forward strand.
TCATCATCCACACATTCAGAATCAGCAACAAATGCAACACCTTTACCCTTCTGATCAGTTCTGCTTAATTCAAAGTACTGAAGAGAACCTATCAGTTCCTCAACCTTCATGCTGGATATATCATGTGCTTCTTCAATAGCAGTTACTTTCATATCAAACCACTTGGGTAAGGATCTGAGAATTTTTCTAACAAGTTTCTCATCTGAAACTTTTTCTCCAAGGGATTCAAAAGAATTAGCCATGTCCAGAATGTTCATGTAAAAGCTTTGTATGTTTTCATCCTCCAGCACTCTGAGATTTTCAAACTTTGTTGTCAGAAGCTGAAGTCTGGACAGCTTTACCTTTGAGGTGCCTTCATGAGCAATCTTGAGAATATCCCAGGCATCCTTAGCAATTGTGCACTGCTTGATCATCCTGAATACATTCTTATCCACTCCATTGAAAATAGCATTCAGGGCTTTGGAATTTGCATGTGACAAAGCATCTTCATCATTGGTCCAGTCTTCTTCTGGTTTTAAAACTGCTGTCTTCTTTCCTTCTTTATCAGTCACAACTATGTTTTCCCAACCCTTCAGAACAACCTTCCAGGTCTTGCTATCCATATCTTTTAGGAAAGCAGTCATGCGAGATTTCCAATAATCATAATTTGTCCCATCCAGCAGGGGTGGCCTGTTAACAAAACCTCCTTCTTTCTCCATAAAGCCAGAAATAAACTACCCTGGAGCTCACCCGAATACAGGCAGGGTGCCTGCTCTGATGCCAATTGTAATTTCTGGCTAGCAAATGGTTCTAAAACTTAGCACAATTAAAAAACAGTTCAGAAGCAGAAATAATAAAGTGCAGAAATAAAAAGAACACAAAGGTTTGTTAACCCAGTTCGGAGTAAACACCTCCTACTCTGGGGGATACCAATCCAGGAAGGAAATCCACTATTGGAATTAATCCTTAAGACTCAGACACTGACCCCCAGTTCCTATCCTAAGCAATCAATCTCCACGTAGCTTGATTTCTACCCAACATGTTGAGTATTAGAGTCCACTAACTTCCTATTCAAGTAACAGCCCAGTTACTTAAACAAACCTGAACTAACCCAGTTCTGAACAAATTACCCAGTTTTGAAGAACACTCTTCAATACATGACCTGCACTCGTACCTACAGGCTTAGAGTGATTACAACTCAAAACACCTAAACCAACTCAACAGAGTGGTGCACAAACAAAGCTAAAAAGCTTACACACTAAGACTCTATTTCTGAATAAAGACTCTCTAATTCCTCTCTCTTGAATAGCAGCAAAGCACTCCTTATATAGCCTTCAGCAATCAGCATAAATTAGATTCCAATCTTCTGCACATGATTTGTTTCTGAATTATGAATGATCCAATTAGGAAACAAATAAACCAGCAATGCATCTTCTAAAAGATTCATTCAGAAAATATGAATAACCATAAAACACGAGCCAATCTTCAAAAGATCTTCTCCAATTTAATCAGGCCTTCTAGAATCAACATGCTTGAATAAATCCTTGTTAAATCTCGCAAAGATTCGCGCCAAAACAATTCAGAAAAACCAGCTTCTGATGAAGTCAACGAAAGTCAACGCGGGCATCAGACTCACATTTCAGCTTCTGAAGTGCTACAGTGCGTACGAAGGAATTTTTTGCGTCTAAAGCATTTTTCAGGTTCTGAACAGCTCCAAATCGGATTTCTTGCAACTGAAGACTTGTTTTAAACATGGAGATGCTTCTAATCAACACATTGGATTTGCCAAAACATGCAGCCAACTTTAAAATACTCAACAATCTCCCCCTTTGGCAAATTTTTTGGCTAAAACCAATGTTGCACAAATGATGAGCTCTTCAATTCAACATACACAATCTTAACAATGAAGAACTCCACAATTATATAACATAGCAAAGAGATTAGCAGCGGATTTAGGCTATGTTCACATTAAAAAACAATCAGTTTCAGCTTCTGAAAACTGAAACACACAATGCAGCTTCTGATCAACTTGAAGCACACAAAACACAGTCACTGATCAACTCCTGATCATCACAAACACTCCTGAAGCTTCACAATACTCCCCCTGCAACTCAGCATTCAACATTACTCCATAAAAACTCCCCCTTAATTCTGAACGGCAGTAACTTGTGAAACAAGTAACTTCTGAAATTGAAAACTTCAGGAACACACCAACACTCAGGAATACAATAACCTTGTACTCCCCGTGAGACACACACTTCCCTTCAAGTAAATCTGCACAGCTCTTGATGAATTGCAACTGAAAATTCTGAATTCTGAACAAACACCAGTCTGACCTTAAACATAGGTTTTTCTCCCCCTTTTTAGCCATAAAATTATGACAAATCTCAGACTTAACATAGGGAATAAAAACTGCACAAACATCTTCAAAATCTGTCCCAGTATCACACTCAGACTCAGGAACAGACACACACTCAGCATTAGCAAATCTGGCAGGTACTCTAACTTCCTCACATCCAGTTTGCAGTAATTGCTATAATTCTTCATGCAGACACATCAGAAACACAGCAGAGTACAACATACTTGCAAAGATCAGAATCACAAAGCAGAAAAACACAACAGACACAAACAAGCCAGTCTTCAGACTCAGCACCAGAAAATGCTTAGTCTTCATCAGACACAAACAACAGATGCTGCTTAATTAATATGTGCCTCAGGCACATTTGAAACTTTCTTCCCAGCAATTTGCTTCTCAAAATCAGCAACTCTTTTTTGAACACATGTCACACCATCTTCAGATTTACTAGAAACTAGAGCCTTCTGATCAGGAACAGGAACTTTGCTCCAGATTTTGGATAGTCCAGCACCAGAGCTCTTCTGTGCTACAGGAATAGGCTTGCTGTCATCAGCAACAACCTTTCCTTTTCCTTTGTTCAGACTCTGAGCAACACCTTCACACTTTGGTCTCCAAACTTTCTTGATTTTGCTTTTGTTCACAACTGGTTCAATTTTTCTGTGTTGAAAATACTTGGGATAACCATGCAACTTGTAACCAAAAGGTTTAATGTGACCCTTTTTACCACAATGATGATAAACCCAAGGATGAGTAGCCTTCTTATCTTTGAATTCCTGAGTCTGGTTCTTAGGTTTCCTTATCAATGGAACATGAGCAGCAGCAGATGTGTACCTCTTAGCAGGTTTTTGTTGTTTGATGTTCAGATACTGATTGTTAAACCCAATTCCATTTGGCTTACCCTGATTCTGATTCTCCAGAATTTCATCCATCACATCAGTAGCAGAATTCAACATTCTGACTTGCTTTTTCATCTGATCAAGTTGTGAATTGAGTTGGATTACCTCATTACTGAGAACAAAAATCTTCTCTAAGTGTTCACCCCTCTCAATCTGAAGTTGAGTATTAATTTTCTTCTGTTCTTCCATCTGCTTGTACACTTCATCAAATTGACATTGCATCTTCTTGCAAAACTCAGCAGGATTTTTGAGATAGGTAGCCAGAACTTCAGAGGATGATTCTTCATCACTTGATTCAGATTCTGAGCAAGTTTCTGAACCCATAACTTGATCATCAACCCAGAATTTACCAGTTAAAGCAGTGACAGGCTTAATCTCTTCTCCCTCTGAGTCATCATCAGACCAGGAAACAGTCAGACTCTTCTTCTGTTTCTTGAGAAAATTAGGACATTCTGACTTGACATGCCCATAGCCTTCACATTCAAAACACTGAACTTTCTTTGAATGATTGCTTTTGTCATCAGTTCTAGTCTTCTGCTTCAGAAACTTCTTGAATTGTTTACTCAACAGCACAAGAGCTTCTGATGAGCTATCATCATCCACACATTCAGAATCAGCAACAAATGCAACACCTTTACCCTTCTGATCAGTTCTGCTTAATTCAAAGTACTTAAGAGAACCTATCAGTTCCTCAACCTTCATGCTGGATATATCATGTGCTTCTTCAATAGCAGTTACTTTCATATCAAACCACTTGGGTAAGGATCTGAGAATTTTTCTAACAAGTTTCTCATCTGAAACTTTTTCTCCAAGGGATTCAAAAGAATTAGCCATGTCCAGAATGTTCATGTAAAAGCTTTGTATGTTTTCATCCTCCAGCACTCTCAGATTTTCAAACTTTGTTGTCAGAAGCTGAAGTCTGGACAGCTTTACCTTTGAGGTGCCTTCATGAGCAATCTTGAGAATATCCCAGGCATCCTTAGCAATTGTCCACTGCTTGATCATCCTGAATACATTCTTATCCACTCCATTGAAAATAGCATTCAGGGCTTTGGAATTTGCATGTGACAAAGCATCTTCATCATTGGTCCAGTCTTCTTCTGGTTTTAAAACTGCTGTCTTCTTTCCTTCTTTATCAGTCACAACTGGGTTATCCCAACCCTTCAGAACAACCTTCCAGGTCTTGCTATCCATATATTTTAGGAAAGCAGTCATGCGACATTTCCAATAATCATAATTTGTCCCATCCAGCAGGGGTGGCCTGTTAACAAAACCTCCTTCTTTCTCCATAAAGCCAGAAATAAACTACTCTGGAGCTCACCCAAATACAGGCAGGGTGCCTGCTCTGATGCCAATTGTAATTTCTGGCTAGCAAATGGTTCTAAAACTTAGCACAATTAAAAAACAGTTCAGAAGCAGAAATAATAAAGTGCAGAAATAAAAAGAACACAAAGGTTTGTTAACCCAGTTCGGAGTAAACACCTCCTACTCTGGGGGATACCAATCCAGGAAGGAAATCCACTATTGGAATTAATCCTTAAGACTCAGACACTGACCCCCAGTTCCTATCCTAAGCAATCAATCTCCACGTAGCTTGATTTCTACCCAACATGTTGAGTATTAGAGTCCACTAACTTCCTATTCAAGTAACAGCCCAGTTACTTAAACAAACCTGAACTAACCCAGTTCTGAACAAATTACCCAGTTTTGAAGAACACTCTTCAATACATGACCTGCACTCGTACCTACAGGCTTAGAGTGATTACAACTCAAAACACCTAAACCAACTCAACAGAGTGGTGCACAAACAAAGCTAAAAAGCTTACACACTAAGACTCTATTTCTGAATAAAGACTCTCTAATTCCTCTCTCTTGAATAGCAGCAAAGCACTCCTTATATAGCCTTCAGCAATCAGCATAAATTAGATTCCAATCTTCTGCACATGATTTGTTTCTGAATTATGAATGATCCAATTAGGAAACAAATAAACCAGCAATGCATCTTCTAAAAGATTCATTCAGAAAATATGAATAACCATAAAACACGAGCCAATCTTCAAAAGATCTTCTCCAATTTAATCAGGCCTTCTAGAATCAACATGCTTGAATAAATCCTTGTTAAATCTCGCAAAGATTCGCGCCAAAACAATTCAGAAAAACCAGCTTCTGATGAAGTCAACGAAAGTCAACGCGGGCATCAGACTCACATTTCAGCTTCTGAAGTGCTACAGTGCGTCTGAAGGAATTTTTTGCGTCTGAAGCATTTTTCAGGTTCTGAACAGCTCCAAATCGGATTTCTTGCAACTGAAGACTTGTTTTAAACATGGAGATGCTTCTAATCAACACATTGGATTTGCCAAAACATGCAGCCAACTTTAAAATACTCAACAGTCTTCACCCTTGATCTTGAATCCTGATCTCTTGAAGCCATTGCTTCTACCTAGGAATTTTCTTTTCCTAGTCAGATGTTGGAACCTTTTAGTTAAATATGCCATTTCCTCCAGATCTGAATCATTATCAGATCCTTCATCTGGAATCTCTTCCTCTGGCTAAGCAAATTTAAGAGCTTTGGCAGATTTTTCTTTAGAGGTCAACACAAGAGACTTGGACTTCTGAGCTGGTTCATCAATATCAAGCTTAATCTCATGACTCTTGAGAGAGCTTATCAAGTTCTCCAGACTCAGCTTGTCCAGGTCCTTCCGATGCTCAAAGGGAAACCCTAAGAGACTTCTAGTGCTCAATCATAACTGAATGAGACTTATGGTGCTCAAGGTTTCACCAAGAGACTTATGATGCTTAAGCTTCACAAGCAAGAGACTTCTATTTGTTTACAACAAATATAAACAAATTTGTTCTTACACCGGATATACAAATGTTGATGTAACTTGAACAATTTATGAACAGACTCTTAAGACTTTTAGGATTTCTAAGATACAAATGTTTAAACGAAAATCCTAAGTGTTTTTGCGCTATTTGATTTGGCAGAGTAATAACACAGTAAAAATAGTAGTCTTGTTGATCTTCTTTATGGTCTTCAGCTCCTTATATAGGCATGGATTTGAGAGACGTTGGAGAAAAGTGCCAGTGCAATAAGAGTCTTTGAGAAGCTTCAAATCAAGGATGTTGAGCTATTGCTTGATATGGATAATTCTGTTGGATAGTCATTCAAAAATCCTTTGTTGAAACAGAAAGTATCTGTTCATTCTTATTGCCCTTGCAGTTCTTTGTCTATTTCTACACGTGGTCAGAAGAAGACAAAATTGTGCTCAGATCCTTTGATGTGGACAACCATAGAAGACGACAAATCTAATGTGGAGTCTGGGTCCTCAGGTGCTTCTGAAGTCTGAAGGTCTTCCAAGTCTGATGGGGTCTTCTCTGTCTGGCTAGGTCTTCTGAGTCTGATGATCTCCACAAAGTGTGATGATATCTTCAGCTTCTAAGAGGCACCCTTTCCTTCTGATCTAATGTGTTGACTTTTGGTTGACCTTTCTTCAGATCTTCTACCATAGTCTTTTGAGCTTCTCTTGTGCTTCTGATGCTTTAATACGTGTTCAATACTTTGATGGGTATATTCTATGATCTTGTACACTTGAACAAATATTAGTATATCCAATTGTTCTTCAATACTTTGTTATCGTCAAAACCTTAGAGGAATTGTACAAGACCCTTCTTGTTCCAACAATTACTAACTGTTTTAAGAACATTGTTGGATATTTGGTTGTTGGCTTCATGTTTTGCTAAAATCAAATATACAAGCAATGTGCGTCTTCAGAAGCTGAAATGTGTCTTCAGAAGCTGGAAGCAGAACTTCAGAAGCTGGGTCTTCAGAAGCACTGTTCATCAGAAGTTGAACCTTCAGAAGCTGTATTTCAGAAGCACGTTCAAAAACTGGTTTTCTGCGTTCAGAAGCTGCGTTCTTTCTTGTGTCTTGGAGCTGTTATTTTTTCTCACATAATCTTTTGAAGATTTAATTAAAGAATTCTCCATGCTGATGTTTCCAGAAGAAAGAATAATTTTGCAAGATATATTCTGAAGATTGGACTGTTTTATTTGTGAATATATTTTCAAAGAAATCTTTGGAAAATATATTTCAGAAATATAATTGCTTCTATTTGCTTCTAAAAGAATTCTGGAAATATATCTTTGAAGAAGATTTGATTCAAGAATTATGTTGCTGCTGAAGCTATAAATAGAGGACGCTGTCATTGAAGGAATTCAACTCAACCAAAGTTATCATTGAGAGATTAAGTCTTAGGTTTTGAGTTTGTAAGCTTTGTGATTTGTTTTGTACACCACTCAAGTGTTTAGAGTTGGTTGTTTTTATTGAGTTGTAATCACTTGAAGCTTTTAAGCAAAAGTGACGTTTATGTTTTGAAGAGTGTCTTCAACTTTGTTTGATTTGTTAGAGTCTGATAATCACTGGGGCAATGATTGACTGAGGGAAGTTAGAGGGGTCTCAGGTCTAGGAGTTCCTAGGTTGAAATCTATACGGGTAGTGATTAAGTGAGAAGGCTGTGAAACAGGGGCTGTTGTCATAGATCTTTGAATTGATACTATTTAGTGGATTTCCTTCCTGGCTTGGTAGCCTCCAGATGTAGGTGTGGTTGTCACCGAACTGGGTTAACAAATCATATGTGCCATTTTACTTTCTGTCCTTTATTTCTGTTATTCTGCTTCTGAACTATTGTACTCTGTTTTACGGTTCAGAACCAGTCCTGCCAGGAATTTCAAACATCTTTTCCTGTATACGTTATAAGACGATCATTTAACCATTCCAGGTCTGCGAGAAGGATCTCTTTCCAATATTTCAAAGTCAATGGCTTTGTTAGTCTCACTACTACTAGCTTTGTTTCTAGGCACTACAAAAAAATATTTCTTCATCCTGATTCAGTTAAACAACAAACAATATAGCATATTACTTCTACTAAAACCTGAAACAAATATTCATTATTCAATATGCAACATTCAAACAGAAAAGTAATTCATCGAAAAAGTAATACATCACTACCGCAAAACCTAAACCTAAAACCACAAATTAATATTTAATATACCTTTAAATTCTACAATGTTTCATAAAAACACAGTACAAACCTTAAACAAGATGCTGAGAAGAGGATATTGGAGAGTGAGGGGAAAACTTCAAAAAAGAAAGGGGAGAAGTGTGCATACAATACAAAACAAAACAAGGATTAGGGAAGGAAGAAGGAATTGATTTTTATGTTGATTGCTGAAAGAGAATGAAGGAAACGATTTCCCATTTGAGAGAGGAGAGGAAGGAATCGATTTCTGTCATGGAAGGATGAAGGAAAGCGAGCGCGCGTATAGCAGAAGAGGGAAAGATGAAAACGCTTTTTTTTTTTTTGAAAATCAAGCCAAACATGTTTTGTTTTGTTTGGAAGGGTATTGGGTTGGGCCTGTTTGGGTGTGTTATTTATATAAAAAAAATTGGGTTGGGCTAGTGTGACTATTGTCACACTCATCCTTAAACAAATCCGCCCCTGCCACACAACACATGCATATGGGTTGTTTTTGCATGCTTCCACCCCGATTAGATACTCTTTTTTCAGGGATTGAAATTGATAGACGATCTCCTTTCAACGTAGGTTTTGGTAGTTGGCTAGAGTATGTCACAAACATTATTTAGGGCATCAACAAAGCATTTTTGGGCTTTTGGGATCGATTTAGGTTTGTTAATCTAGTCGATCTTTGCGGGTATGGAATCATCAAGGAACTTCCATGGAATTAAAACAAGATTTAATCTCCTATTTGGTGGATTTGGGATGGCAATGGTGGTAGGCGAACTCATTGTAGGTGACGGTGAACAGTGTTGCTTGTTATCACCAGAGCAAAACTCATCTGAGTTTTTGACTAATCAAGGAATTTGACTCAGTTAATGGGTCAGATGAAAAAATAAAATGTTATTTTAAATAGACACAACATAGAAGTAGATTTTAAAATAAAAAAATATAAAGTACATTAAAAGATATAGATAGCCTATTAAAAAAAAGCCTCTTCAAAAAAGAGATGTAGATCTTGTCAAAAAAAAAAAAGATGTAGATAGAAACACACATGTTTCCGGCAATGTTTGGATAAACAACTTATTTGCAGCTTATAACATAAGCTCTTATCATGATAAGAACTTATGTATAAGCTTGCATAAACTATTTTTATAGCAAAATATAAAATAAAGTTAAATTGTTTTTACTATAGCAAAATATTTTGAAAATAATTGTAAGCGATAAAATAATGGTAAGCTATTAAAGTACTTTTGAAAATAAGTTAAAAAAGCTTATGAAAATTGTCATAAATTATTTTCATAAGTTTCCCCAAGCAGTATTACAAAATTCATATAAGTAGATAAACTCAAATAAATCGATCTCCCCAATGTCTTTTTCTATGTTTATTTTTCAACCGCCAAATCTTTCCAAGCTCACTCCCTCCACACACTAAAAACTCACACAAACTATTAACCCCACGAAACTCAATTCAATCACCACCACCATCACCACCACACATTCCCATGGCCACCACCACCACCACCACCACTTCCCTTTTCTTCCCCAACCCATTCACCTCTCAAACCACCAACAAAAGACTAACCGCCAAGAAGAACCTCCTCACCCTCATCTCTGACCAAGAGCGTGGCCTCAAGACCCAAAACAACCCCACCAAGCTAGCATCGATCGTTACCGCGATCGATGCAATGGCCAAGCTTGGCGCCGACACAATAACCACAGGTGATTCCCTGTCGGCAACTTGGCGGTTGCTCTGGACTACTGAGAAGGAGCAGCTGTTCATCATTGAGAAGGCTGGCTTGTTTGGAACTAAAGCTGGAGATGTTTTACAGGTCATTGATGTGAAGAATTTGAGTCTTAACAATGTTATTACTTTTCCTCCTGATGGTGTTTTCTTTGTTCGGTCGAATATTGAAGTTGCTTCGGAGCAGAGAGTGAACTTCAAGTGAGTAATTCAAAATAATTTGTGTTACTTTTGTTTCATTGATGTTTATTAATTGATTAATTTTGATTTTGGCTCAACTAGGTTATCATTCTAGCTATTAAATTAAAGTTGTTTTTTCGGTCCGAGGCAAGAACCACCTAAAACTCACATACACAAACGCGTTATCCTGGGTTCGAGCTCGGGTGAAGACATTTGGTCTAGCAATATCAACATTGCTTGTTGAGCTAGGTCTTACAGACAAAATTAATATTTTTTACGCAAAATTGAAGTTTTTTCTTTTTTTTGTCAAATAACCTAGTTGCAAGAATTCATACATTAGGTGTCAGAGAAATGAGGAACTGCCGGTTCAAACTTGTACCCCAACACATCTAATGTTTAAGCGGTGTCATTGGAGTTGTACCTACGGGGCAATTCGAATTGGTTTTATTATTAATATTCTGAAGTAAAAGTTTTCAAATGCAATGTTTTCATCATCCACTTGAATTTCAAATGTGATTTTGAAGTGCTATATTGCTAGATGACTACTTTATAATATCCACTGACCACCCTTGAATCTCTAGGTAGGTTTTGTTCAAATTCTGGTCTAGGGTTTAGTACGTTAATTGTTATGTTAGTTTTTTTCTTCTTGTCAGGACTTGAACCCTGGACCTTCAACTCCTTAATCCTTAGCTCAGACCACTTGAGCTACCCATCCCCCCTTCAAGCTTGAAATTGTTATATGAAAACATTCTTATAAGACCACTCATGTGTCTTCAAATATGGGATTAAGCCTCTGACAAAGTTCATTTTTACAGGGCATTAGAGAGGGATGTCTTTTTGGACATAGTTTGTTGCTATTTTGCCATTTTGCCATTTGAGTTCTATAAACTTTGGTACTCTTGTTAAATAAACTCACCCACTCTTAATCAGTGCAGACATTTTGTTTTATGTTATTATTCATTATAACAGCTACCTGAACCCTGTAATTTCAATAGGTATCAAGGTTTCTGACAAAGGTTGTTTATAGTTACATCCTTGTCTGTTCTATTTTTTAAGCAAAAGTTTAATTTTGTGATGCAATATAAGACATATGACAGATAAAGTTTTTAGAGGATTGGTCAATTACATAAATCAAAGTTCTACATAAAACTATAGGGTATTTCTTTGATAGGAATGCAATCACACTTGTCACTGTGTAAAATTTGGTGGACTGGTTAATGAATCAAAATTCATATTACCTATGAAGACTAATATTTGGTCGTTTCAGATTTACGAGTGCAGTGTTACGTGGGAAGAACTGGGAAATACCATTGCCACCATTCGGACAGGGTTGGTAAGTACTTCAAGTTTATAATGTTGTTGAACTAAAATTTTGTTTAATGATTTAGGTCTTTACAATCTAGTTTAATAAGTTTCCTAGTTGTTTGCTTCACATTCCATCTGTATAAACAATAAATTGTATTGATTTTCATATAGATTTTTTATACACACTGTAGAATATTTCATCACACACAATTTAGCAAAATTCTATATTGAATTAGTTATTTAAATGATCTCCCCACACACCTGTGCTTTTGGTTGGAAAAGTGGAGCAATTATGATAGTGGTTCAATTATTTATATTTATAATTATAGATGAAACTTTATGATTCATAAGTATTCTTACTATACATGTATCTTCGGATTCAAACACTTACAGTTTCTAAGAGTCAAGCTCATTGTGAAGAGGAAACTTATGTATCTATAAAAACCTACCTTAAAATTTGGATTAGACTAATGCAACCTTACAACACCAGCTTTTAAGATCAGGACCATCCAAACTTAAGCACTATTTAGACGAAATCTCTAGGTAATGTGGAACTAAATCAACCCATTCAAACCCAACACAAATGAAGGTGCTGGAGGATACAATGAAGGCAACCTATGAAGCACAAACTCAGACACGGACACTGGACACGGCACAGACACATCGACACCGATAATAATTTGAGAAAATGACATAATTCAATGTTTATGTGTCGGTGTCGGACGGGATACGTATCCGACACCGGTACACACCTAATCCGAGGAGTATCTGTGTCTTCATAGAAGGCAACTCAAATGCCAGAATTAGGCAGTTAGGAGCAGATTACAATTAAGGTAGAACTTCTAACAATCTATGCACTTGTGCATTTGTATACATACCCATAAGCCAAGAAAACTAAAAAAGTGAGTTTCTATAGAAAACAGAGTACAAAACCTTGTAAATACACTATAGCTGATTGGCTACAGAGAATTCAATGATCTGATTCACTTCTGACTGAGACTTGAGAAACATTGCTATTTTTGCTAAAACTAAACCCTAGAGATTTTGAGTCCCAAAAGAAATTTACAAAGGTGACAAACTAGCTCTGAATACAGAACAACAAATCCAAGAATTGCTCCATATAAACTTCTTCATTGCGATAACCAAGGAGGAAAAAAGATAGGATACATAATATACCCATATAAACTTCAGCTAATGTTAAATCCGAAAGAGATCTCTTGGTAGGCCACAAGCATGGCAGGATGTGAACTCTATTGAAGAAGAATGGCAACAAGACCCAATTTTAAGAAAAATTTGTGAGGATTTGCATGGGAAACCTGAGTCTCATGGTAATTATACTTTGGGGAATGGCAGATTACATTATGAAGGATGGTTAGTGTTAACTTATCGGATCCATAAGTTACTGAATGAGTTTCTTAATCCATATACTGGCTAGGCATAAAAAACACAGTAACTATGTAGCATCATGCCATACTTGCAAGAGGAGTAAGTATCAAGTTTTTTGACCTGAGGGACTTCTTCAAGTTCAACTGTTACCTACTTCAAATGACATCTGAGAAGATATCGACATAGATTTCATAGTAAGTTTGCCTAAACCAAAAGGGTTTGATGCCATTTTGGTGGTGGTTAATCGGTTTAGCAAATACGGGAATTTCATTCTTATCCGACACCTTTATTCAGCAAGATCCATAGTTGAAATGTTCGCCAAGAAGGTGGTCAAGCTGCATACATACATAGCGAGTGACAGAGACCCAACCTTTATTAGTCATTTTTGGAAAGAATTTTTCATAATGGAAGGGACAGGGCTGATGATGAGTACACCTTATCATGCGGAGTCTGATGGGAAAACTGAGGTTCTGAACAGAACTTTGGAAACTTGCTTGAGGTGTTTCAGTTCAGTACAACCAAAGACTTGGACGGTTTTATACCATTGGGATGAATAATGGTGAAACATCGGTAATCAAGGGGCTGTGAATTGCACAACTTTTGAAATTGTGTATGAAAGACCACCACCCTCTCTAGCCATATTTGTTCAAGGGAAAGCCTTTGTCGAGGCACGCAGTAGCACAAGACTTAATCACCAGAGATGAAACTCTCAAACAATTAAAGTTTCACTTAAAGTGCTCAGAGTCAAATGATCAAGCTTGCTAATCGTCTCAGTAAACCATCCAAAATTCAAGTGGGTGATTGGGTTTACGTGAAAATCCGCCCTCACTCATCCTAACAGGCAGGTGTCTAAACCTACCAGGTTGCATCCAAAATTGACAGCTAGGAATTTGGTGATGAAACAAATTGGGATAGTAGCCTTCAACTGCATATTCCTAAAGAAGCATGTATACATCCTGTTTTTCATATTTCCAAGCTTTAGTTGGCAGTAGAAAATCATCCAGTAGAAGCTGTTCTGCCTACTGAGCATCAAGACCAGACTCCAGTTCCTAAACGTCAAGTTTGAGAAGGACGTTGAATTAAAAGGGTGGGGTATTGTTCGAATTTCTGTTCTAGGTTAGCTGCTATTGATCCTTATCGTAAACAAGAAGTCCATAAACAAGACTTTCATCCTTGTTTGAAGGATCTTTTGCAAAATATTAGATTTTATTGGTTTTAGCCGGTGCAATGAGAGTATTCTCTCTCGTGTATCTTTTCCTTTGGTTATTAATAAATTGCAGGGAAGAATAATTCCCTTTCGACTTGTGTACTTTCAAAGAACACTAGCACTCACCATCCTTGCTTGCTGCCATCTTATACACTTCAAAGTAATCTTTGTTGAAAATTCGAGAACCTCCTTCCAAAATACTACGCCCTCCTCCATTGGTTGCGCTTTCCCGACCACTTTTGCTCCGTTCCTCTCATCAGATGAACATTGCTCCAGTAACTTGGTCATTTCCAACAGCTAAGCAACCGAAACTCCACCATCGAAAGCTTCATAGAATCCTCTAATGGTGTGAGCTTCTTCCAACGGATCCACTCCTTTCATCATCTGTAGTAGCATGATTGAATGTCCAGTAGAATCCGACAGGTAGGACCAATTGATAGCACATATAGGCAATGATTACTGAATTACAATAATATGCATTGAATAGGTAGCAAAAGAGTCTCCACTCATAAAGCAAACCAGAGTTATTATTCAAAGATGATTCTCTGTCAGTCCAACCACTAACTAAAGATCGAATAGTGATACCCCTTGCCACTCATCCCCTATAGCTACATTCCATATTCCAAAGTTTTTACGATTGTATATCTTAGCTTTGTGATTTTATTTGTATGATTTGTCCCATTTTACCTTTTTCTACACCTTGATTGTTTTGAGCAAAATGTCTGAACAATGCGTTGGTCTGTCACGTTTTATTTATGTGATGTTAGTGATGATGTAGTTGCATCTTGTTTTTGTAGGTTTGATACTGTATACCTCGATGATGACCTTCGAGTTGCAAAGGATATCAGGGGAGACTATTTAGTTGTCGACCGAGCTTCCTATAACTGGAAAGAATGAGAGGAATCATCACTGTCACCGTTTTCTTGTCTTCTTTAATGAAAACTTCCTACTCAACTGCTTCTATGGTATCAATTCTGTCTTTGTACTTAACTAGTGTTTGGCAATGTCTTGTATCTCTTCGTGTTGTGCTAATTCATTAGTATTATGTTTATTGTTCATATAGATTTATGAATACTGAATAGCTTCTTGATCTCCTTTGTAAATCATATTGTTTGTTCTTCAATTACAGCTAGAGAATGCTACAGTTAACCAGTGCAAATACAGATTAGATCTATGCTGCTTCTATATATAGCCCCTGAATCTTGTACTCTTTCAACCAGCAGAATGAAAGCTATAACAAATAGCAATATAATAAAATTAAAGCTTATATTTATTTTATTTACAAATTTTTGAAGGATTCAATTTTTTTAATTTAAATTTTAAAGTTAGTTGGTTCAAACAAAGAATGATGTTTCTAGGTTCCAGATATTGCTTTATAACAAATGATTTACAGCTATGAAGTATGAACATTAATATAGACACAAACACTGAACACTAACACGTAGACATCGATAATAATTTGAAAATGAAATTAATTATATTTAAACACGTACTCCCTCCGTCTCAAAATAATAGTCGTTTAAGGTTTGTGTACGATTTTTAAGAAAATGATTAATTGTGTTGATTTCAATGACAAAATTAGTATCATTTACTAAAATACCCTTATTAATTATAGTTAGTGGAGTAGTTAAGTTGGATGAAATTCAATAAATAAGGTATAATAGTGGGAAAAATAATAAATGCTGCATTGATATTCTAAAGTGACAATTATTGAGACTGAAAAAATGTTAAAGAGATAATTATTTTGAGATGGATGGAGTATGTCAGTGTTGGACATTGGAAACTCATTCAATTTAAAGTGTCGCTACCACGTAATTTTGTAGCTTATGTGAAAGGATAATCTCATACTCCATAGATGAAAAGAGAAAGCTTGTAACTAACAAAGCTGTGAAAATGAAGCTTATAAATAGAAGTTTCATTATTCACCAATCTAGTTTTACAAGTAAGAGAGGATCCACATGTATAGATTCTATGTTCCTGTAGAATTGTAACTAGAGTAAGCTATTCATCTACAAACTTAACAAACTAACTACATAGCTATCTAACTGCCAAGTAGTTAATTAGTTGCATATCTAAACAATAACCTGCAATACAAGTAACTGTCTCGTATCACTAATTTCCGGGGATTTTACAGTTCCTGGGAGAAGTAACGGACGGCTATTTGCAGACTTCTTTTGCCACGTGGTCATATTTTTTTCAACTTTTCAGTTTCCCTTCACTACTGAGTATAAAATCTCATTTTGCCCCTTTCACTTTCAACTTTTCAGAAAGACTTTTCTTCTTTCTTTCGAACCTTTTTATCTTCCATCTCTTTCAGAAATAGTAAACTCTTTTCTTTTCTTCTTCAAAAATGGATCAACTTCTAGAAGAATTGCTAGTCAAAATCATCCAAAAAATTGCTGCCACAGGAACTCAGAATTTGCTCAACTTCAAAGCAACTTCTATTACTCACCGGAGGTTAGCAAACAAGAAAGCCGTTTTTAGGGCTCTTTCACGCAACTGCTTGTGGTATTTCTATGACCATTTCCCATCTACAACAAAACGTGCCTTCATGCACATGATGATCCACAGTGGTCATGCAACATTCAGCATGGTGGAGATAGCAAGAATACTTCATGACAATCCCAGCAACCTGGATGAGATTTACCACATTCTGCGTAAAGCAGCCTCTCGAGGTGTGGATGGCGCCAAATACATGCTGATGATGTTCAAAATCCTAGCCAAAGACGGTTTTCCATGGGTGAAGTCTTCCCCCACTTTCAAAGATCTCTTCGACCGTCGACAGCTGGCTGATTGTAGGAGGTCGATTACCGGAGGACAAGGCTTTCCCTACTTCTTACCCTATAGGCCTCACTTGCACTGCACATGGAAAGTGTAAGGGAAATGGGAGAAGACATGGGATTTATTGGCCTTTACCAGGTTCAGATGATGAATACTCAAGGACTGAACTCTGTTTCTACTGTCGTCTCGACACGGAGATCATGTGGTTCCTAACTAAATTTCGCTTCTTGGAAGATGAAAACTTTTAGGTTTAGGTTTTCATTTTCTTAGGGCTTCGAAGCTGTCTTTTTGTAATTTGCATGTCGAGCAATATTTTGATGTTTATCAACTTCGACATTTTATGTAACTTGCCCATTAGTTGGCTTTTAATTTAACTTAATCAAATACCATTATATTTTCCATTGCAAATTCATTTCGATTTTCTGATAAAGATTTACACAATAGAAAACTTTCGTCCAGTCTATTATGTCGAATAATAATCTTCGACAATTTGACTTTTGGAAATTGAAAAGGCAGTTTCTTTTCATTTTTAAAACCCTTTTATGGCGCCAACTCGCAAGGAGTTAGTGGGCCACGTCTTGGACTAGGAAATATCCAAAAATCACTTTTTCAGACTGTCAACTGGGGATGTTGACATTTGTCACAATCTAAAGTGAGAGAAAGTACAAAGTTATACCTTAGAAAGTATAAAAAACGCCTTTTCAACTCTTCTCACACTCTTTCCATCTTTTCAGATAGAAAAAACAGAAACCCATCTTTAACTGTTCATCTTCTTCTCCAAACCCATTTTTCTTGAAAGCACGAGTTTAGCAAGAACAAAAAACCTCTTTTACACCACTTACCACGGTAGAAATCATTCTCTCATCCTACGCACCATCTTCCGAACAACAACCCAACAACTCAGAATCCATCAATGGCATCCTCTCACGGTACCACGTCTAACCCTTAATCGTCCGGCACTGCGAACACGGCGAACTTCTCAGTACAGCTCCAGCTGGGGAACTTCAAGCTCGTTCCTGAACCTGATTTGAAAAGCGAGCAAGCACAGATTGGAAATCCCAGGTAATGATCCCATGTTCAAATTCTCATGCATATTTGGGTCCTCTAGCGTTTTTAGGTCCCCTACCCAAAGACAAAATAGATAGTGATAAAATTCTAGAAATTTTCCCCAGTTATCACCATTTTAGCCTTAGGATTTTCGAGAAAGGACCTTATGAGATGAATTTCATGGATGCGCCCACTAGACTGTTTAGGTCTGCTCCACATGTCGGAAGTGAGGTCTATCTGAAATGGCTGAACAAATTTGAATCAAAGAAAGGGGATTTTTGGAAAACCTTAGGTATCTTCGACCTTATCCAACTGTCGAGGTTTGGGCCAAAGTACCAGCCTAATATGCTGATAGCAGCGTTACATTTCTGGGACCATTCTACTAGTAGCCTTCACCTCAAGTGTGGAATGCTAACCTCGACGCTTCTCGATGTGGCTGCAATCACTGGCCTGAAACCTACTGGAAAAACCTTCGACCCTAGCACTACTTCGACATATATTGACTTCAACTTCCAACGTGCTGCATTTTCTTCTTATATAGAAGATCACTATAACACTGCAAGTGAATAAGTTTCCGACATAGAACATGTCGCATTCCTGACCCTCTGGTTTCCCTCTTCGTCTTCTGCACTCACTAATTGCATGTGGCGAAGATATATATCAAACTGGCAATCCAGAAACATGAAGGCAAGGATGTCAGCTTGAGTCGACTCATCTTGGGAGCTCTTTAAGACGGTCTTGGTACTGGGTCGTTTGATTTGAGACAAACAAGTGTGGAGAAAAAATTGTTGTCGGTGTCTGTACCCATTTGGCTTTTCCAGTTGTGGCTACTTGCCACTTTTGAGTCCAAATTCCAACTCTTCATTCCTGATGATTACAAGAGTATGGCACGCGCCTAGCCGTGTTAAGACTTAGAGAAATAGGCCAAAGAAATGAAGCCTTATTCTCGACGGCTTTCAATATGTTCTTACGGTGTGACACCTTTGTACCTTCAATGGCTCCGTTTGTAAATAGGACCCATGGGCTAGAGTGGTTCACTAAGGAATTTCCAAAACCTTCTTTCGATCACCGAGGGGAACATTTCAACATCTGGAAAACTTGCTTGACTCCTAACCTCCTCTCATTTAGAATCTCGACAGGGAAAGGAAAAGACCTCTTCGGGGTGAGTGGCTATCAGCCAAATTCGGTAGCTAGGCAATTTGGCCTTTGCCAACTTCGACCCAGCTTTCTCTTTCTCAGCAAAAAGGACTTGCGCCATCCCAATACCAAAAAAGCTTGGCGCAAACGCCTTTCCAGATTCGACCAAGCTACCCCCAGTTTCGAACTCATAGCTTTCAACACATTGTTCTTATGCACCAGAGAATTTTTTACTTGGTGGAGAAATTATTATAAATTAAAAAGTGCTCATGTTGATGAAAGCTCTTTACTTGATCAGCTGATATCTGTTTTTCCTTCTGTGCAGAACAAAAAGGTAATGACCAAAGGTATGCATATTCGAGAAATTCAAGCATTTCAAAAATATTTTGAAACTGTGTATGATCCAAGGCATCTTAGTTGGACCGTTGCTCAAGCAGCGAGAACTTTAAAGGAGAAAATTAATGAAAAACTTCACCTGGTGAAGGTTCCTCCTTACGTAAAAGATAAATACACTTTTACTTTGCATTTTAAAACATGATTCCCGGCTTTGCCAACTAGCCAACTTGCTTCGGCCTTTCGATTAGCTTACACTCATTGGTTTTTTTGTGGTTCGAGATTAGCTTTCAAAAACCTTTTTGCTAATAAACCTGATAGAGTAACTACGACTAAGAATAACATACATAGTTTCGGAGGTCATTTGCACCTTGATATTCGACACGTTCGAATCACGTCAGAAATTGGAACAGGTGACACTCTTCGACTTAGAGACAAAGTACAACTTTAGCTATGTCTTTTTACTCAAAAACAACTTATTGTGCTTTGCAGCCTTACCTCTTACTACTGGACCACCTTCATACGATGAACCCGAAAAGGAGGTTGTCGCGTCGAATTTCGGATGTCAAGCTATAGGGAAGCTTTGAATCACTAATTCTAAATTACGACAGAACTTTTAATTTTTCGGGGAAAAAGGAAAAAAGTTCTAAATTACCTTGAGAAAAGATTTTAGGTTCGAAAGTCGATTATGCGAGGGGAAGGTATTAGCACCCCTCACATCCGTTGTACTCAACGGGAACCTCTTAGTCGGCTTAGGCTTAAAATGCTTCGATGTTTTACTTGCGTGTTTAAACATATATAAAAGAAAATATAGAAACAATATGCGAAATGAAGAAAGAGATAAAAACAAACGAAAGGAAAAAAAAAGGTTTTTATTAATGGGCTTGACAAGATGTCGATCTTGCTCCTACGTATCTCCCGGTAGTCGGAGAATTCAAAGCGTACGTAGTTCTTTGGTAGAAAAAGTTTGTATGTTGGTTCATTTTAGTTAAAAAAAGATTTGATCGCGTCCGAGCGAAAAAAGTTTAAAAAAGAAAAAGTAATGAAAGTGAATGTCAACTGTTCGGGTTGCTGCCGAACTGGCCATTGACGACAATGCATAAAAGTAAATGATTTGATGAAAAAGTTTTCCACCTCGGACTTGAACAAAGGTTTTAAAAACGTACGAAGACGTACAAAGTTTTAAAATGGTGAAAGATGGACGCTAGGCGATAAACTCGTGCAAGGCGTGAATGTTTTGAAAAAATAAATAAAAGACAAACGCACTGAGGCGAAAAAATTTGCGCAAGGCGTGAATGGTTGAAAATAAACGCGCAAAGGCGCGAGAGGTTCGGATTGACCACGAGGGCCAAGAAAAGGGTAAAAATGGCCACAAGGGGGCCAAGGGAAGGTTGAGCGTGCTAGACGCGTCAAGGGTGGAATGACGGTTGCCCGAGCGACGAGACATACGTCACGCATTCGTGCAACCGAGGTTTGGGGAGACATACGTCAAGCCATTCCCGTTTCATTCAAGTTTGGTTTTGTTACTCGGAGAAATCTGAAAGGGAACCAAAGCTTTAAAGGAAAGTTGTAAAAGAAAAGAAAACACGAACAAATTTGTTGTTCGATTTTATTAAAAATCATGAACATTACTTGTTGCTTAAGTTATTGAAACTCAAGAACGAGTTTAGTTCAAGTTTGAATGACAAACACAATCATAGGACATGCACAAAATTGGAAAGTCCATAAGTTCGGCTCACTTCGAGCTTGGTTTTAAAAGAATGAGCAAGCCCGGCTTAAGTTTGCGTTTTGATTGAAAATCATGAACAACATGGTTGTTCAAGTTTGTTTTGAAATAGACGAACTTAGCTTGTTGCTCAAACTTGGTTTTTGAAAATATTAAAGAACATAACTTGTTTCACAAGTTACTCAAAGTTTGTCGCACGAACTTGGGAAATTTTCAAAGTTGTGCGTGATTATGAATTGAGTTTGGACCAAAAATGGTTTTCACCCTCTTTAGGTTCTGAATCAAGGGCTGGAACCCCAAAAATTTGACATTTAAATGCCTGATTCATGTTCTGAGTTTCACATACTTCGCAGAGCAACCAGAACTTGGCTCTGCGAAGTCAGGTTCTGGTGTGTTCGCAGTGCGAGCAATACTTTGCTCTACGAAGTATGCGAATTTTTTAACTCAGAAGCTGTTTCTGAACAAAAGTTCAGAAACTGCTTCTAAGCAAGTTTCAGAACCTAAAGGAGGTTAAAAAACTTTGCAAAATTGAAGAAAAAGGAGGGTAAAAACTTAGTTTCAAAGCTTGGCCCCTTTGAGGTCCCTTTTGAGTTTCAAAAAGGGTTTTTGTGCACAAAGAAAAATTGAACAAAACAAATGATGCAAGCAGCAAACACAATGCAAAATAAAGGTTAAAGGAGACTTACAGAACTCCTAGCAATGCTTCAGCAATAGTTTGGAAGTGGCTTGCTTGCTTGATTGATGGTTTAAGAACAAGGTTCTAGTTGATTTTGGCTTTTGTGTATGAACTGATTTTGATGCTGCAATGTGGGAGATTTGGTGTAAATTTCGTGTGTGTAAGGCTGCTCTTTTGGTCTATTGATTGTGTTTAATCCTTGGGCCTTGGCATTCCTTTTATAGGCCAAAATGCAAATCTTTGTAATGATGAACAATGATGAACAATATCCTAAAACACTAGCTGATTTGGGCTAAATTCAGGCTAGAACACTTTGCATTTAATGCTAATGGATAGAACTTGCTTTGCCTTGTGCCAAGGGGAAAGGTCTTGACTGATCTCAGCCACAAATGCCATTGATTCTAGAAGGTAATGATGAGAAAAAACTGTAAAACAGGGCAGCTGCAAAAGGGGTGATTCTTGGGATCAATCCTTGCAATCTTGGAAGGTCAAACACTGAAAACGTGTACTGCCATGTACAGGGAGATTGGGGGAAGCAAAATGAGCATGTGGGCTTATGTGTGGGAGGAGAAATTCAGCCCAAAACAGGGCACACCAAACAGCTTTTTGGGCAAGAAAACCACTTGTGCTTGGCTGGTTTTGGCAGGGATAAAGGGAAGGAAAGGGATCAAGCAGCTGGCTGGCAAGCTTAGGTTGGATGATGGGTCAATTTGGAGGGACAAGAGCTGACCAAGGGCAGCCAATTTGTTTGATCACATGATAGGTTGGAAGAAAATCCTTCTTTCCTTTTACCTTTAATGTCACACATTAAATCCTGCCTTGCTGCACCAAATCAGTCACAAAATAGCAAGAATAATAGTAATAATACTAAGAATAACAATTGTAGTTGAAAGCAAAAAGGATAAACCAATATAAAAAATTCTGCAGAAAATTTCGCAGAGGTCGCAGTGCGAAGGTGATTTCGCACTGCGAACTCCCCTTTTTTTGATTTTTTGTATTTAAAATAAAAAAGGTGGGAAATGAATAATAATAAATAATAATAAGGATAATAATGAAAATAATGATAATGAAAATGGTACTAATAAAAATGACAATGCAAATAAAAATAATAGTAATGACAATGGAAATGATGACAATAATAAAAAATGATGAAAACTTAATAATATTAATTAAACTAATAAAACCCTAATAGTAGTAAAAGATAATATGATATTATTAAAGAAAAATAGAATAACATTAATACTAATAATATTAAGGATAATGGAAATGCTAACAATGATAATGATAAAATGCAAATAAAAATACTATAACATGAATGAAATAGTAAAAGGTAAAAATAAGTAATGAGATAATAAAAGTTAAAACACATAAAAATATAAGTCAAAAAATGGGGTATGACAGATGCCCCTATTTAAGTTTCTTCGTCCCGGAGATTGAAAGAGAAATTTGAAATGGACGGGTTGAAGAGACTTAAATATAGAGTACGCCATTTTTTGACTAAATATTTTTCTGAGTTATAAATGCTATGTATGCATGTATGAAAATGTTATGAATGCTTGTAATGTAAACATGGATGCGAAGACGATAAAAAAAGAAGACCACACCGGGGACAAGTGTCAGCTGTTCGGGTTGTCGCCGAACTGCTACTGACAACAAAGAATGAAAAGGTAAATGCCAGCTGTTCGGGTTGTTGCCGAACTGGCCACTGACGACAAAAGAATGAAAAGAATGTCAACTGTTCGGATGTTGCCGAACTTGCCATTGACGACAGGAAAATAAAATGTCAACTGTTCGGATGTTGCCGAACTTGCCATTGACGACAGGAAAATAAAATGTCAACTGTTCGGATGTTGCCGAACTTGCCATTGACGACAGGAAAATAAAATGTCAACTGTTCGGATGTTGCCGAACTTGCCATTGACGACAGGAAAATAAAATGTCAACTGTTCGGATGTTGCCGAACTTGCCATTGACGACACTGGGGATGCGGCTGACAAGCCGTTCCTTACAGAATTGCCCCTTCAATCAGGGAGAAAGAATGCACAAGCTGTTCATTGAAGAACTTGCCACTTGGCACAACACTGGGGAGTACGCACAAGCTGTTCATTAAAGAACTGCCACTCGGCGTAAAGACTTGACAAAAAGACGCGCAAGCTGTTCACTTGAACTGCCACTTAGCGGAAAAGGGTGACATCTCTGAAACAGACAGACTGGGGATGACACTTGGGGAAAAAGAATTCACGAATTGCTCGTGATTGTTTGGTGAGACTCATGATGGTTAAAACAACCATGTATGATATATAGTATGTTTAATGCATATGTATGAATGCATGAATGCAAGACTGTCACTGGGGACGTCGTGTGAGAGATGGACTTGTACTGGGGATACCCAACATGTTTGTTAAGGATTTGCCCCTTGATACAATGAAAAACTTGCACAAGCTATTCATTAAAGAACTATCACTTGGCGAAAATGAGGATGACATCCCTAGACCAGATAGACTGGGGATGACATTCGACTATTTGTTGTGGGAAATGCATGATATGAATATGAGATGCATGCTAATGAATGATTATGATATGATGCATGAATTATGCTGACCTGGGGAATGACAGACGTCACGTGGGACGCTGGGGATTAGAATTTGAATGCCGAGCAAAGTCGGGCTTGGTAAGATGAGACTCCACTGGGGGGTATGCCAATAAGATTGGGCTTCGCTTGTGAATTCACTGGGGATATAAGGATCATTTTGGAAGCATGATCGATATCCAGCCTTCGATGCCAATGGTAATTGGGCTTTGAGAGTAGGACAAATATTAACTTCCTGGGGAGTTTGTTAATCCACTGGGGATTGTGCTAATCCGCTGGGGAGAAGAGCTGGCGATTCCGCTGGGAATGCTTACGCTTTGGTTGGCAAGTCCTTGCCTGAATTGTCCTTTCGGGCTCTTAACTCACTGGGGAATTTCCGATTGATTCACCGAGGATTCTGTTGGGGAAATCCTTTTTGCGATTTGACCAATGCTCGGCCTGCGAAGCTTTATCTGCTTTAAGGACAGACATCGATGTACACTCCGAATATTCACGAGTTCGAAAAGGAATGTGTTCGTTATTGGATAAAAATAAAAGACTCATGAAATAAATTTTGAAAAAAAGTTTTTTTTTTTGTTTCGAAATACTATCATCAAGAATAAAAATGAATGAAAGGAATTTGATAAAAGGTAAAGAATGTTGGGAAGTGAAATTTATTAAAGGGCTGGTAGCCTGCCAAAGGCGTGGCTCCACGAATCTTACAAAGTCTAAAGAAAGGTAAATATAAAAGGGAAGGGTACATTTGAACGCGATGGCCACTAGTATCCCTAATAACTTTGAATTCCTTGTTTGGATGCTTCCAATTCGGAGTCTTCAGACAATTGATGTACCCCTAACGAATTACGACTAATCCGATGTAGTTACTTTGTCTTTTGATCCTTAATTTTTGCACAGGTCGTCCTTTCAGTTGCTCGACCTATCAGGATGATTATTTTCTGTTTTTGTCTCTAATTTTTGCCTGGACCGCCTTTTCAGGTTTTCAGTCCACCGAGACGCTCTTTTTTTGCTTAAGCCGCCCTTTCAGGTTTTCGACTTACCGAGCTATTCTTTTGCTTTTAGACAAAGTATTTCTTGACTACATCGGAGTTCACAGGACGCGGAAAATCCTCGCCGTCCATCGTTGTGAGAATCAAGGCTCCTCCGGAGAAAACTCTCTTGACCACATACGGGCCTTCGTAGTAAGGCGTCCATTTGCCCCTAGAGTCGGGTTGAAAGGATAGGATCCTCTTGAGCACGAGGTCTCCTTCTTGGATTTCCCGAGGACGAACTTTCTTGTCAAAAGCCTGTTTCATCCTTTGTTGGTACAGTTGTCCATGACATAAGGCTGTCATGCGTTTCTCCTCGATTAAATTCAACTGATCGTATCTGTTTTGACACCATTCAGCCTCTGACAATTTAGCTTCCATCAAGATTCTCAAGGACGGGATTTCGACTTCTACGGGGAGCACTGCTTCCATGCCGTATACTAAAGAGAAAGGGGTTGCCCCTGTCGACGTACGTACTGAAGTACGGTACCCGTGCAAGGCATAGGGTAGCATCTCATGCCAATCCTTGTATGAGACTACCATCTTTTGCACTATTTTCTTGATGTTTTTGTTTGCAGCTTCAACCGCACCATTCATCTGGGGTCTATAAGGAGAAGATTTATGATGCTCGATCTTGAACTCTTTGCATAGCTCCTTCATCATTTTGTTATTCAGGTTGGTCCCATTGTCCGTGATGATCTTGCTAGGAATACCATATCGACAGATGATATGATTCTTAATAAATCGGACCACCACTTGTTTGGTGACGTTAGCATATGATGCAGCTTCAACCCATTTGGTGAAGTAGTCGATTGCTACTAAGATGAAGCGATGTCCATTTGAAGCTTTGGGTTCGATCCTACCAATCATGTCGATGCCCCACATGGAGAAAGGCCATGGTGATGAGAGGACATTCAGAGCCGTCGGTGGCATGTGGATCTTGTCCGCGTAGATTTGACATTTGTGGCATTTCTTGGCATGCTTGTAGCAATCGCTTTCCAAGGTCATCCAGTAATATCCGGCTCTTAAGATCTTCCTAGCCATTGTGTGCCCACTGGAATGGGTTCCGAAGGAGCCTTCATGTATTTCGTGCATTATGAGGTCCGCTTCTTGCTTATCAACACATCTGAGCAGCACCATATCAAAATTCCTCTTGTATAAAACTTCTCCATTTAGAAAGAAGTTGCCGGCTAATCTTCGCAGAGTTTTCTTATCCTTGTTGGATGCTCCATGCGGGTACTCTTGCTTTTGGAGGAAACATTTGATGTCATGGAACCATGGTTTGTCATCTACGACTGCTTCGGCCGCAAATACATGTGCAGGCCTTTCTAGGTGTTGAACCTTGATTGTTGGAATTTCGCTCCGGCGACTGACCTCATACATAGAAGACAAGGTTGCTAGAGCATCCGCCATTTGATATGTGATGCAGCTTGACTTTGTTGAAAAAGGTTAGCAAGCGTCTTGCGTAATCTTTGTAAGGGATCAAGCCGGTGTGGCGAGTTTCCCAATCTCCATTGATTTGATTAATCACAAGAGCTGAGTCTCCGTAAATGTCGAGGTTCTTGATCCTTAGATCGATGGCTTCCTCAATTCCTAAGATACAAGCCTCATACTCTGCCATATTGTTTGTACAGTCGAATGATAGTCTTGCAGCAAAAGGGAGATGCTTGCCCTCAGGGGTGACAATGACTGCTCCAATTCCGTTGCCATAGACATTTACTGCTCCATCAAAGATTAACTTCCATTTAGATTCGGGATCTGGACCTTCGCCGGGTAGTGGTTCGTCACAATCCTTCATCTTTAGATACATGATTTCTTCATCGGGGAAGTCAAACTTGATTGGTTGATAATCCTCAATTGGTTGATGCGCCAAATGGTCGGCGAGAATGCTGGCCTTGATGGCTTTCTGAGTGTGGTATTCGATGTCGTATTCTGACAACAACATCTGCCAACGGGCGATCCTTCCGGTTAAGGCGGGTTTTTCGAAGATGTACTTGATTGGATCCATCTTGGATATCAACCAAGTAGTATGATTAAGCATGTAGTGGCGAAGACGCCTAGCAGCCCAGGCTAATGCACAACAAGTCTTTTCGAGTAGAGAGTACCGGGACTCACAGTCTGTAAACTTCTTGCTTAGGTAGTAGGCGGCGTGCTCTTTTCTACCGGTCTCATCTTGTTGTCCGAGCACACAATCCATGGAGTCCTCCAATACGGTTAAGTACATGATCAACGATCTTCCTTCGACTGGAGGAATGAGTATTGGAGGTTTTAGCAGGTACTCCTTGATGCTGTCAAAAGTTTTTTGGCAATTTTCTGTCCATACCACTTCTTGATTTTTGCGGAGCAGCTTGAAGATAGGTCCACAAGTGGCTGTCATATGGGATATGAATCTAGAGATGTAATTTAAACGTCCTAGAAATCCCCTTACTTGCTTCTCAGTTTGAGGAGCAGGCATTTCTCTGATAGCTTTGACCTTATCGGGATCTACCTCGATACCCTTTTGACTGACAATGAAACCTAGGAGTTTTCCTGATCTCACGCCGAATGTACATTTGTTGGGGTTCAAGCGAAGCCGATATTTTCTTAGGCG
Source organism: Medicago ruthenica (assembly GCA_018208015.1). Classification (NCBI taxonomy): domain Eukaryota; kingdom Viridiplantae; phylum Streptophyta; class Magnoliopsida; order Fabales; family Fabaceae; genus Medicago; species Medicago ruthenica. The sequence continues at coordinate 68,455,448 of CM031377.1, forward strand.
TTGAAACATCTTTGACAAATACTCGACATGCTCTTCTTCCGTTCCTGATTTGACAATCATGTCGTCGACATACACTTCGATTTCTTTGTGTATCATGTCGTGGAAGAGAGTAGTCATGCCCCTTTGGTAGGTAGCACCCGCATTTGTTAGGCCAAAAGGCATCACTTGATAGCAGAAAGTGCCCCAAGGTGTAATGAAAGACGCCTTTTCTCTATCCTCAACAGCCATTTTAATCTGATTATACCCCGAGAAGCCGTCCATGAAGGAGAAAACCTTGGATTTGGCAGTATTATCGACCAATATGTCAATGTGAGGTAAAGGGAAATCGTCCTTCGGACTAGCCTTGTTTAAATCTCGATAGTCGACACACATCCTGACTTTACCATCCTTCTTGGGAACTGGCACTATGTTGGCTAACCATTGAGGATATTCCGAGGTGACAAGAAATCCAGCATTAATTTGCTTTTGCACTTCCTCTTTGATCTTAAGAGCCATGTCAGGGCGAGTTCTTCTCAACTTCTGCTTGACTGGCGAACATTCCGGTTTTAGAGGTAAATGGTGCTCCACAATCTCAGGATCCAATCCTGGCATATCTTGATATGACCATGCAAAGATATCCACATACTCTTCAAGAAGCTTGACTATTTTCTCTTTGACGGGCGCATCCAATAACGCTCCAATCTTAACTTCTTTCTTTTCTTCTTCGGAACCCAAGTTGATGACCTCTATCGTTTCCTCGTGAGGCTGAATAGTCTTCCTCTCTTGCTCTAGTAGGCGCTTGATCTCATCCGGGATCTCTTCATCCTCTTCCTCTTCCGCTTCGTAAACAGGGAATTCAAAGTTGGGAGGGAGCCTAGGGCTAAGGTGTTCGACATGTTTATAGGTGCTTAGTCTGCATGTGATGAATGATTGATTTTAGTAAAAGATGAAAAATGCAGACTCTTTGAAAAATAGAAAAAAGAGAAAATGTTTTTTTGTTTTTGTATTGAAAAATAAAAATAAAGGGAAGAGACAACGTATAAATACGTGGAAGTTGTAATAGAAACAAACGATTTTTATTAATTGACGATAGTATATTAAACAGGCCCTACATGAGTCTCCTTTTGCTTCGGGCGAGGCGAAGGGGTTTTTTTTTTTTTTTGAAAAAAGATAAAATAAACAAACACATTACTTTGAAGACTGGATAACAGAGGGAACATCGACAACAACCCAATTGCGACAAGCTCCTCCGGGCGTTACATGGACATGCGCTGTTTCTTCCGGCCCATCTTCAGTGATGGCGTTGGTTTCCTTTGTGGAGTGAATGAAGCTAGCGCTACGAAAGATGTTCTCGAGCGGTTCAACGTTAGAACTTGGTTCGGTAACTCTCGTAGTTGGAGTGAAACCTAACCCTTCTCTATGCTTACGCTCCGGCAGACTTATTGTCTTTCCCCAATCCGGGAGTAAGTCACCTTGCACTGCCCTTTGTGCGCTCTTGAAAGAAGACATGGACGCTTCATTCTTTGTGGCACTCTCATCCTCTAAGGAAAGACCTTGGAATGATGTCCCGTCAACGATATCAGCACCGATGAACGAGAAAGCCGACAGATGACTGATTAACAGAGCTTCCTCTCCTCCCACAGTAACTAGCTTCCCATTCTTCACAAATTTCAGTTTTTGATGCAGTGTGGATGTTACTGCTCCGGCCTCGTGGATCCATGGTCGCCCTAACAAACAACTATACGCTGCTTGTATATCCATTATTTGGAAAGTTATTTGGAAGACAGATGGTCCGATGGTAATAGGTAAATCCACCTCCCCGATCACTGATTTCTTCGAGCCATCAAAGGCTTTAACAACTACCCCACTTTGTCTCATGGGGGTCCCCTGGTAGGAAAGCTGGTCGAGGGTTGTTTTGGCCATTACGTTCAATGAAGAGCCGGTGTCTACAAGTACATTTGATAAAGCATCCGACTTGCAGTTTACCGATATATGTAATGCCAAATTATGGTGTCTTCCTTGCTCCCGGAGTTCCTCATCACTAAAGCTTAAGCTATTGCAAACAGTAATGTTTCCGACAATGCCTCCGAATTGACCGAGGGTTATGTCGTGCTCCACAAAGGCTTGGTCCAAGACCCTCATCAATGATTCTCTATGTGCGTCGGAGTTCAACAATAAGGATAGCATATAGATCTTGGAAGGCGTTTGCAACAACTGATCCACGACCTTGTATTCGCTCTTCTTGATTAGCTTCAATACTTCATCGAGATCTGAATCGGCATTTGCCCCACTGGATTGACCCATTTCTTTGCTCGTGCAAGGGTCTTGGGTTGGCTTCGGTTTAAATACCGGGGTACTGACCTTCTCTTGGACTATTGTGGGAAGAACACGTCCGCTCCTTAGCATTTTACTGTTGTCCGTGATATTATCGACAGGAGCTAAGGGGGGAATAGGCGTCTCTTGGCCGTTGTTTATCATGGTTGCAAGGTACTTATAAGGAACCGCTTTGTTGGAAGTGTATGGGGCAGGCCCTGGTAAACATATCACAAGTGGAGTAGTGGCAGGCTCTTGGCTGCTGAAGGCTATCTCCAAGTGTTCCGGGATATCAAACTCCGGAATTATGACACATACACTTTCGTCCTTTTTGGTGACAACGAGCTCCTTCTTGTCCATTAGTCCTTGTATGTCATTTTGGATTTGCATACATCCTTGAGGACTTACTGAACACTTTTCACAATTAGCATGATTGTGCTCGAACATAGCTGCTTTACACATTTTGATGTGTAGTGGAACCAAAGGCGTTCTGATCTCTTGGATTTTCAAAATAGGACTGGTTCCTTGGTGTTCTTGCACCATGTTGATTGAGGAACCATGGTTCGGCAGCGGGTTAGTTTGGACATTTGGGTTTGAGTCTTTGAAGGTCAATACTTTGGTACGGACTAGCTTCTGGACCTCATTCTTTAAAGCAAGGCAACGTTCGACGTCATGGCCTGGTGCCCCTTGATGGTATGCGCATGTAAGGTCATATCGATACCATGGAGGTAATACACTTGGTACGGGAGGTGGTGCTCTTGTTTGTACGAGATTTCTCGCAAGTAAAGCTGGGAGCAAGTCCGCGTACTTCATGGGTATCGGATCGAATGCCGCTCTTGGGCGATTCTGATGGTTGAAAGGCTGTTGAGGTGCTTGAGGTCGGAATTGCTGCTGACCTTGTGGGCGGGGCTGTTGGTATGATTGTTGTGGATTTTGCAGATGTTGTTGTTGATAGGACTGTTGATATTGAGGGAGAGATCTTTGCGGGACTTGAACTTGGTAATTTGGAGGTGCAGAGATGGAAGGTGAGATAGCAGAGACATGCGGATATGCCGAGTACCCTTGATGAGGTCCTCCGTGGCCAATCATGCCGATATCTTGCTCTTTCTTCCTTGGGTAGCTACCCCCGAATCTCTTTGTGCTACTAGACGGAGCACTTTCCTTTACTAAGCGTCCCTCTCGGATCGCATCTTCTAAACGTACGCCCATGCTTACCATCTCGGTGAAATCACTTGGCGCACTGGCAACCATTCGTTCATAGTAAAAGGAACCAAGGGTATTTAAAAAGATCTTGGTCATTTCCTTTTCTTCTAGAGACGGGCTAATCTGAGCTGCTATCTCTCTCCACCTTTGTGCGTACTCCTTAAAGGTCTCTTTGTCCTTTTGGGCCATGGCCTGGAGTTGGTCCCGGTCCGGGGCCATGTCCAAATTGTACTTGTACTGGCGGACAAACGCCTCTCCCAAGTCATTAAAGGTTTGGATTTTGGTACTATCTAAACCCATGTACCACTTTAAAGCGGCACCGGTTAAGCTATCTTGGAAATAATGGATGAGCAGCTGATGGTTGTCGGTTTGTGTCGACATCTTCCTTGCGTACATTACCAAGTGACTTTGCAGGCAAGTGTTCCCTTTGTACTTTTCAAAATCCGGGACCTTGAATTTAGGAGGGATCTTGACATTGGGTACAAGGCAGAGATCGTGGGCGTCCTTCCCGAATAAATCCTTCCCTCGGAGGGCTTTAATCTCCTTTTGCATCTCATCGAATTTTTCAAGGAAATCGGCCATCCTATCCTGGGCGCCTAAACTTTCGGCATGAAAGATAGGCCCGTAATCACTTTGAGTGGTATGAACCACTGGTGTAGTGAAGGCCGCAGCAGCCTGGGTAAAGGTAACCTCGGGTTGAGTGACCGGGGTTTCTTGAAGAGTAGTGGGAATAGGGACGGACTCTTCACCAAAATCAAACGGCATACCCCATGTGCAACCGGGGGGTTTAGTGTAGCGCTGAGTTCCATCATGTAGGGTCGGAGTTGAAGTGGAAGCTAGTGCTGGAGCTTGAGAGCTAGAGGGAGGAGGAGGTGCCGGGATTTGTGCGGCTGCTAGTAGTTTCACTAACTCCGTTAGTTTTTCCATTTCCGTTCTCATAGATGTTACTTCTTCACGAAGATCTTGATTCTCTTGTTCTAGGTTCTCCATTTTCCTCTTTAGGGTCGCTCGGGTATTGTAGGAGTGGGTTGCCTCGGGACGATGAGCCACTTTTCCTTACGAGGAGACACGTAGTGTTGCGGAGAGAATGCGAACACTGAAGACTCAATTTGGATTATAAGAAATCCTGAGGATAGGAAAAAGGAAATGAGTTTGGACTCGAGGATGACCGTATGAATGATAATGAATGTTGTATGCATGAAAATTTTTTGATTGTTTTGCTTTATAAGGAAATTAAAAAGTGAGCAATTAATATTAGCAATTAGAAACCGGAAAATTAACATTGTTAAAAACAAATATTTGATTGAATAACATTGAGATTACAAAGTGTAACTAATGCTAATACAAATCAAATAGCCGCTCGCCTTTCGGCCTTGCCTATCTCCTTCCTATAGAAATATAATGTGTCCTTGCAAAACTTCATAAATTCCTGGATTTCCGTAGGGATGACAAAGTACGGCACGACCATCTCGGCCTTTGCTAGTTTCTTCGGAAGCTCGGCGATGACTAAGTTTGAGAATGCGACTAATCTTGTGAAGTCCTCACTTAGTCGGGTGGCATCTTGCCATACAAACTCAATCACTTCCTTGCGTTGGGCTAGCTGGATATTTGCACTTCTAATCTCATCAAGGAGTCGTGCAATGTGGTTTCCATGCTCTCTTGAAATCTTATCGAAGTATTCTTCGAATTTCTTGATGTCCGCTTCGAGGCGATTGCAATGTAGCTTCCCTTGATGAGAAAGGCTCTCATGTCTTTGCCGTTGGACGCGTTCGGCTTGAAGCTGCTCTTTGTAGTCTTTGACCACTTCTTGGAGCTGTTGATTTTTCTCTTGAAACTTCAACCTCCATTTCCGTTGAGCTTCGCTAGCTCGCCGAACTTCTTGAGCTCTTGGTTGGAATGCAAGATTCTTTCCAACTCTTCGTCCTTGGCCACAAGGTTGGCATCCGCACTAACCAAGCCGTCTCCTATCCAATTTCTCTTCCCTTCGGAGATCTTTAGCCGTTTTTGGCACACTAGGAGAGAGTTTGTTACTTCATCGCGATCTCTCTTCGTCCTAGTGATCTCTCCCAAAGCTTGGAGGTGTTTTAATTCTAAGTCTCCGTTTTTGTTTTGGAGCTCTCGAATCTTAGCTTTGAGTTCCTCCGCTTCTTGGTTGGGAATGATTGTGATAGGTTTAGGTGTAGGAGGTTTTGGAGGGCATATGACCACAAAGGGTAATTTGATTGCTTTGACCCTCTCCTTCACCCATTGAGTATAAAGGGGTTTGGCGACACAATTCCTCTTGCCGACCCTTCCTTTGTGCACTTGGCTCCACGCCCCTCGGATTCTCTCTAGCAACGCCGGGTCTTGATCGCCTTCCCTTAAAAAGAAAGCTTCCAACAAAAGGTCATTAGGTTTGTTTTCCATTGAAAAACCTAGTTGTCGGAGAGAGAGGACCGGATTGTAGTTAATACATCCCTTAGTACCAATGAGGGGTACATTAGGGAAGTCCCCGCAACTGAGGATAATTTCCGGGTCCTCTAAATTTGGAGAAAACCAATGGATGTCCTTCGCGACGAGGGTTGTCATCCGTTGTGACCATTTGAGCTTGGCCCGGTTTTCCACAAAGTCTCGGTTTCTTGGCATGTGGGACATCATCCAAATTTGCACCAAAGGAGTGCAACAAGAAATCCTGCGTCCCCTTGCTTGTTCATGCCTAGAGTAGAGGGAGTGATAAAAATCCGCCAAAATTGTGGGAACCGGATTTTTAATCATGAATACCTCTAAAGCCGGAAAGTCTACGAAATCATCCATGTTGGGGAATAAAACAATCCCGTAGACTAAAAGGGCTAAGATGGCGTTGAATGCCATTCCCTCTTTGTTGGCTAGTAAATCCCGAGCTTTGGCTTCCAAAAACCTTCTTGTGAATCCCCTAGCATTTCCTCTAATTTCCAAGTTAGATGCTACTTCTTGGACATCAAGGTATAAGGATTCGGCGATGGTCTCTAATGTGGGGTCTTTCCCGGGACCGAGATATAGTTCACGACCTTTCATGCTACAACCCAAGATCTTCTCGAATTCTTCCAATGTTGGAGCTAGTTGGAAATCTTGAAATGTAAAGCACTGGAGTGGTGGGTCGAAGAATTGTGCCAAAGTGGTTAAGGCCGTTGAATCTATCCTCACGGGTAGGAGATCAAGTATTAACCCATAGCATGCTTCAAAAATACTCTTGTTGACCGGGGGGGAGCTTCTTACTTAAGGCTAACAAACTTTCCACCCTAGGAGCTTTAATCTTGAAAGCGAGCGTACTTTTATTTCCGGAATCCATATTTCTTTTTGCTAATATTTGATTGTTCTTTTAAATTCCTATAAAGCAAAGTGATATGCGAAAATTATTTTTCATGAATGTAAATGTATGATATGCATGGGTGTGATATGTATGTTCAAAATTTCCCCCATCCTCACGTGTAGGCTCTAATAGGTAAGATTCCTAAGAAGAGGTCCCTAGAGTCATCAATCTCATATGGAATTAGGGTTGTCTATGGACATACGTCGACATGACTTCAATTAATTCCATATGAAAATCTCGTCTAGGCGGGGTTGGGCATCCTACCTCACGGACATACGTCAACGCGGGCTTCCGCACACAACCTCCTTCTAACTTAGTTTTCTCTCGAGCTCGGGTAGAGAGCCTCACACGTCCGGCATTAACCCGAACAATGTGGAGTAACCTCGCTCAAGTAACCCCCACAATTGATATATATATGAATATGAAGCATAATGATATATATATATATATAAATGTAGAGCAAAAGAATAAACAAACAAATGACAAAAACATAAACACGCAAGTAAAATGAAACAAATTAGCCTAAAAGCCGACTAAGATAGGCTTGACTCGTTTATGCACAAACAAAGTGTTTTATGCATGTCCCCAGTGAAGTCGCCATTTCTGTCGCGTCGAATTTCGGATGTCAAGCTATTGGGAAGCTTTGAATCACTAATTCTAAATTACGACTGAACTTTTAATTTTTCGGGGAAAAAGGAAAAAAGTTCTAAATTACCTTGAGAAAAGATTTTAGGTTCGAAAGTCGATTATGCGAGGGGAAGGTATTAGCACCCCTCACATCCGTTGTACTCAACGGGAACCTCTTAGTCGGCTTAGGCTTAAAATGCTTCGATGTTTTACTTGCGTGTTTAAACATATATAAAAGAAAATATAGAAACAATATGCGAAATGAAGAAAGAGATAAAAACAAACGAAAGGAAAAAAATGGTTTTTATTAATGGGCTTGACAAGATGTCGATCTTGCTCCTACGTATCTCCCGGTAGTCGGAGAATTCAAAGCGTACGTAGTTCTTTGGTAGAAAAAGTTTGTATGTTGGTTCGTTTTAGTTAAAAAAAGATTTGATCGCGTCCGAGCGAAAAAAGTTTAAAAAAGAAAAAGTAATGAAAGTGAATGTCAACTGTTCGGGTTGCTGCCGAACTGGCCATTGACGACAATGCATAAAAGTAAATGATTTGATGAAAAAGTTTTCCACTCGGACTTGAACAAAGGTTTTAAAAACGTACGAAGACGTACAAAGTTTTAAAATGGTGAAAGATGGACGCTAGGCGATAAACTCGCGCAAGGCGTGAATGTTTTGAAAAAATAAATAAAAGATAAACGCACTGAGGCGAAAAAATTTGCGCAAGGCGTGAATGGTTGAAAATAAACGCGCAAAGGCGCGAGAGGTTCGGATTGACCACGAGGGCCAAGAAAAAGGTAAAAATGGCCACAAGGGGGCCAAGGGAAGGTTGAGCGTGCTAGACGCGTCAAGGGTGGAATGACGGTTGCCCGAGCGACGAGACATACGTCACGCATTCGTGCAACCGAGGTTTGGGGAGACATACGTCAAGCCATTCCCGTTTCATTCAAGTTTGGTTTTGTTACTCGGAGAAATCTCAAAGGGAACCAAAGCTTTAAAAGGAAAGTTGTAAAAGAGAAGAAAACACGAACAAATTTGTTGTTCGATTTTATTAAAAATCATGAACATTACTTGTTGCTTAAGTTATTGAAACTCAAGAACGAGTTTAGTTCAAGTTTGAATGACAAACACAATCATAGGACATGCACAAAATTGGAAAGTCCATAAGTTCGGCTCACTTCGAGCTTGGTTTTAAAAGAATGAGCAAGCCCGGCTTAAGTTTGCGTTTTGATTGAAAATCATGAACAACATGGTTGTTCAAGTTTGTTTTGAAATAGACGAACTTTGCTTGTTGCTCAAACTTGGTTTTTGAAAATATTAAAGAACATAACTTGTTTCACAAGTTACTCAAAGTTTGTCGCACGAACTTGGGAAATTTTCAAAGTTGTGCATGATTATGAATTGGGTTTGGACCAAAAATGGTTTTAACCCTCTTTAGGTTCTGAATCAAGGGCTGGAACCCCAAAAATTTGACATTTAAATGCCTGATTCATGTTCTGAGTTTCACATACTTCGCAGAGCAACCAGAACTTGGCTCTGCGAAGTCAGGTTCTGGTGTGTTCGCAGTGCGAGCAATACTTTGCTCTGCGAAGTATGCGAATTTTTTAACTCAGAAGCTGTTTCTGAACAAAAGTTCAGAAACTGCTTCTAAGCAAGTTTCAGAACCTAAAGGAGGTTAAAAAACTTTGCAAAATTGAAGAAAAAGGAGGGTAAAAACTTAGTTTCAAAGCTTGGCCCCTTTGAGGTCCCTTTTGAGTTTCAAAAAGGGTTTTTGTGCACAAAGCAAAATTGAACAAAACAAATGATGCAAGCAGCAAACACAATGCAAAATAAAGATTAAAGGAGACTGTCATACCCCATTTTTTGACTTATATTTTGTGTGTTTTATCTTTTATTATTTTCATTTACTTATTATTACTTTGTATTATTTCATTCTTGTTATAGTATTTTTGTTTGCATTTTATTAATATCATTACTAGCATTTCCATTATCCTTAATATTATTAATATTATTGTTATTCTATTTTTCTTTAATAATATCATTATTATCCTTTACTACTATTGAGGTTTTATTTTAATTAATAAGTTTTTATCATTTTTTATTTTTATTATTATTATTTAATATCATCATTTTTCATTATTATTGTCATCTACTATTTTTCCTTATTATCATCATCATTTGCATTTTTGCATTTTTTATCATCATTATTATCATTATATATTACTATTATTTCTCCATTTTTACCTTTTTATTTTTAAATACAAAAATCAAAAAAAGTGGAGTTCGCAGTGCGAAATCTCCTTCGCACTGCGACCTCTGCGAAATTTTCTGCAGATTTTTATACATTGGTTTATCCTTTTTGCTTTCAACTACAATTGTTGTTATTAGCATTATTACTTTTATTCTTGCTATTTTGTGACTGATTTGGTGCAGCAAAGCAAGAATTAATGTGTGACATTAAAGGTAAAAGGAAAGAAGGATTTTCTTCCAACCTCTCATGTGATCAAACAAATTGGCTATCCTTGGTCAGCTTTTGTCCCCCCAAATTGACCCCTCACCCAACCTAAGCTTGCCAGCCAGCTGCTTGATCCCTTTCCTTCCCTTTTTCCCTGCCAAAACCAGTCAATCACAAGTGGTTTTTGTTGCAAAAAGGCTGTTTGATGTGCCCTGTTTTGACTTGGATTTCTCCTCCCACACATAAGCCCACATGCTCATTTTGCTTCCCCCAATCTCCCTGTACATGGCAGTACACGTTTTGATTGCTTGACCTTCCAAGATTGCAAGGATTGATCCCAAGAATCATCCCTTTTTGCAGCTGCCCTGTTTTACAGTTTTTACCATCATTACCTTCTAGAATCAATGGCATTTGTGGCTGAGATCAGTCAAGACCTTGCCCCTTGGCACAAGGCAAAGCAAGTTCTATCCATTAGCATTAAATGCAAAGTGTTCTAGCCTGAATTTAGCCCAAATCAGCTAGTGTTTTAGGATATTGTTCATCATTGTTCATCATTACAAAGATTTGCATTTTGGCCTATAAAAGGAATGCCAAGGCCCAAGGATTAAGCACCAGTTGAAATCACAAAAAACAGACCAATTCAGAGAGCCAATACACACGAAATTCATACCAAATCTCCCACATTGCAACAACAAAATCAGTTCATACACAAAGCCAAAATCAACTAGAACCTTGTTCTTAACCATCAATCAAGCAAGCAAGCCACTCCAAAACTACTGCTGAAGCATTGCTGGGAGTTCTGTAAGTCTCCTTTAATCCTTATTTTGCATTGTGTTTGCTGCTTCCATCCTTTGTTTTGTCCAATTTCGCTTTGTGAACAAAAACCCCTTTTGAAACTCAAAAAGGACCTCAAAGGGGCCAAGCTTTAAAACTGTGATTTTCCACCCCTTTTTCTTCCATTTTGTCAAGCTTTTTAACCTCCTTTAGGTTCTGAATCTTGCTTAGAAGCAGTTTCTGAACTTCTGTTCAGAAACAGCTTCTGAGTTTGAAAATTCGCATACTTCGCAGAGCAAAGTATTGCTCGCACTGCGAACACACCAGAACCTGACTTCGCAGAGCCAAGTTCTGGTTGCTCTGCGAAGTATGTGAAACTCAGAACATGAATCAGGCATTCAAATGTCAAATTTTTGGGATTCTAGCCCTTGATTCAGAACCTAAAGAGGGTTAAAACCATTTTGGTCCAAACCCAATTCATAATCATGCACAACTTTGAAGATTTCACAAGTTCGTGCGACAAATTTTGAGTAACTTGTGAAACAAGTTATGTTCTTTAATATTTTCAAAAACCAAGTTTGAGCAACAAGCTAAGTTCGTATATTTCAAAACAAATTTTAACAACCATGTTGTTCATGATTTTCAATCCAAACGCGAACTTAAGCCGAGCTTGCTCATTCTTTTTAAAACCAAGCTCGAATCGAGCCAAACTTGTGAACTTTCCAATTTTGTGCGTGTTTTATGGTTATGTTTGTCATTCAAACTTGAACTAAACTCGTTCTTGAGTTTCAATAACTTAAGCAACAAGTAACGTTCATGATTTTCAATAAGATCGAACAACAAATTTGTTCGTGTTTTCTTTTCTTTTACAACTTTCCTTTTAAAGCTTTTGTTGAGTCTTTTGGTGTTGGCTGCATTGTTTGGCAAAACCAAAGTATGGAATAGAAGCATTTCCTTATGTTGAACATTTCTTCAGTTACAAGTTTTCTCATTTGAAGCCATTCAGAAGCTGAAATCTACATCAGAAGCTGAAATGCTCATCAGAAGCACTGTAGCACTTCAGAAGCAGTTTCAGGTTCTGAAGTCCAGCGTTGACTTATGTTGACTTCATCAGAAGCTGGTTATTTTCAAAGTTTTTCTATGAGAATCTTTGCAAGATTTATTGAGGATTTATCCACGCATATGGCTTTTAAAATGCTGATTTATTTGGAGAAAATCTAATGAAGATTTGGTATTAAATTATGAAGCTCATATTATTTCTGCAGAATCTTTAAAAGATACATTCCTGGTTTATTTGTTTCCTTATTGGATTATTCATAATTCAGAAACAAATCCAATTCAGAAGATTGGTTACATAATTAAGAGACCTGTTGGAGCTTATAAAAGGAGGAGTGCTGATGCTTTCAAGACACACGCATAATTGAAGAAATTCAGAGAAAAGAGTCTTAGAGTTTTAAGCTGTTAGTTTTTGTTGTGCACCACTCTGTTAGAGTTGGTTTAGGTTTGTTTTGAGTTGTAATCACTCTAAGCCTGTAGGTATGAGTGTTGTCTTTGTGTGTTGAAGTTGTCTTCAAAAACAGGGGAGTTTTTGTGTTCAGAACTGGGTTGAGTTCAAAGGGTAGTTCAAGTAGCTGGGTTGCAGTTGCTTGAATAGGAAGTTAGAGGTTTTCTAATACTCAACGTGTTGGGTAGAATTCAAGACTAGGAGGAAGATAATTGCTTAGACTGGGAACTGGGAGTCAGTGTCTTGAGTCATAAGGATTAATTCCTATAGTGGAATTCCTTCCTGGATTGGTATCCCCCAGAGTAGGAGGTGTTTACTCCGAACTGGGTTAACAAACCTCTGTGTTTTTTGCTTTCCTGCACTTTACTTTTCTGCTGTTTATCTGCTTTTATATTGTGCTAAGTTCTGTTCAGAACCTGTCTGGTTCAGAACCTGCGTTTATCTCTTAAGTATTACCTGGCCAGAATTTCAATTGGTATCAGAGCAGGCACCCTGCCTGTAATTTGGGTGAGATCCAGAGGACTTAATATCTGGTAAGCATGGATAGAGAAGGAGGCTATGTCAATAGACCACCCCTACTAGATGGCACAAACTATGAGTATTGGAAGTCTAGGATGTGTGCATTCTTAAAATCTATTGACAGCAGGACTTGGAAAGCTGTGATTAAAGGTTGGGATCATCCTGAGGTTTTGGACAAAGATGGTAACAAAACTGGAGTATTGAAGCCTGAAGAGGAATGGACCAAAGCTGAAGATGACTTGTCTCTGGGAAATTCAAAAGCTTTGAATGCTATTTTCAATGGTGTTGACCAGAACATGTTCAGACTTATCAAACAGTGTACTGTTGCAAAGGAGGCCTGGGAAATTTTAAAGACAACTCATGAAGGAACTTCTAAGGTGAAGATGTCCAGACTTCAGTTACTGACCACCAAGTTTGAGAACCTGAAGATGAAGGAGGATGAATCCATTCAGGATTTTTACATGAATGTGCTGGACATGGCAAATTCTTTTGATTCACTTGGGGAGAAGATGTCTGATGAGAAGTTGGTGAGAAAAATCCTCAGGTCCCTGCCTAGAAGATTTGACATGAAGGTCACTGCAATTGAGGAGGCTCATGATATTTCTGCCATGAAGGTTGAGGAGCTGATTGGGTCATTGCTCAATTTTGAAACTGCTTTTTGTAAACAGACTGAGAAGAAAGGGAAAGGAATAGCATTTGCAGTTAATTCAGGAGTTGATGATCAACATGAGTCTGATGAGGAGGATAATGACTTATCAGAAGCTCTAGTGTTGCTGGGAAAACAATTCAACAAGATTCTGAAGAATGTTAACAGAAAAGCCAAAGCCAAAGGTCAGAACTTCAGATTCAATAACAAAAAACAACAAACTGATGAGAAGAAGACCAAGTCTGAGGAGAAAAGTAACCAAGCCAAAGGTGTGCAGTGCTATGAGTGTGAAGGTTATGGACATATCAAAACTGAGTGTCCTACTTTTCTCAAGAAGCAGAAAAAAAGCCTAGCTGTTGCATGGTCTGATGATGGTTCTGAAGAAGATGATGTTAGTGAGTCTGGTATGTGTGATACTGGTCTGGTAGTAAGGTCAGGAGCTATCTTGAAGAAGGAAGCTGTTTTAGAGTCTGAGACCTTGTCAGAGTCTGACTCAGAGTCTGAAGCCTCATCTGTGTCTGAAGCTGCTAAAACCTCATATGATGAACTAGCTGATAACTACAAGAAGCTGTATACCAGAAGTGCTGAGGTTTGCAAACAAGTGTTGGATCAGAAGGAGACTATTCTACAATTGGAGGCTGAAAAAGGTGAATTGTTAGTGCAGAATTCAGATTTAAAAGAAGAAGTGAACCAACTGAAATCCCAACTTGATCAAATGAAGAAGCAAGTGAAGATGTTGAACTCTGCTACTGATAAGTTGGAGAACATTTTGGGGAATCAGCAACAAGGAAAAACTGGTTTATGTTTTGTTGATCAGACTCAGATTCCTAAACAGATGAATTTTGTCCCTGCCACTCAAAGTGTTGATCCTATGATTGGAACATCTCAGAGGAGACCTCAGAAACAAGCCCAGATGCCAGCTCAGAAGCATGTTCAGATGCAAAGTCAAAAGCATGATCAGATGCTGCCTCAGAAGCAACTGTTCAGAAACAGAAGGAGGAGAAATCATTCATGGATCTGTCATCATTGTGGAAAGAAAGGGCATATCAAACCATTCTGCTTTAAATGGTATGGTTACCCTGAACACTTCCAATATAGAAGAGTGCAACCAGCTGCACCCAGACACAGTGTTCAGAAGGTGTGGAAACCTAAGGTTCAGAATGTAGGCCTTATAGCTCATACTTCTTTGAGAGCCACTTCAAAAAAAGACTGGTATTTTGATAGTGGGTGTTCAAGGCACATGACTGGTGTGAAGAAGCTGCTGAGCAATATCAGATCATACTCCAGAAGTTATGTGACATTTGGAGATGGTGTAAAAGGTCAGATTCTGGGTATTGGAGATTTGATCAGAGAAGGTTTGCCCAGACTTAATGATGTGCTACTGGTGGAAGGATTAACCTCTAATCTGATCAGTATTAGCCAGCTATGTGATCAGGATTTAAAAGTGAATGTCAACAAGCAGGAGTGTATTGTTACTGATCAGGAAGATAAGATTCAGATGAGAGGCTGCAGATCCAAAGACAACTGTTACTTGTGGGTTTCTGAAGAAGAAAGAAGTCTGACTTCTTGTCTTATGAGCTCAGAAGAGGAAGTCAAACTCTGGCACCAGAAATTGGGGCATCTGCATCTGAAAGGCATGAAAAAAATCCTAAGTACTGAAGCTATCAGAGGTGTACCAAATCTGAAGATCAATGAGGACAATGTTTGTGGTGATTGTCAAATTGGGAAACAAACAAGAAAGTCTCATCCCAGATTAGTTCACCAGGTAACTACTAAAGTACTAGAACTTGTTCATATGGATTTGATGGGGCCTATGCAAGTTGAGAGTATTGGAGGAAAGAGGTATGCTTTTGTAATGGTAGATGACTACTCAAGATATACATGGATCAGTTTTGTTAGAGAAAAGTCTGATACTTTTGAAGTATTTAAAGACTTGTGCATTCAACTACAAAGAGAAAAAGACTGTGGCATAGTCAGAATCAGAAGTGACCATGGCAAAGAATTTGAAAACAAGAGTTTTTCAGAATTCTGTGCTTCTGAAGGCATAAAACATGAGTTCTCTGCACCTATCACACCTCAGCAAAATGGTGTAGTTGAGAGAAAGAATAGGACATTAGCAGAATGTGCAAGAGTAATGCTGCATGCTAAGAAACTTCCATATATGTTCTGGGCTGAAGCAATGAACACTGCATGTTATATTCATAACAGAGTTACTTTGAAGAAGGGAACCACTTGTACCTTGTATGAATTATGGAAAGGAAGAAAGCCAACTGTGAAGTATTTCCATGTGTTTGGGAGCAGATGCTACATTTTGGCTGACAGGGAAAACAGAAGAAAACTGGATCCTAAGTCTGATGAGGGCATATTCCTGGGTTATTCAGTAAACAGCAGAGCCTATAGGGTGTTTAATTCCAGAACCAAGGTTGTGATGGAGTCCATAAATGTTGTGATTGATGATCTGTCTGCTGAGAAAGAAAGACATGAGTCTGAAGTTGTTCCAGAGTCTGAAGCATCAGAAGAACAAACTTCAGAAGCAGAAAATCTTCCAGAGTCTGAAGATGCAGAAGTTCATCCAGAACATGATCCTACCAATAAAGGGCCATCAATTAGAGTTCAGAAGGATCATCCTAAAGACTTAATCATTGGAAGCTTAGATCAAGGTGTCAGAACCAGGAGATCAGATGCTGCTGCTACTGATTCATGCTTTGTGTCAAAGCTTGAACCTAAAAATGTGAAAGAAGCTCTGACTGATGAATTTTGGATTGAAGCAATGCAAGATGAGTTGAATCAATTCAAAAGGAGTAAGGTGTGGG
Organism: Medicago ruthenica; assembly: GCA_018208015.1. NCBI lineage: Eukaryota > Viridiplantae > Streptophyta > Magnoliopsida > Fabales > Fabaceae > Medicago > Medicago ruthenica. The sequence continues at coordinate 68,471,602 of CM031377.1, forward strand.
ATTTGGTTCCTAGACCTGAAGGGCTGAATGTGATTGGCACTAAGTGGATATTCAAGAATAAAACAGATGAAAGTGGTACTGTAGTCAGAAACAAGGCAAGGTTGGTTGCTCAGGGTTATACTCAAGTTGAGGGACTTGATTTTGATGAGACCTTTGCACCTGTGGCCAGACTAGAGTCCATAAGACTACTGTTGGGTGTTTCCTGCATTCTCAAGTTCAAGCTATTTCAGATGGATGTGAAGAGTGCATTTCTGAATGGATATCTGCAAGAAGAAGTATATGTTGAACAACCTAAGGGTTTTGTGGATCCTAAGTTTCCAGATCATGTGTACAAGTTGAAGAAAGCCTTGTATGGACTGAAGCAAGCACCAAGAGCATGGTATGAAAGGCTTACTCAATTTCTTGTGGCTCAAGGTTACAGAAAAGGAGGTTCTGATAAGACTTTGTTTGTGAAAGATGAAAATGGGAGTCTGATGATTGCTCAGATTTATGTGGATGACATAGTTTTTGGTGGAATGTCTCAGAAGATGGTCAAACTGTTTGTTCAGCAAATGCAGTCAGAATTTGAAATGACTTTGGTTGGTGAGCTGACATACTTTCTTGGATTACAAGTCAAGCAAATGGAAGATACAATCTTCATTTCACAGAGTAAATATGCCAAGAACATTGTTAAGAAGTTTGGAATGGAATCTGCTGCTCATAAGAAGACACCAGCTGCTACTCATCTGAAGCTAACCAAAGATGAACAAGGAGTATCAGTAGATCAAAGTCAGTACAGAAGCATGATAGGGAGCTTATTGTATTTAACTGCAAGCAGACCTGATATCACTTATGCTGTTGGAGTGTGTGCAAGATACCAAGCTAATCCTAAGATGAGTCATCTGACACAAGTAAAGAGAATCCTGAAGTATGTGAATAGCACAAGTGACTATGGAATCATGTATTCTCATAGTTCAAGTTCTGAACTGATGGGTTATTATGATGCTGACTGGGCTGGAAGTGCTGATGACAGAAAGAGCACATCAGGAGGATGTTTCTTTCTAGGAAGTAATTTAGTTTCTTGGTTCAGCAAGAAACAGAACTGTGTTTCATTGTCAACTGCTGAAGCTGAGTATATTGCTGCTGGGAGTAGCTGTTCACAATTGGTTTGGATGAAACAGATGCTGGAGGAGTACAATATGAAACAAGGAACTATGACATTGTTTTGTGACAATTTGAGTGCCATCAACATCTCTAAGAATCCAATTCAACACAGCAGAACCAAACACATAGACATCAGACATCATTTTATCAGAAACCTTGTGGAGGATAAGATTATTCAGCTGGAACATGTAGCTACTGAAGAACAAGTTGCTGACATTTTCACAAAGGCCTTGGATGCTAAGCAGTTTGAAAACTTAAGGAGCAAATTAGGTGTGTGTTTGCATGAAGAGTTATAGCAATTAATGCAAACTGGATGTGAGGAAGATAGAGTACCTGCCAGTTGTGCCTATGCTAAGTGTGATCCTGAACCTGAGTCTGAATCTGATATGTGTTCAAGGATCTGTGTTACCTGTTTTGATTTTATTCCCTACTGGAAGTCTGAGTTTTGTCAAAATTTTGTGGCTAAAAAGGGGGAGAAAATTATGCATTATGTTTGCTCTGATACTAAAAATCTTATGCAAAGTATTGCTGCTCAGAAGTTTTGTGTGAAGCTCAGTGTTCAGACTCAATATAAGAAGAGCCGTCAAGATGATATTGAGGGGGAGTACAAGTTTGCTATGATCCTGAGTGTTTCTGTGTTGAAGAGTGGTCCTGAAGATCAAGTGTGTTCTGAAGTGTGTTGAAGAGTGGTCCTGAAGATCAAGTGTGTTCTGAAGTGTGCTCTGATACCATGATTCTCTGCAGTTCAGAAGTCAGGGGGAGTGTTTGTGATGATCAGGAGTTGATAGTAGCTCTGATACCTTGAACAGAAGCTGTTAATCAGTACTTGCTCTGATACCATCAAACTGAAGCTGTTTTGTGTATATTGCTGGTTGTGTGCTTTGTGAACTCTCAGGGGGAGTATTCTTAAGAAGATCAGATATGCTGAAGTAATGCTGAGCAGTTCAGAAGCTTTTATGTGTGCTTCAGGAGTTCAGAAGATTAAGCTGTTGTCTAACCTAGCTATAAAAGTGTCTTGTCCGCTGCCTAACATATGTGCTATGTTATATCATTGTGGAGTTCTTCATTGCTGAGTTGATTATAAGGGAGATTGAAGAACTTGGATGGTTTTAGCCAAAAATTTGCCAAAGGGGGAGATTGTTGAGTCTTTTGGTGTTGGCTGCATTGTTTGGCAAAACCAAAGTATGGAATAGAAGCATTTCCTTATGTTGAACATTTCTTCAGTTACAAGTTTTCTCATTTGAAGCCATTCAGAAGCTGAAATCTACATCAGAAGCTGAAATGCTCATCAGAAGCACTGTAGCACTTCAGAAGCAGTTTCAGGTTCTGAAGTCCAGCGTTGACTTATGTTGACTTCATCAGAAGCTGGTTATTTTCAAAGTTTTTCTATGAGAATCTTTGCAAGATTTATTGAGGATTTATCCACGCATATGGCTTTTAAAATGCTGATTTATTTGGAGAAAATCTAATGAAGATTTGGTATTAAATTATGAAGCTCATATTATTTCTGCAGAATCTTTAAAAGATACATTCCTGGTTTATTTGTTTCCTTATTGGATTATTCATAATTCAGAAACAAATCCAATTCAGAAGATTGGTTACATAATTAAGAGACCTGTTGGAGCTTATAAAAGGAGGAGTGCTGATGCTTTCAAGACACACGCATAATTGAAGAAATTCAGAGAAAAGAGTCTTAGAGTTTTAAGCTGTTAGTTTTTGTTGTGCACCACTCTGTTAGAGTTGGTTTAGGTTTGTTTTGAGTTGTAATCACTCTAAGCCTGTAGGTATGAGTGTTGTCTTTGTGTGTTGAAGTTGTCTTCAAAAACAGGGGAGTTTTTGTGTTCAGAACTGGGTTGAGTTCAAAGGGTAGTTCAAGTAGCTGGGTTGCAGTTGCTTGAATAGGAAGTTAGAGGTTTTCTAATACTCAACGTGTTGGGTAGAATTCAAGACTAGGAGGAAGATAATTGCTTAGACTGGGAACTGGGAGTCAGTGTCTTGAGTCATAAGGATTAATTCCTATAGTGGAATTCCTTCCTGGATTGGTATCCCCCAGAGTAGGAGGTGTTTACTCCGAACTGGGTTAACAAACCTCTGTGTTTTTTGCTTTCCTGCACTTTACTTTTCTGCTGTTTATCTGCTTTTATATTGTGCTAAGTTCTGTTCAGAACCTGTCTGGTTCAGAACCTGCGTTTATCTCTTAAGTATTACCTGGCCAGAATTTCAGCTTTGGTCCCCTTTGAGATTTCTCCGAGTAACAAAACCAAACTTGAATGAAACGGGAATGGCTTGACGTATGTCTCCCCAAACCTCGGTTGCACGAATGTGTGACGTATGTCTCGTCGCTCGGGCAATCGTCATTCCACCCTTGACGCGTCTAGCACGCTCAATCTTCCCTTGGCCCCCTTGTGGCCAGTTTTACCCTTTTTTTGGCCCTCGTGGTCAATCCGAACCTTTCGCGCCTTGCGCGTTTATTTTAAACCTTTTTACGCCTTGCGCGAATTTTTCGCCTCAGTGCCTTTGTCTTTTTATTTTTCTGTCTTAAAAAACATTCACGCCTTGCGCGAGCTTATCGCCTAGCGTCCATCTTTCACCATTTTAAAACTTTGTACGTCTTCGTACGTTTTTAAAACCTTTGTTCAAGTCCGAGTGGAAAACTTTTTTATCAAATCATTTACTTTTATGCATTGTCGTCAGTGGCCAGTTCGGCAACAACCCGAACAGCTGACAGTTACTTTTATTTTCTTATCGTCAATGGCCAGTTCGGCAGCAACCCGAACAGTTGACATTTACTTTCATTACTTTTTTTCTTTTTTCAAACTTTTTTCGCTCGGACGCGATCAAATCTTTTTTTTACTAAAACGAACCAACATACAAACGTTTTCTACCAAAGAACTATGTACGCTTTGAATTCTCCGACTACCGGGAGATACGTAGGAGCAAGATCGACATCTTGTCAAGCCCATTAATAAAAAACCTGTTTTTCCCTTTTCGTTTGTTTTTATCTCTTTCTTCATCTCGCATTATGTTTTCATATATTTCCTTTTATACATGTATAAACACGCAAGTAAAACATCGAAGCATTTTAAGCCTAAGCCGACTAAGAGGTTCCCGTTGGGTACAACGGATGTGAGGGGTGCTAATACCTTCCCCTCGCATAATCGACTTTCGAACCTAAAATCTTTTCTCAAGGTAATTTAGAACTTTTTTCCTTTTTTCCCCGAAAAATTAAAAGTTCAGTCGTAATTTAGAATTAGTGATTCAATGCTAGTCAATAGCTTGACATCCGAAATTCGACGCGACAGAAATGGCGACTTCACTGGAGACATGCATTAAACACTTTGTTTGTGCATAAACGAGTCAAGCCTATCTCAGTCGGCTTTTAGGCTAATTTGCTTCATTTTACTTACGTGTTTATATTTCTTGTCATTTACTTGTTTATTCTTATACTTTACATACATATATATCATTTGTGCTTCATATTCATATATATCTCAATTGTGGGGGTTACTTGAGCGATGTTACTCCACATTGTTCGGGTTAATGCCGGACGTGTGAGGCTCTCTACCCGAGCTCGAGAGAAAACTAAGTTAGAAGGAGGTTGTGTGCGGAAGCCCGCGTTGACGTATGTCCGTGAGGTAGGATGCCCAACCCCGCTTAGACAAGATTTTCATATGGAATTAATTGAAGTCATGTCGACGTATGTCCATAGACAACCCTAATTCCATATGAGATTGATGACTCTAAGGACCTCTTCTTAGGAATCTTACCTATTAGAGCCTACACGTGAGGATGGGGGAAATTTTGAACCTACATACCACACCCTTGCATACCATCCATCCACATTCACACATGTTTGTTGCTTTGTATTTTATTTTTTATCAGGGGCAATCAAACATTTACTATTTGTTTCATATACATAATTATATTTGAAATAGAAGTGACCATTATGTTGAGAGGGAGCTTTTTTCAGAATTCGAGCACTTCGCAAAGCAAAGGTATCTTCGCACTGCGAAGTTGATCTTGAGGTTCGCAGAGCAAACTTACTTCGCAGTGCGAAGCATGCGAATTTTGTCATCCCAGATTTCAAAAACTCATTAACCAGCATTAACTCCCTCCAACCACTTATTTCCACTATCTTTTATCTAACCGTTATTTTATTATTAAACTTGTATAACTAAAAAAAAAAGAGCAGCTTTTCATTTTCACAAAACAACTCTTCAAAAACAAAAAAATCATACCCATTTCTCCTTTTTTTCTTCTTCTTTCCTAAATCAAGTATCAATCTTTCTTCTCTGCAAGCAGTAAGGTATGATTTCCTCCTCTCTATCCTGCTTTTACTTCTGATTCGTGTTTTGGGTCTTAGGTTTTGCTAAACTTTTAAGCTTCCATTTTTTAGGGTTTAAGGATTGTAATTAGTTCCTGTTCCTTCTTGCCATGCTAGGAATAAGTTATAATCTAGTAAATGTATGTTATGGGTAGCTAAAGTAGGCTCATTTCCTTTCCCATCTTTAAGTAATCTTATACGGATCCACTCTACCCATTTTATAGAAATTAGATCAAAACAAGTTGCCATGTTAGTTGTGTTCATTACCCATGCATTTATCCTTAATCGTTCATTTAACATGCTTTGTTTGGAGTTTAGTTTTAGAGTATAGGGTAGTTGTCTAGGGATTTTATTGAATTGTTCTGTCAGGGTCGCAGAGCAAAGATGAACTTCGCACTGCGACCCATCCTTCTGGGCAACCCAGAATTTTCACATAGTTTCGCACTGCGACCGTGAGTTCGCAGTGCGACTGTAGCAGAAACAGAACCTTTGTTTTTCTTATATGTTCCTTCCAATTCCATTTGTTTCACCTTTAATCATGTATGATGTCCACTAATTTTGCCTTTTTCTTGCAGATGGCCCCAAGACCAGCAGGAAAACGCTCGAGGGGTGAGGCATCCAGATCTAGACCCCAAGGGGGATTCGACGCCTCTCGTTTCCTAAGCCTTCGGAACCAAGAGAGGTACGAAGAGCTTCTTGGCAGAACCTTCTGGCCTGAAAGACAATTCATCATAAGCGAACAGGGCACCTGGCGAGAGTTGGCCCGATTGATAAACCATCGCCGGTGGGGAGTCTTGGTGAACCCTCCCCTTAACCTTAACTATGACATAATCCGGGAGTTTTACGCGAATGCCATTCCCGTGGATCCGGAGGGGGAATTCACATATCAGGCCATGGTGCGTGGTCGGATCATTAGATTCGATCGCGACGCCATCAATGCATACCTCCACAACCCCTTCCAATTGGAAAATGATGAACTTTGTGCTTTCCATAAGCACCAAAACCGTGGTAATTGGAACCACGATCTTTATGCCCAAACCATCTTCCAATCCGGAAAGGGATATGAGCTTAATGCGGCGGGGCAACCTACCAGAGCTCTCAAGAGCAACCTTACCACCTACGCTCAAGTCATTTTTCACCTCATAATCCACAACATAAAACCCAAAAGCCATACCTCCTCCACCACCATGGACGTCACCCCCCTAATCTACTATATCCTCACCGGTAAACAAGTAGATGTGGCCAGGGCAATTTGCCAGGAGATTAAGATAGTGGTCGAGAGTGGCATCAAGCCACCGGCCAAGAAGATGTGCCTGCTTGCTTTCCCGGGTCTTATCATGGGACTCTGCCGGGAAGCCCGAGTAGCCATCCCTCCCCATGTGTCCGAAACCATTAAGAACCCAATCACGGACGAGTATATCTCCAGACACTGCACGGGGAGGAGAGCGGCGAGAGTACAGCAGCCACGGCCTAGGCCTCCACCAACATCAGGGGATCATCACACCTGCACTTTCATATTGGAGCAGAATGCCTCCACTCATCGGTACATGACCATGATGCATGATTCCATGTATCGCCTTCAGAGGCAGCTAGGGAGGCCGACAGATCCCGATGATCAGATACCGACGCCCGAGATGTTCGCAGCTCACGGTCGTTGGCCCGGGGATAGGCCAGAGCATTCAGAGGCTGGGGGCAGTGGCACAGCAGCCGGAGGCCCAGGAGGTGATGATGGAGGAGTGGATGAGGATGAGGATGAGGAGGACGAGGAGGACGAGGAGACAGAGGATGATGAGGCTCTCACTCCTTGAGTGGCCCCCCCCTTTTTTTGATGTTTTCTCATGTTTTTTATTTCATTTTTCTCATACACTCTTTCTATGTTTAAAACTTTGTATCCGTATTTGTACCATGCACTCTTTCTCTTATTATCTGGCTTTTGATTATCGTTATTTATGCATGTTTAACGTGCGTTAAATGTCATTATTTACTATGAGTTGTTGGTGATTTGAAATTGACATTTTTCTTAACCACAGATTAAGCCAAAGTTAATTAGCTTAGCCACGGATAATTGGTAATGATAATCAATTTGCGTAAAGTTAAATGCATGCTTCCTATTCTTATGTGATTAAACTCAAAAAAAAGGAATATACTCGACACAAAAGCTATATCATGCAATTCGCGTCGTTAGTGTGTTTATTCAATGAACCATTTAGAACCAGCCCAAATGTGAGGAAGCCTCAAAATTATTTTACATATGCAGGAGACCGGCATTTTGTTAACTCGATCTTTTTATGTTAAATCTAAACGTTGTTTTAAACTGTATGAAGACATTGGTGTGATCGAGGCATTTCTTGAATATGAGTGAAAACATTTGACCACAAAAAGCCCACCCTGTGAGAAGTGAGCATTTGTCAACCCTTTGAGCCAAGTGAATCAGAATTATTGACTGCAAACTGCCAACTCTCATAAAGCTCAATTGCTTAATAAGATTGCCGGAGTTTGTAAAAAAAAAAGAAAATCTCTTCATCACTAAATTCTGATATTTTTCTTTCAATTTTTGAACCCTCAACCATCATGATCATCGTCCCTTGCTAAAGGAGGAAGGAACATCCAATTAGGGCTTTGCTTTTGATTCAGTTAAAAGAAAAAAAGAGGGGGATTGTGAAAGCCAAGAAATAATGAGTTTCATAAAGGATCTTGACAATCAAGAAGAAAGAAAAAGGAAAGAAAAACAAATCAAGAAATCTCAAAAGAGAAAGAAAAAGAGAAAAATCAGTACATCAAAAGGTTGTCAAGGTCAAAGACAAATATTTGTGAAAACATCAAAGTTTGTGATCGAATAAGAAGGGAGGTGTGTAATCTAGAAAGAATGTTCCTTCTTGCTTAGCCTTTTGAATTCAAGTTCCCCACATATGACATTTCTTTTATAACCCAGCCAAATTACAACCCTTAAAGACCTTGTGATCAATGCTTTTGTACCTTTAGAAACGATAATTAGATGGACACATAACTCGATCGGAATGTTAGCAAACTTACCGGATGAGTGTTCAATACCCTTTGCATTAATGTTCAATTTGTTCGTTTACTTAAATGAGTGATAGGTTGGTTCATTAATATACATGTTATTAACTGGAAATGCACAATATAACTCTTTGTGTGGTATTTCGATTTTTTCAGTACAGTCTCGGAACAATGGGGGCATTAAAACTACATGCGCAATTTTCATATACCAACTTACCAAAGCCCGACCTTGCTCGGCATCCATCCATCAAAAGCCCGACCTTGCTCGGCATCCATCCATCAAAAGCCCGACCTCGCTCGACATCCATCCATCAAAAGCCCGACCTCGCTCGGCACCCACATTACAAAAGCCCGACCTCGCTCGGCACCCACATTACAAAAAGCCCGACCTCGCTCGGCACCCACATTACAAAAAGCCCGACCTCGCTCGGCACCCACATTACAAAAAGCCCGACCTCGCTCGGCACCCACATTACAAAAGCCCGACCTCGCTCGGCACCCACATTACAAAAAGCCCGACCTCGCTCGGCACCCACATTACAAAAAGCCCGACCTCGCTCGGCACCCACATTACAAAAGCCCGACCTCGCTCGGCACCCACATTACAAAAAGCCCGACCTCGCTCGGCACCCACATTACAAAAAGCCCGACCTCGCTCGGCACCCACATCACAAAAAGCCCGACCTCGCTCGGCACCCACATATCAAAGCCCGACCTCGCTCGGCACCCACATATCGAAGCCCGACCTCGCTCGGCATCCAAAACAAGAGACCAGTTCTCTTTGACACCCATAAACCCAACTGTGCCCAGGGCACGATTATTCAAAGGGCCCAACCATGCTTAGTGCTCTCCCCACAATTCACAAAAAGCCCAATCATCATTAACATTCATCGGTCCCCTACAAAAGGCCCAGTCGCCATCAACCACCTAACATGATTGGACCGTAGATCTCACTATCTAGGACTTGAGACCCCAAAGCCAAGGGTGTGAACCCTTGGGACAAGGCTGGACGTCCTCCAAGAGGGCAGAAGGCCCACTTGACAATCACAAATAGCCCTTTGGGGGCGCCCTCAGCAGCTGACGAGGGCGCCCAAGTCATGGTTTTGGCCCTTTTACGATTTAAGCCCAAAACCATGACCGGGTAGGCCCAAGAAAGGCTACAAATAGTAACCTTGGGATCATTCCCGAGGCATGACCAAAACACAGCACAGAAACCCTAGTTTCTAGAAGTATTGTACTCACTGCCAGTACAGTTGGCGCCCACCGTGGGGCTATGGTAAAACTGACCTAGCCACCGTCTCCCAGAGAAAAACGATCGATCCACGGCCCCTGAGAGTCATCAGAGCGCCGTGTATCCACCATATCTCCCAGAAGCAACCTCAAAACCTTCGAATCCGCCGTGATTCAGCCCTAGACCTACCCCTAACTCTAATCAAACATTCAACCCGTTTCTTGTTCAAAAACACCAATTAGTCCCTCCGAAATTCGCAATCCTGACTGAGAGCCTTCAGTCGCAATTTTTAAACCGACCCGAAAACGACCATCGTCGCCATCGCTGTTCATGGACCCAGAGGCGGCGAAAGCAGTACAGCAACAGATCCAACAAATTCGCAGCCACAGCAAAGCGTTGCAAGTTAACGTCATCGACTTAGATCCAAGGGAAGAATTCCAGAACGAGCGTCTTGAACCCACGGAGGATCTGAAGGAAATCACAATAGGCCCGGAGCCACATCAAACAACCAAGGTGGGGACTTCTTTGGATCCCGCCGAAGAACAAAGTCTAGTGGATCTCTTGAGAAGAAACTTAGACCTGTTCGCCTGGCAACCATCAGATATGCCCGGCATCGACCCTACCATCGTATGCCATCACCTCGCCTTACGCCCAGGAGTGAAGCCGGTGGCTCAGCGCAAAAGGAAATTAGGCGAAGAAAGGAGGAAAGCAGTAGATGAAGAGGTGGCCAAGTTAAGAGACGCCCGTTTCATAAGTGAAATCAAGTATCCTACGTGGCTGGCAAACGTCGTCCTTGTAAAGAAAGCTAACGGAAAATGGCGCATGTGCGTCGACTACACCGATCTGAACACCGCCTGCCCAAAAGACCCGTATCCCCTCCCAAACATTGACCACCTTATCGACAACGCGTCAGGGTACCAAACCCTGAGTTTCATGGACGCATACTCCGGCTACAACCAAATAAAGATGGATCCTCTCGACGCCCCAAAAACGGCCTTCATGACTAATCACCACAACTACCACTACGAAGTTATGCCTTTCGGCTTAAAGAACGCCGGCGCCACCTTTCAAAGGTTGATGGACACCGCCTTTGCAGAACAAATCGGAAAGAATTTGGAGGTCTACATCGACGATCTGGTAGTAAAAACAAAGCATGACAAAAGCCATGCAAAGGATCTGGAAGAGATCTTCGATCAAGTTCGCGCATATAACATGCGTCTCAACCCGGCCAAATGTTCTTTTGGGGTTCACGCAGGAAAATTCCTAGGCTTCATGCTGACCCGGCGCGGTATCGAGGCAAACCCTGACAAGTGTCAGGCGATAATCAACATGAGAAGCCCCTCTAGCATTAAGGAGGTGCAGCAGTTGACGGGTAGGCTCGCAGCGCTCTCCAGGTTCCTATCATGTGCCGGCGATAAAGCTTTCTCTTTCTTTGCCTCAATAAAGAAGAAGGAACTTTTCCAATGGACTGAGGAGTGCGAAGATGCGTTCGCAAAGATTAAGACGTTTCTTTCCAGCCCGCCAGTTCTACATCGTCCAGATGCAGGCGCCGTCCTTTTCCTCTACCTATCTATATCGGAGAACGCTATGAGTTCCGTCCTCGTGCAAGATTCTGACGAAGGTGAAAAACCAGTGTATTTTCTGAGCAAGGTATTCAAGGGAGCCGAACTGAGATACCAGAAAATAGAGCGCCTGGCTCTAGCAGTGGTAGCAACAGCGAGGAAACTGCGACCATATTTTCAAGGACATAGAGTTGTTGTCAAATCCAACTACCCCATCAAGCAAGTGCTGGGGAAACCAGACCTGGCGGGGAGAATGGTATCCTGGGCAGTGGAATTGTCCGAATATGACATTCAATATCTTCCTAGAGGCAGCATAAAGTCACAGGTCCTGGCTGACTTCCTAGTAGAATTTTCATCCCCGGTGGAAGAAGTCGCCCCTTTTGTATGGTTGTTATCGGTCGACGGATCATCAAACCTCAAGGGTAGTGGAGCCGGCATAGTGTTGGAGGGTCCAGGGGGCCTAATCATAGAGCAATCGCTGAGATTTGAGTTCAAGGCGAGCAACAACCAGGCAGAGTATGAAGCCCTGGTAGCGGGCATGAAGCTGGCACAAGAGATGGGAGCGGAAAACTTGAGGGCGAAGAGCGACTCCCAGTTGGTGACGAGTCAAATTACCGGGGAATACCAAGCGAAGGACAGTCAACTTATCAAATACTTAGCAAAGGTCAACAGTTTAGCCTCCACCTTTAAGTTCTTCGAGGCAATCTACGTTCCAAGAGAGCAGAATTCAAGAGCCGACCTTTTGTCCAAACTGGCCAGCACCAAACGCCCGGGGAACAACAGAACGGTCATCCAGGAGGTGCTGGCGGCCCCCAGCACAGAGATCATGGAAGTAGGCGCTGTGGAGAATGAGGAGGAGGGATGGATGACGCCCCTCATCAAATACCTCACGGGAGCGTTTAATCCCAAAACCGAGGAGGAAGAGCTGCAAATACGAAAGAAGACTTCGAAGTATTGCATGGTCGCTGGCAAATTATACAAGAGAGGCAAGGCATCGCCTCTGCTCAGGTGCTTAGGTGAAAACGAGACCCACCTCGTCCTCTTAGAAGTGCACGAAGGCGTATGCGGGAGCCACATCGGCGGGCGATCCCTGGCCGCGAAGCTGTTAAGAGCAGGTTACTACTGGCCAACAATGATCCAAGAGAGCGCAGACTTTGTACGAAAGTGTGACAAGTGTCAGAGGTTTTCTGATAAGAAGCACGCCCCTGCTTGCGAACTCACCTCAGTCTTTTCCCCATGGCCTTTTCATAAGTGGGCAGTGGACATTGTAGGCCCATTCCCGTTGGCACCCGGACAACTGAAATTTCTCATAGTCGGAGTGGATTACTTCACGAAGTGGGTCGAAGCCGAAGCGGTCGCCAAAATCACGGCGGACAGAGTAATACGCTTCTACTGGAAGAAAATAATATGCAGGTTTGGGCTACCCAAAGTTATAGTATCTGACAACGGGACCCAGTTCGCCAGTTCCAAGGTGGTAGAATTCTGCAATCAACTCGGAATCCAGACGAAGTTTGTCTCAGTCATCCACCCCCAAGCAAACGGGCAAGCCGAATCTGCAAACAAGGTGATCTTGAACGGCATAAAAAAGAAGCTTGACGACACCAAAGGACTTTGGGCTAACCAATTGCATGAAGTGCTCTGGTCATATCACACGACACCTCATTCCACAACCAAGGAAACCCCGTTCACCATGGTATACGGCGCCAACGCTATGCTGCCCGTAGAAATCGACACACCAACATGGCGCCGGGAGAACTTCTCAGAAGAGGCTAATGAGGCGAGCTTACTATGCGGAATAGACATGATTGACGAGGTACGGGAGGCCGCCCACATCCGAGAATTCGCCGCCAAACAAAGAGCAGCCCGCCGGTACAATTCAAAAGTAATCCCAAGAGACATGAAAGAAGGAGATTTGGTCTTAAGACAGGTCGTCGCGCCCACCCGAATTGGGAAGTTACTACCCAACTGGGAAGGACCATACCGAGTCAGGGAAAAACTAGCACACGGAGCATACAAGCTGGAGGAGCTGAATGGAGACACGATACCACGAACCTGGAATGCCGCCAACCTACGCCATTACTACAGCTGAGTACTTCACCCTTCTTACAAACAAGCCACACAAGGTCGAACTGCTGAAAAATTTTGCTTGCATTTTCTTTTGAGTTGTTTGTATTTTGATTTCAATTAACGAAGAGGAATAAGGGAGCACTCTTTTCCCTGCGAAAGCTGGGTTTTTAATGAGGCACCAATTTCCGTTTACTCTTATCTCTGTTTGACTCCAGTATCACAGATATCGCCGAAACGAGATAGTCGACATCAACTTACAAAGGGCGCGCCTAACCCCAAAGGGGTTGCCACCTAATTCCTTAACCCTAAAAGACAGGGCTCTAAGACGTCGTGTGCTTAAAATAAAAATGCCACCTAATTCCTTAACCCTAAAAGACAGGGCTCTAAGACGTCGTGAGCTTAAAATCAAATCGCCGCCTAATTCCTTAACCCTAAAAGAGGGCTCTAAGACGTCGCGAGACGAGAATAAAATCGCCGCCTAATTCCTTAACCCTAAAAGAGGGCTCTAAGACGTCGCGAGACGAAAATAAGATCGCCGCCTAATTCCTTAACCCCCAAGAGGGCTCTAAGACGTCGCGAGCCGAAAAACAAAATCGCCACCTAATTCCTTAACCCTAAAAAAGGGCTCTAAGGCGTCGTAAGCAGAAAACGAAAACGTCGCGAAAATAAAAGAATTCATGCATAAGATGCCTCAATAAAGCAATAACATCGGAAAGCTCAACGGTTTGACAATCTTAAATAAATCGAGAAAACAGACAAGTAATAACTACCGCCCAAGAAGCATTATCATCACCGTCATTGAATAAGAAACCAACGAAATATAGTACAAATCATGCATCGTTACAAATTCAAGAAAGTTCAAGATCAAAGTAAATTAAAGTTACAACAAAGACTATTGTTCGTCCACAAGGACGCCATCTACAATTATCTTGAAAGAATCCATAGACGAAAGATCAGCTTCAGGATGGAGGAAGGCGGCCTGCTCCTTCGCACGATCAAACCCAGTCTCGAAAGACAGCGCCAGTTCTCCTTTGGCTTCCGCAACCTCAGCCTTTAACGCCATCTCCCTCTCAACCCCCGAGGCGACCTCTTTCCTCAAACGTATGATCACCGCATCCTTCCCAGCTAAGTCGGCGTCATGACCAACCTTCAAGTCACTGATTTGTTCATCGAACTCGGCCCTCATCGCCTCCGCCGCCTCCTTGACCTTTTTCTCCTTGCCCTCCTGAACCTCTTGTAATTCCTTCTCCAGTAGCTTCACCCTTTCCAGCAACGTTTCTCCATTACGAACTGACTCCGCATATTTGCAGTCAACGGACATCAAAAGCATAATAGACCGCAAACAGTTCACGCCGATATCCCTCGTCGCAAAAGGAACAGGGTTCTGCATCCCAGCTGTCACATCATCAGGATTGCAAACCATCTTCTCTTTCACGTAGGCTTCGTAATCAAAATCCTTGTCCCAGAAAGACCGAACATCTCGGCTGGGACCAGTAAGTTCAATGGCGGGACGAGAATGCGCCCGTTTAGACCTCCTCTCTTTTATCACCCCCTCCTCCCCATCCGACGCCTTCCTTTTCTTCTCCTCTCGAGTCTTCTCCTGCGCCACGTCCACAGCACACTCAGGTTGAGCATCAAGAACAATCTCGGCTTTCTTTTTGGACTTACGGAGGATGAGCCCAGAAGAATCGCTAGTGTCAGCCACCCCGCCCGACCTTTTGGCCTTCAGCTCGGCCAAATACTGCTTCCTCTCTGCAGCTGTTAGTGGCGCCATTGATTCTGCAAGTCAAAAACCAGAGCCAATATAAAAATAATTAATAAAGGGAAAGGCAAAAAGCTAGACAAGCAGAATTACGAAATCAACTCACGCAAATAGGCCTCTAAGCTATCAACATCTCCCTCTCTATTCAGCAACTCCCGGATATCCATGGGCAGCATCTTGTCCAGGAAGGAAACGACACCTTGTTCATACGCACTCAACTGCTCATAAGCAAACCCAGTAATGGAAGCTGGGGAACTCGTCCAGCAGATGGGAAATTTTAATTCATTATGTACGCGCCCTCCTCCCCTCACCCTAAGGAATGTCTGTCTCCAGTTCTTGTAATGAGAGGCATAAGGGGGAAACAACCGTTTCCCAGGGTGCGCGCCAACGGACACCAAAGAAGCACCCGGCGGAGGGCTCAAAGCCTAATCCCTCGCACGCTATCTCAAAGGCGCGGATGAACGCCCAACTGTTGGGCTGAAGCTGCGAGGGCGCCACATTTAACCACCTCAGGACAGTTACCCCGAAGGGCGTGAATGGATACTTCACGCCCAAATCTTCAAAGACCGCCGCATACATATAGAAAAACTCGTGGGCCCTACTCCTTGGCATCCGTAAGTAAACTTTCTCACCAGGACGGCAGGGCTCCAGGATCACATCATCTTCGCATCCTGTCGAAGAAACATTAACCTTGCTTCGGAACAGCGCCACTCGTTCAGGATCCATAAACACGGACTCCGAGCGCATCTTTTCGCTAGTAGAACCCCCTAGCCCCGAATCACTAGCGGACGCCATACAGTAATTTTCTCTCGTATAGGAGGGACCTGGACGAACAGAAAGAATAACACAATCAGATGAGTTCCCGCTATCGCCTTTCTCCTCACTATCACTCGAGTCGCTCGAAAACTCCCCTAAAAGGGAATGGCCATAGTAGGCATTTTCAAAGGCAACCCAATCGGTGGTCCCGTCCGATCGTTTCGCAAGCCTAACCGCCTCTCTCAATAACGCATCCCTTTCCTCCGAGTTAGCCGGAGATAGTACGTTTCCATTCCCATCCCACTCCCTGATAACTACCATGTCCTAGTTTGAATTACAAAAACGAAGCGCTAACGTTCAGAGGATGAATTCTAGAAAAAGGGATTACCTGTTTCGAATGAAGAAAAGCTGGATGAAGAAAGGGACTGATTTGATTCTGGAGGAGCGCGTTGATTCTAAGAACTGTTTGCAATTGGCGAAGGATATGAGTTTCGGAAAAAGAAAGGAGAAGGAAAGTGAAAAGACAAAGCTGAACAGTGCAGACAGGGTAAGTAGATCCGCGTTCAGTTTAAAGTGAAAAGCCTGGGAAAACGCGCAGATGACGTCACTTAAGTTGGCACGATTTCCGAGAACCGCTAAGATTCGGACACGTCAGCGAGAGCGAACGGTCGCCTCACGCCAGCCGTCGGATCCCAATAAAAGGCGTCCTCAACACGTGGTCCAAAGGACGCGGCGAGCTACACGCAGTTTAATCACTTCGCCTTGTACCAAGACTTGTGCTTGTTGGGCTAGCATAAATATTCCTGTTGGGCTGGCGCCCACATTCTCGTAGGGCTAGTGCCGCCCACTAAGGTACTCAAAACAAAACATGGAGCTAGTACCCATGTTGGGCTAGTATCCGTGTTGGGCTAGTACCCACGCAGGGTTTAAACACCCACGTTGGGCTAGTACTCATAAAATTTTTTCACATGGCTCCGTGACTAGTAAGCCCCACTTGCTGGGCAGAAGGTCATAGACAAACCCCCTGTAAACAGTTTAATCACTTCGCCTTGTACCAAGACTCGTGCTTGTTGGGCTGTGGACCGTAGATCTCACTATCTAGGACTTGAGACCCCAAAGCCAAGGGTGTGAACCCTTGGGACAAGGCTGGACGTCCTCCAAGAGGGCAGAAGGCCCACTTGACAATCACAAATAGCCCTTTGGGGGCGCCCTCAGCAGCTGACGAGGGCGCCCAAGTCATGGTTTTGGCCCTTTTACGATTTAGGCCCAAAACCATGACCGGGTAGGCCCAAGAAAGGCTACAAATAGTAACCTTGGGATCATTCCCGAGGCATGACCAAAACACAGCACAGAAACCCTAGTTTCTAGAAGTATTGTACTCACTGCCAGTACAATGATCATTCAAAGGAGCCACGCCTTTGGCAGGCTACCACCCCTTTAATAAATTTCATTTCCCAACATGACATTCTTTACATTTTTTGTCAAAATCCCTTTCATTCATTTTTATTCTTGATGATAGTATTTCAAAACAAAAAAAAAAACTTTTTCAAAAATTTATTGCATGAGTCTTTTATTTTTTTATCCAATAACAAACACATTCCTTTTCGAACTTGCGAATATTCGGAGTGAACATCGATGTCTATCCTTAAAGCAGATAAAGCTTCGCAGGCCGAGCATGGTCAATCGCAAAAAGGAATTGCCCAACAGAATCCTCGGCGAATTAATCGGAATTTCCCCAGTGAGTTAAGAGCCCGAAAGGACAATTCAGGCAAAGACTTGCCAAAGCATAAGCATTCCCAGCGGAATCGCCAGTTCTTCTCTCCAGCGGATTAGCACAATCCCCAGTGGATTGGCAAACTCCCCAGGAAGTCAATATTTGTCCGTTCTCAAAAGCCCAATTTTATTGGCATACCTCCCAGTGGAGTCTTACATCATCCAAGCCCGACTTTGCTCGGCATTCAAATCATAATCCCCAGCGTCTCACGTGACGTCTGTCATCCCCCAGGTCAGCATAATTCATGCATCATATCATAGTCATTCATTAACATGCATCTCACGTTCATATCATGCATTTCCCACAAATAGTCGAATGTCCTCCCCAGTCTATCCGGTCTAGGGATGTCATCCTCCTTTTCGCCAGGCGATAGTTCTTTAACGAACAGCTTGTGCAAGTTTTTCATCGTATCAAGGGGCAATTCCTTAACAAACATGTTAGGTATCCCCAGTACAAGTCCATCTCTCACACAACGTCCTCAGTGACAGTCATGCATTCATTCATGCATATGCATACAACATATCATACATGGTTATTTCAAACCATCATGAGCCTCACCAATCAATCGCGAGCAATTCGTGAATTCTTTTTTCCCAAGTGTCATCCCCAGTCTGTCTGGTTCAGAGATGTCACCCTTTTCCGCCAAGTGGCAGTTCAAACGAACAGCTTGCGCGTCTCTTTTGTCAAGTCTTTACACCAAGTGGCAGTTCTTTAATGAACAGCTTGTGCGTACTCCCCAGTGTTGTGCCAAGTGGCAAGTTCTTCAATGAACAGCTTGTGCATTCTTTCTCCCTGATTGAAGGGGCATTTTTTCTGTAAGGAACGGCTCGTCAGCCGCATCCCCAGTGTTGTCAATGGCAAGTTCGGTAACCATCCGAACAGCTGACATCTTTCATTTTATTTTCCTATCGTCAATGGCAAGTTCGGCAACATCCGAACAGTTGACATTTCTTTTTTTTATTTTCCTATCGTCAATGGCAAGTTCGGCAACATCCGAACAGTTGACATTTATTTTCCTGTCATCAATGGCAAGTTCGGCAACATCCGAACAGTTGACATTTATTTTCCTGTCGTCAATGGCAGTTCGGCAACATCCGAACAGTTGACATTTCTTTTTTTCTGTCGTCAATGGCAAGTTCGGCAACATCCGAACAGTTGACATTTATTTTCCTGTCGTCAATGGCAAGTTCGGCAACATCCGAACAGTTGACATTTCTTTTTTTTTTCTGTCGTCAATGGCAAGTTCGGCAACATCCGAACAGTTGACATTTTATTTTCCTGTCGTCAATGGCAAGTTCGGCAACATCCGAACAGTTGACATTCTTTTCATTCTTTTGTCGCCAGTGGCCAGTTCGGCAACAACCCGAACAGCTGGCATTTACCTTTTCATTCTTTGTTGTCAGTGGCAGTTCGGCGACAACCCGAACAGCTGACACTTATCCCCGGTATGGTCTTCTTTTTATCATCTTTTGCATCCATATTTACATTACAAGCATTCATAACATTTGCATACATGCATTTATAGCATTTGTAATTCATGAAAATATTTAGTCAAAAAATGGCGTACTCTATATTTAAGTCTCTTCAACCCGTCCATTTCAAATCACATTTTCAATCTCCGGGACGAAGAAACTTAAATAGGGGCATCTGTCATACCCCATTTTTTGACTTATATTTTGTGTGTTTTATCTTTTATTATTTTCATTTACTTATTATTACTTGTATTATTTCATTCTTGTTATAGTATTTTTGTTTGCATTTTATTAATATCATTACTAGCATTTCCATTATCCTTAATATTATTAATATTATTGTTATTCTATTTTTCTTTAATAATATCATTATTACCCTTTACTACTATTGAGGTTTTATTTTAATTAATAAGTTTTTATCATTTTTTATTTTTATTATTATTATTTAATATCATCATTTTTCATTATTATTGTCATCTACTATTTTTCCTTATTATCATCATCATTTGCATTTTTGCATTTTTTATCATCATTATTATCATTATATATTACTATTATTTCTCCATTTTTACCTTTTTATTTTTAAATACAAAAATCAAAAAAAGTGGAGTTCGCAGTGCGAAATCTCCTTCGCACTGCGACCTCTGCGAAATTTTCTGCAGATTTTTATACATTGGTTTATCCTTTTTGCTTTCAACTACAATTGTTGTTATTAGCATTATTACTTTTATTCTTGCTATTTTGTGACTGATTTGGTGCAGCAAGGCAAGAATTAATGTGTGACATTAAAGGTAAAAGGAAAGAAAGATTTTCTTCCAACCTCTCATGTGATCAAACAAATTGGCTATCCTTGGTCAGCTTTTGTCCCCCCAAATTGACCCCTCACCCAACCTAAGCTTGCCAGCCAGCTGCTTGATCCCTTTCCTTCCCTTTTTCCCTGCCAAAACCAGTCAATCACAAGTGGTTTTTGTTGCAAAAAGGCTGTTTGATGTGCCCTGTTTTGACTTGGATTTCTCCTCCCACACATAAGCCCACATGCTCATTTTGCTTCCCCCAATCTCCCTGTACATGGCAGTACACGTTTTGATTGCTTGACCTTCCAAGATTGCAAGGATTGATCCCAAGAATCATCCCTTTTTGCAGCTGCCCTGTTTTACAGTTTTTACCATCATTACCTTCTAGAATCAATGGCATTTGTGGCTGAGATCAGTCAAGACCTTGCCCCTTGGCACAAGGCAAAGCAAGTTCTATCCATTAGCATTAAATGCAAAGTGTTCTAGCCTGAATTTAGCCCAAATCAGCTAGTGTTTTAGGATATTGTTCATCATTGTTCATCATTACAAAGATTTGCATTTTGGCCTATAAAAGGAATGCCAAGGCCCAAGGATTAAGCACCAGTTGAAATCACAAAAAACAGACCAATTCAGAGAGCCAATACACACGAAATTCATACCAAATCTCCCACATTGCAACAACAAAATCAGTTCATACACAAAGCCAAAATCAACTAGAACCTTGTTCTTAACCATCAATCAAGCAAGCAAGCCACTCCAAAACTACTGCTGAAGCATTGCTGGGAGTTCTGTAAGTCTCCTTTAATCCTTATTTTGCATTGTGTTTGCTGCTTCCATCCTTTGTTTTGTCCAATTTCGCTTTGTGAACAAAAACCCCTTTTGAAACTCAAAAAGGACCTCAAAGGGGCCAAGCTTTAAAACTGTGATTTTCCACCCCTTTTTCTTCCATTTTGTCAAGCTTTTTAACCTCCTTTAGGTTCTGAATCTTGCTTAGAAGCAGTTTCTGAACTTCTGTTCAAAAACAGCTTCTGAGTTTGAAAATTCGCATACTTCGCAGAGCAAAGTATTGCTCGCACTGCGAACACACCAGAACCTGACTTCGCAGAGCCAAGTTCTGGTTGCTCTGCGAAGTATGTGAAACTCAGAACATGAATCAGGCATTCAAATGTCAAATTTTTGGGATTCTAGCCCTTGATTCAGAACTTAAAGAGGGTTAAAACCATTTTGGTCCAAACCCAATTCATAATCATGCACAACTTTGAAGATTTCACAAGTTCGTGCGACAAATTTTGAGTAACTTGTGAAACAAGTTATGTTCTTTAATATTTTCAAAAACCAAGTTTGAGCAACAAGCTAAGTTCGTATATTTCAAAACAAATTTGAACAACCATGTTGTTCATGATTTTCAATCCAAACGCGAACTTAAGCCGAGCTTGCTCATTCTTTTTAAAACCAAGCTCGAATCGAGCCAAACTTGTGAACTTTCCAATTTTGTGCGTGTTTTATGGTTATGTTTGTCATTCAAACTTGAACTAAACTCGTTCTTGAGTTTCAATAACTTAAGCAACAAGTAACGTTCATGATTTTCAATAAGATCGAACAACAAATTTGTTCGTGTTTTCTTTTCTTTTACAACTTTCCTTTTAAAGCTTTGGTCCCCTTTGAGATTTCTCCGAGTAACAAAACCAAACTTGAATGAAACGGGAATGGCTTGACGTATGTCTCCCCAACCCTCGGTTGCACGAATGCGTGACGTATGTCTCGTCGCTCGGGCAATCGTCATTCCACCCTTGACGCGTCTAGCACGCTCAATCTTCCCTTGGCCCCCTTGTGGCCATTTTTACCCTTTTTTTGGCCCTCGTGGTCAATCCGAACCTTTCGCGCCTTGCGCGTTTATTTTAAACCTTTTTACGCCTTGCGCGAATTTTTCGCCTCAGTGCGTTTGTCTTTTTATTTTTTTGTCTTAAAAAACATTCACGCCTTGCGCGAGCTTATCGCCTAGCGTCCATCTTTCACCATTTTAAAACTTTGTACGTCTTCGTACGTTTTTAAAACCTTTGTTCAAGTCCGAGTGGAAAACTTTTTTATCAAATCATTTACTTTTATGCATTGTCGTCAGTGGCCAGTTCGGCAACAACCCGAACAGCTGACAGTTACTTTTATTTTCTTATCGTCAATGGCCAGTTCGGCAGCAACCCGAACAGTTGACATTTACTTTCATTACTTTTTTTCTTTTTTCAAACTTTTTTCGCTCGGACGCGATCAAATCTTTTTTTTACTAAAACGAACCAACATACAAACGTTTTCTACCAAAGAACTACGTACGCTTTGAATTCTTCGACTACCGGGAGATACGTAGGAGCAAGATCGACATCTTGTCAAGCCCATTAATAAAACATGTTTTTCCCTTTTCGTTTGTTTTTATCTCTTTCTTCATCTCGCATTATGTTTTCATATATTTCCTTTTATACATGTATAAACACGCAAGTAAAACATCGAAGCATTTTAAGCCTAAGCCGACTAAGAGGTTCCCGTTGGGTACAACGGATGTGAGGGGTGCTAATACCTTCCCCTCGCATAATCGACTTTCGAACCTAAAATCTTTTCTCAAGGTAATTTAGAACTTTTTTCCTTTTTTCCCCGAAAAATTAAAAGTTCAGTCGTAATTTAGAATTAGTGATTCAATGCTAGTCAATAGCTTGACATCCGAAATTCGACGCGACAGAGACTTACAGAACTCCTAGCAATGCTTCAGCAATAGTTTGGAAGTGGCTTGCTTGCTTGATTGATGGTTTAAGAACAAGGTTCTAGTTGATTTTGGCTTTTGTGTATGAACTGATTTTGATGCTGCAATGTGGGAGATTTGGTGTGAATTTCGTGTGTGTAAGGCTGCTCTTTTGGTCTATTGATTGTGTTTAATCCTTGGGCCTTGGCATTCCTTTTATAGGCCAAAATGCAAATCTTTGTAATGATGAACAATGATCAACAATATCCTAAAACACTAGCTGATTTGGGCTAAATTCAGGCTAGAACACTTTGCATTTAATGCTAATGGATAGAACTTGCTTTGCCTTGTGCCAAGGGGCAAGGTCTTGACTGATCTCAGCCACAAATGCCATTGATTCTAGAAGGTAATGATGAGAAAAAACTGTAAAACAGGGCAGCTGCAAAAGGGGTGATTCTTGGGATCAATCCTTGCAATCTTGGAAGGTCAAACACTGAAAACGTGTACTGCCATGTACAGGGAGATTGGGGGAAGCAAAATGAGCATGTGGGCTTATGTGTGGGAGGAGAAATTCAGCCCAAAACAGGGCACACCAAACAGCTTTTTGGGCAAGAAAACCACTTGTGCTTGGCTGGTTTTGGCAGGGAAAAAGGGAAGGAAAGGGATCAAGCAGCTGGCTGGCAAGCTTAGGTTGGATGATGGGTCAATTTGGAGGGACAAGAGCTGACCAAGGGCAGCCAATTTGTTTGATCACATGATAGGTTGGAAGAAAATCCTTCTTTCCTTTTACCTTTAATGTCACACATTAAATCCTGCCTTGCTGCACCAAATCAGTCACAAAATAGCAAGAATAATAGTAATAATACTAAGAATAACAATTGTAGTTGAAAGCAAAAAGAATAAACCAATATAAAAAATTCTGCAGAAAATTTCGCAGAGGTCGCAGTGCGAAGGTGATTTCGCACTGCGAACTCCCCTTTTTTTGATTTTTTGTATTTAAAATAAAAAAGGTGGGAAATGAATAATAATAAATAATAATAAGGATAATAATGAAAATAATGATAATGAAAATGGTACTAATAAAAATGACAATGCAAATAAAAATAATAGTAATGACAATGGAAATGATGACAATAATAAAAAATGATGAAAACTTAATAATATTAATTAAACTAATAAAACCCTAATAGTAGTAAAAGATAATATGATATTATTAAAGAAAAATAGAATAACATTAATACTAATAATATTAAGGATAATGGAAATGCTAACAATGATAATGATAAAATGCAAATAAAAATACTATAACATGAATGAAATAGTAAAAGGTAAAAATAAGTAATGCGATAATAAAAGTTAAAACACATAAAAATATAAGTCAAAAAATGGGGTATGACAGAGGTGACTAAGAAGAAGGCCAAATCTTCTAAGTCGAAAGCCACTGAGGTATGATATTCCTACTCTCGATGACAATATATTTTGACAATTTTTGAAAATTGACATATCCTTTCAGAAACGGAAACGTGCTAGTAGTTCCTGCAATGCAACTCCCTCCAAGAAACCCAAAAAATTCATTGACATATCGAGTGAGGACTCAGAGGTATGTGGGATCTTTCATTACTTTATTTTCTACAAACCTCTTCATCGACTGAATGCTTGGTCTGATCTATTACTTCTTCTCTTTTTCTTTCAGGATGATGCACCTTCTCCAAACGCCGAAGCTGCTGAAGGTCCCTCAACGGTGGTCGAAAAAGATAAGAAAAGGAAGCATGAGCAAGATTCAACTGCTGAACCCTCAAAGAAGAAACTTCACAAACCGAAAAATATTCCAAGTGAAGGCTCCGATGTCAGAAAGACCAGTACGTAGG